>SJYV01026142.1:0-22738 GCA_006410875.1 Neotragus pygmaeus
TGGGGTGACTTCCCACGAGGTGATGCAGAGGAAAATGGCCTCATCTACCCTGGAGGGGAGATCCTTCTGATTTTTCTCGAGATGCGACAGGTTCCTCTCGAGTTACGACGGGTACCCCAGGGACCCGCCCTTGTGCCCTCCAGAAAAACCAGCCTCCACGCGAGTTGCCAGGGGCCTGTGGGGATTCCTTGGCAGTCGGGGCCGCCTCCTAAGTCCTATTTTGTAGCCTGAGGATTCCTCTCCACTGCCTATGTGGACCGTGGGGTTCCTCTGGAGGCTCCCCACGGGAATCAGGTCTTGTCTCGAGTGGAGACGTGCACGTCCACTTTCCTTCCGAGCTGTAGTCGCAGAGTTGGGGTTCCCGTTGAGTTGACACAGGGATCTGAGGCTTCACCTCGAGGATTTCCCACAGGGTTGAAACACGTGCCACCGTGGTGGGAGCCAATCCTCTGGGTGACAGTTGAGGCGGTGCAGGGCCCCTAGGTTTTCTGGATTGGACAGAGACATCTGGAGTTCTCGTGGAACAGGTGGTGAGACCCTCAGTGTTCCTCTGGACACTCCTGTGGTGAGCGCTTCCTCTTGATATGCGACGGGACCGTCGGGAAACCTTCCCCGACGAAGCAGGGAAAGGAAGCCTGATCTAGAGCGGAGCAGGGGAACACAGGGCTCCTCTTGATTTGTGGCTGGACCCTCTGTGTCCCTTTTGAATGAAGACGTGTATGTCGGGATATTCTTGAGTCACTGCAAGGGTGTGAAGGAAACCGTCGTGGATCAAAGCAATGGGGTGACTTCCGGCGAGGTGTGGCAGAGGACAAGGGCCTCATCTCACCTGGAGGGGAGCTCCTCCTGTTTTTTCTCAAGTTATGGCAGGTTCCTCTCGAGTTATGACGGGGACCCCAGGGACACGCTCCTGTGACCTCCGTAAAGGCCAGGCTCCATGCGAGTTGCCAGGGGCCTCTGGGGATATCTTGGCAGACGGTGCTGGCTCCTAAGTCCTCGTGTGGAGCATGAAGATTCCTCTCCACTGCTGACATGGACCGTGAGGTTTCTCTGGAGGCTCCCCAGGGGAGTCCGGTCTCGTCTCGAGTGGAGACGTCCACTTCCACTGTCCTCCCGAGCTGTAGCAGCAGATTCAGGCTTCCACTCAATGCTTTCCCACAGGGTTGAAACACGTGCCCCTGTGGTGGGAGCCAATCCTCGGTGTGACAGTCGAGGCGGTGCAGAGCCACCAGGTTCCTCTGGTTTGGACAGAGACAACTGGGGGTCTCGTGAATAAAGTTACTCGAATCCCGGAGCTCCTATGGACACTCCTGTGGAGAGCACCTCCTCTTGAGATGTGATGGGACCGTCGGGAATCCTTCCCCGATGAAGCAGGGAAAGGAACCCTCATCTGGAGCGGAGCAGGGGGACACGGGGCTCCACTTGAAATGTGGAGCGACTCTTGTTGTTCCTCTCGAGTGGAGACATGTATGTTGGGATATTCTTGAGCCGTTACAAGTGTGTGAAGGAACCCGTCGAGGTTCATGAGGGATGTGGTGACTTGCCGCGAGGTGCCACAGAGGACAAGGGCCTCATCTGGCCTGGAGGGAAGATGCTCCTGGTTTTTCTCAAGTTGCAACAGGTTCCTCTCAAGTTACGAAGGGGACCCCAGGGACCCGCCCCTGTGCTCTCCGAAAAGTCCACGCTCCATGCGAGTTGACAGGGGCCTCTGGGGATTCCTTGGTAGTCTGGGCCGTTTCCAAAGTACTCGTCTGAAGCCTGAGGATTCCACTCCACTGCTGACGTGGACCATGGGGTTACTCTGGAGGCTCTCCAAAGGGAGTGAGGTCTCATCTCGAGTGGAGACGTGCACGTCCGCTGTCCTCCTGAGCTGTAGCCGCTGGGTCAGTATTCCCCTCGAGGCTTTCTTGCAGGGTTGAAACATGTGCCACCGTGTTTGGAGCCAATCCTCGGTGTGACAATCCAGGTGGTGCAGGGCCACCAGGTTCCTCTGGAGTGGACAGAGACATCTGGGGGTCTCGTGGAACAAGTGGCTCAAACCCCAGAGTTCCTCTGGACACTCCTTTGGAGAGCGCCTCCTCTTGAGATGTGACTGGTCCGTCGGGAATCCTTCTCTGACTAAGCAGGTAAAGGAAGCCTGATCTGGAGCTGAGCAGGGGGTCACGGGGCTCCTCTTGAATTGTGGTGGAACCCTCGGTTTTCCTCTTGAGTGGAGTCATGTCTGTCAGGATTTTCTTGACTCGCTGCAAGGGTGTGAAGGAACCCTTCGAGGTTCACGAGAGATGGGGTGACCTCCAGCGAGATGCCGCAGAGGACAAGGGCCTCATCTCGCCTGGAGGGGAGATCCTCCTGATTTTTCTCGAATTGCGGCAGGTTCCTTTCGAGTTATGATGGGGACCCAAGGGATATGAACCTGTGCCCTCTGGAAAGGGCAGGCTCCATGCGAGTTGCCAGGGGCCTCTGGGGATTCCTTGGCAGTCGGGGCCGGCTCCTAAGTCCTCGTCTGGAGCCTGAGCATTCCTCTCCACTGCACTCGTGGACCGTGTAGTTCCTCTGGAGGCTCCCCAGGGTTCTCAGGTCTCATCTCCAGTGGAGACATGCACTTCCACTTTCCTCCCGAGCTGTAGCTACAGGTTCAGGCTTCCTGTCGAGGTGACACAGGGGTCTGGGCCTTCCCCTTGAGGCTTTCCCTCAGGTTTGAAACACGTGCCACCGTGGTGGGAGCCAATTCTCGGGGTGACAGTCGAGGCGGCGCAGGACCACCATGGTCCTCTGCAGTGGAGAGAGACATCTAGGGGACTCGAGCATAAGTGGTGGGACCTCCGGACTTTGTCTGGACAATCCTGTAGAGAGTACCTCCTCTTGAGATGCTACGGGACCATCGGGAATCCTTCCCCGATGAAGAAGGGAAAGGAACCCTGATCTTGAGTGGAACATGGGGACCCTTGGCTCCTCTAGGGTTGTGGCGTGACCCCCTGTGTTCCTCTTGAGAGAAGACGTGTTTGTCGGAATATTCTTGAGTCGCTACAAGTGAGTGAAGGAACACGTCGTGGATCATGAGTGATGGGTGACTTCCCGCGAGGTGTGGTAGAGGCCCTGGGACTCATCTCGCCTGGAGGGGAGATCCTCCTGGTTTTTCTCGAGTTGTGGAAGGTTCCTCTCGAGTTACGACAGGGACCCCACGGACCCGCCTTTGTGACCTCGGGAAAGGTCAGGCTACACGCGAATTCCCAGGGGACTCAACTCTTGACAGTAGGGGCCGGCTCCTACGTGCTCTGCTGGAGCCTGAGGATTCCTCTCCACTGCTAACATGGATCATGGGGTTCCTCTGGAAGCTCCCCAAGGGAGTCAGGTCTCGTCTCGAGTGGAGATGTCCACTTCCACTGTCCTCCCAAGCTTAAGCCGCAGATTCAAGCTTCCAATCGATGCTTTCCCACAGGGTTGAAACACGTGCCCCCGTGGTGGGAGCCAATCCTCGGTGTGAGAGTCGAGGCAGTGCAGGGCCACCAGGTTCCTGTGGAGTGGACAGAGACAACTGGGGGTCTCGTGAATAAAGTGACTCAAACCCCGAAGCTCCAGTGGACACTCCTATGGAGAGCACCTCCTCTTGAGATGTGATGGGACCATTGGGAATCCTTCCTTGACAGGCAGGGAAAGGAACCCTCATCTGGAGCGGAGTAGGGGAACACGGGGCTCCTCTTGAATTGTGGAGCGACTCTCGGTGTTCCTCTCGAGTGGAGACGTCTATGTTGCAATATTCTAGAGTCACTGCAAGGGTATGAAGGAACCCATCGAGGTTCATGAGGGATGGGGTGACTTGCAAGGAAGTGCTGCAGAGGACAAGGGCCTAATCTCGCCTGTAGGGGAGATCCTCCTGGTTTTTCTTGAGTTCTGGAGGTTTCCTCTCGAGTTATGGTTGTGACCCCAGGGACTCACCCTTGTGCCCTACGGAAAGGTAAGTCTCTTCGCGAGTTGCCAGGGTCGTCTGAGGATTCCTTGGCAGTCATTGCCGACTCCTAATAACTCGTCTGTATATGAGGATTCCTATCCACTGCTGACGTGGACCGTGGGTTTCCTCTGGAGGCTCCACAGGGGAGTCAGGTCTCGTCTCGAGTGGAGATGTGTATGTCGGGATATTCTTAAGTCACTGCAAGGGTGTGAAGGAACCCTTCGAGGTTCATGAGGGATGGGGTGACTTCCCACGAGGTGATGCAGAGGAAAATGGCCTCATCTACCCTGGAGNGCCCTTTCTTTTTAATGCTCAAATGGGCCAAAGAGAAAATGGGCCTAGTGGTGAGTTCAACGGGACAAAGTATGCTGGTGGTGAAGCTGGATGTGAGTTCATTCAAATGCAGTTTGAAGTTTACTTTGGCTTTTGTGCCTTCTCAAAACTAAATATATTTGATTCAATAAATTTGAAAATATGAATTTTCCACAGCACCCTGACGAAGGCAGGTCAGGCCGGGTCAGGTCTATTTGGAGGTCAATAACTGGGGCTAATTCTGGCTTGGCTCAGCACAACTATGGCCCCAGAGTGTTCAGAAATGCTCCGCGTTTCTATTTAGGGGTCAGATTTAAAAGAAAACATGTGCCCAGCTTGAACTCTGCATTTTAGAATCACAATGTCACAACAACCAGGCTATGAACTGTAAATCTCTATGGAAAAAGAGAGGTAGGGGTAGAGGGTAGAGAGAGATTAAATTTGAAAAGCAGTTAAAAAGAGGTTGGGATCTAAGATTAGCTTTGCATTAAAAAGAAGCCGAGTTGTTTAAGATCACTACTCAAAATTTGGTATTTTTGCATCTATATTTTTAGGAATTAATCATTTTTAGCATGCCACTAGAGTAAGTTTGGTTGGTTTATTTGTTTCATTTATTCATGTACTCTTTCACTCTTAATGAAGTACCTACGATGCAGTAGGGGCTTCACAGTTTGTAAAGTGGTAAAGAATTCACCTGCAAATGCAGGTGACTCAGGAGATACAGGCTCAGCCTGGGTTGGGAAGATCCCCTGGAGTAGGAAGTGGAAACCTAGTCTGTATTCTTACTGGGATAACCCCATGGACAGGGAAGCCTGGCAAGCTACAGTCCATGGGGTCACAAACAGTTGGACATGACAGAGCACACACACACACACACACACACTATGTAGCAGGAAGGTGGACCCCTTCCAGGGCCCGAAACTGGGCTGTTGTCTAACACTCAGAAATGAATTGTCCAAGGAGACACATGTGCTGACAAAGCAAGAGATTTTATTGGGAAAGGGCACCTGGGTGGAGAGCAGTAGGGTAAAGGAACCCAGGAGAACTGCTCTGCCACATGGTTCAGGTTTTATGGTGATGGGATTAGTTTCTGAGTTGTCTTTAGCCAACCATTCTGACTCAGAGTCCTTCCTGGTGGCACACGCCTTGTTCAGCCAAGATGGTTGCCAGAGAGAAGGATTCTGGGAGGTGGTCAGACATGTGGTGTCTCCTTTTGACCTTTCCCAAACTCTCCCAGTTGGTGGAGGCTTATTAGTTCCGTGTTCCTTACCAGAACCTCCTGTCAAAAAACAACTCATGCAAATGGTTACTATGGTGCCTGACCAGGGTGGGCGATTTCAATCAGTGTGTGTCAGTCATTCCAAAAGTTAGTAACCTTGTCTTGTATCTCAGTGGCCAACCATTCCCTACACAAGTCAAGCCTGAAATGCTCATGAGTCTTCTTAAACCTGGTTCCTTCCTCTCACTTTCTGGCTACATTTGAATCTAAACTTGAGGCAGTTCTCAAATATCAGCCTGATCTAGATGCTGACTTCAGCAGGGGCTTGGTGCTTTTCTTTCTGGCCTTCTCACTCTCTCTAAGTAATTAAGTTCCCTAATGATAACGAAGCGTCATTACAATAATATTGATACCTGCTGTAATCACTGGCATTCTGGCTTTTCAATTTTCAGTATTTGCCTTGGATCAAGTAGCTCAGTGCTAATGCAACAGAAGGTCACCCGATGAAGGGGCTGATAGCGAAGAGGACAGCTGTACTTAGCATGCACAGAGGATTTTGCTTTTCTGGCTTGTGGAGCTAATCTTTCAAGTTGTCCTTTTTTGACTTTCTCAGTTTAATCAGTTTAATCTCATCTTCCCTCTTTTCTGATTGCAAGGATTTTTTGCAGAAACCTTGCCTCCACAATAAAGACCATGTGGCAATTTATTCTCATATTGATTTCAACATTTCTGTTCCTCTACCAATGAGCTAGGAATTAGGGGAGGGAGAGGAAGGGTTATGAGGAGGTTGGCGGAAGAAAAGCCAGGAGAAGGATGGGAGAGGAATAGAAGCTGAAAGCCCTGGATCCTTTCATTAGTCAGAAAGCCACACACTCCAGTTATGTGGGAAAACTAAGTACATCTTAAATGCACTGGAAGCAGAAATGGAGCCAAATGGGAACGTCTCTACAATGATTAAACTTAAAGACAGCCATACCAAGGGATTCTTTCCATTTCCACACTGAAGAAATAGAAAGACACATCAGACAGATATACATAACAGACAGACACACACACCAGACAGACAGACAACACACACACACACACCTTCTGCAATCAGAGACATTACACGTGTCTAAGAATCACACAGTGACAATCTCCCTCACAGACTGAGTGGATTTTGCTTTTATTCTTCCTCTGTCTGCACAAAAGGGTGGACAGTGTCTTCCTAAAAGCAGACAAAAAGCCATTTGCCAAGAGAGGGGAAAGACAAAAAATGGGATTGGATGGTGGTGAGTTCACTTTTGAATGTGTCTTTGAACTGTTACCAGACAGCCTGGTGGGTATGTTCTGGACTGCAGTAGAGCAGACCAGGGTGGAAAACTCTGAAACAGAAGAGAGTTTAGTGAGTAGATACATTTAAAAAGTGGTTGTACTCTTGAGATAAACAAGTGTCACATGTCAAACTAATATGATTGACTGTGTACTTTTTAAACATTTTGGAAACTGAACAACTGGAGGGTTTGGTCAACCCCATCATGCCCACTGGAAAACATCACAAAACAGAAATAGAAAAAATTTTTTCCCACTTTTCTTTTGTAAGAAAGAACCGAATGTCTTTTTTAGGCATCAAATTTCTTTGTTGTCGAATGCAACTATCAAAAAAATTAAAAAGAAGAAAGAGAGAAAAGAAATTTTACACAGGAACTCAGGAGGACTGAAATGAATTGTCCCTTTTCAAATGCTCAACGTCTTTCAATTTGTTCTATATGAACTACAACCATTAAATGTTTAATGAGTGCCAAAACCAGTTTTACTTTGCAGTGATTACATTGAGTTCTAAAAATCGCAAGATTTAAAATGGGCCAAATCACTGCCCCAGATATCTGTCTCCTAAAACAGGGTGAGAGCGGGTGGAGGGTAGGGAGCCAAGTATTTTGCACAGTGAATACACTACATTTCCATGATCCCTGGTGAATCTTTGTACTTTCTCTTCAGGGTTCCTGGAGATAATGATATGTTATAGCCAGCTGAAAAGAACATCTGTTTTAAGAACTCTGAACTTACAGGAGCCATTTGTCTGTCTGATCCATCCCCATTACTTCCCTTCCCATTTTGCACCTTTGTATTTCTGCACTGATCAAATCTATGCAAAATAAAGGGGCTGAGAAAAACACTAAACAGCCATAATTTTTCTCCTTTCGAAAGGTTACCCACCACCTTTCCTGTTAAATTATTCTGCTTGATATAAACACCCAACTTTTTTTTTGTAAGCATGTGTTTCCCTTCCCCTTTAAATGGAAGTCTTTGGTTCACTAGGGCTTACCGCTTAATGACAATGTGGTGAAGTTAGCCCAGGAGAACAATGCATCCATTAATCTGCCTCATGCTTAATTGGGAACTACTGTATGGGCTGGCATTTCAAACACAGATTGCAAATGTACTTGAATTAGTTACTGTTTAATTGATACAACTGGCACTCGGCCTAGAACCAACATGCAGCTACTGTAAAAAGAGCAAGGCTTGAAAGGAGGGAGAAAAAAATACAAGGTATGATTGTGATTCATCCTTTATATCAATTATTTGTAGAATATAATTACATAGGTTTTCATATTGCTTTAACAAGCAATAAACCAAAACAGGCTGCTAAAAAATGCCTGTAACGCTTGCTGACACAAAGAATAACAGCAGTGACTCCCAACTCCCTCTCTTTCTTGATTCTACCCTTATGCCTGCAAGAATCGTTATGTATGTACAACTGAGTTTGGGAAATGCGATATTTACAAAGGAATGAAATGCCTAAGAGAATAATTTCGACAATGCCTCCAGAATGGCAGGAGTTCAAGGAAATAGAATGCTATCATAGCAATAATTCAACTTTATTACCATTCACACTGGTGTTACTATGAACATATTTTCAATAGAGAAAAAATAATATCTTGAGATTAATCCCCAAATAATTCCTCTTAGGCACACCATGCAGGAACAATTAGGCTCTCCCCAACTTGTCTTTGACTAGAGAACATTTTAATTCCAGAAATATTGTAATGATGCTGATGATGATCATGTCTTGAGCACCTTCTACACACCCAGAATCACACTAGGTGATTCAGTATAAAATGTTTCGTGTATCTTCCAACCTTCATGCTTCTCTCCCCAGTTTGAATCTTCATTTCATTGTTTAAATTGATGTAAAATAATTGATCTGAGAAAAGAATTGAACCAAACTTTTTTACTCTTTTAAAAAAGTTAACCCAATTTTAGGCTTAAATGATTTTGCTTAATGTAAAACACCCAACTGCCAGCTTGATTTTATAGGTATATGCTAATCATATGAGAGCTTATATCTTTTTCATACACAGAATTCCTATAAAACATCCCCAAATTCTTTGCCAACCTGCTGCAAAATTCCCCTCATTGGTTTAGTGAGCAGTTATTGAAAATCCACTATTCATCCAGTTTGGTGTTTGCATTGAGTGAGATATTACATAAAACTGATCTTGATGATACTATCAATGAGCTTCTAATTGCCAAAATCAAAGAGACAGTTTATATTCTATTTTTAAAAAATATTTGTCATTGACCACTTTTTTGGTAATACATGACTTCTTTGGTTGAATTTTTGTAATAGTTAACAATGTTGTCCTTGGTTTCTCTGAAACAAAGCCCTCCTGATTTTCTTCCTGCCTCTCTGACTGCTTTGAGGGGTATCTCTCTTCATCCAAAATTTAAATATGGGGGCATTAATATCTCAGGTCTCTTTCACTCTATACACTTTCTCTGTGTAGTTTCATCTTTTACTGCTGACTCTACATGCATACTACAAGGCTCTAAACAAATATCACAATTACAGATTTTTTTCCTGCAAAATAATATATGCAAGTTTTTTTTTTTTTTAAATCACTAGGAGTAATCTCTTATAAAATTTCCTCTCTTCTTACCCTGCAGATCACGCTAAGTCCCAGACACACAAAACTAATCGGTTGTTTCTACTAGAAAATCTAATACTAGCTCGTAAATCTGTTNGTTTTCCCATTGAGTTGACAGAGGGATCTGGGGCTTCACCTCTAGAATATCCCACAGGGTTGAAACACGTGCCACCGTGGTGAGAGCCAATCCTTGGGGTAACAGTCAAGGTGTTGCAGGGCCCCTAGGTTTTCTGGATTGGACAGAGACATCTGATCTTCTCGTGGAACTCTCAGTGTTCCTCTGGACACTCCTGTGGCGAGCGCTTCCTCTTGATATGCGACGGGACCGTCAGGAATCCTTCCCCGACAAAGCAGGGAAAGGAAGCCTGATCTAGAGAAGAGCAGAAGACACAGGGCTCCTCTTGATTTGTGGCTGGACCCTCTGTGTTCCTCTTGAATGAAGACGTGTATGTCGGGATATTCTTGAGTCGCTGCAAGTGTGTGAAGGAAACTGCCATGGATCACGAGTGATGGGGTGACTTCCGGCGAGGTGAGGCAGAGGACAAGGGCCTCATCTCACCTGGAGGGGAGCTCCTCCTGTTTTTTCTCGAGTTGGGGCAGGTTCCTCTCGAGTTATGACGGGGACCCCAGGGACACGCTCCTGTGACCTCCGTAAAGGCCAGACTCCGTGCGAGTTGCCAGGGGACTCTGGGGATACCTTGGCAGATGGTGCTGGCTCCTATGTCCTCGTCTGGAGCCTGAGGATTCATGTCCACTGCTGACATGAACCGTGGTGTTTCTCTGGAGGCTCCCCATGGGAGTCAGGTCTCGTCTCGAGTGGAGACATGCATGTCCACTGTCTTCCCGATCTGTACCCGCAGATTCAGTCTTCTGCTTGATGCTTTCCCAAAGGGTTGAAACACGTGCCACTGTGGTGGGAGCCAATCCTTGGTGTGACAGTCGAGGCGGCACAGGGCCACCAGGTTCCTCTGGATTGGACAAAGAGATCTGGGGGTTTCTTGGAACAAGTGGCTCTAACCTGGAGTTCCTCTGGACACTCCTGTGGAGAGTGTGACGGGACCATCAGGAATCCTTCCCGAAAGAACCAGAGAATGCAAGCCTGTTCTTAATCAGAGCAGGGGGACAAGGGGCTCCTCTTGAGTTGTGGCAGGACCCTCGGTGTTGCTCTGGAGTGGAGGTGTGTATGTCAGGATATTCTTGAGTCGCTGCAAGGGTGTGAAGGAACCCGTCGAGGTTCATGAGGGATTGGGTGACTTGCCACGAGGTGCCGCAGAGGACAAGGGCCTCATCTCGCCTAGAGGGGAGATCCTCCTTGTTTTCCTCGAGTTCCAGCAGGTTCCTCTCTAATTACAATGGGATCCCCAAGGCCTCGCCCTTGTGTCCTCAGGAAAGGCAAGTCTCCACGCAAGTTGCCAGGGGCGTCTGGGGATTCTTTGGCAGTCGGGGCCGGCTCCTAAGTCCTCGTCTGGAGCCTGAGGATTCCTCTCCACTGCTGACGTGGATCGTGTAGTTCCTCTGGATGCTCCTTCGGGGAGTCAGGTCTCTTCTCGAGTGGAGACGTGCACGTCCGCTGTCCTCCCGAGCTGCAGCCCCAATTCAAGCTTCCTCTCGATGCTTTCCCACAGAGTTGAAACACCTGCCACCTTGGTGGGAGCCAATCCTCGGCGTGACAGTCGAGGCGGCGCAGGGCCACCAGGTTCCTCTGGAGTGGACAGAGACAACTGTTGGTCTCATGGAACAGGTGTCATGACCCCCGGAGATCCTCTGGACACTCCTGTGGAGAGGGCCTCCTCTTGCAATGCACCGGGACCATCGGGAATCCTTCCCCGACGAAGCAGAGAAAGGAACCCTCATTTCGAGAGAAGCCTGTGGACACGGGGCTCCGCTTGAGTTGTGACAGGACTCTCGGTGTTCCTCTCAAGTGGAGACATGTATGTTGGGATATTCTTGAGTCACTACAAGGGTGTGAAGGAACCCGTCGAGATTCATGAGAGATGGGGTGACTTCCTGTGAGATGCCACAGAGGACAAGGGCCTCATCTCGCCTGGAGGGGAGATCCTCCTGGCTTTTCTCGAGTTGCAACAAGTTCCTCTTGAGTTATGATGGGGACCCCAGGGACCCGCCCCTGTGCCCTCTAGAAAAGCCAGGCTCCACGCGAGTTGCCAGGGGCCTCTAGGTATTCCGTTCCAGATGGGGTCACCTCCTAAGTTCTGGTCTGGCGCCTGAGGATTCCTCTCCACTGCTGAAGTGGACCGTGGAGATCCTCAGGAGGCTCCCCTGGAGAGTCAGGTCTCGACTGGAGTGGAGACAGGCACATCGTTTTCCACCCGAGCTGTAGAAGCAGAGTCAGGATTCCCGTCGAGGTGACACAAGGGTCTGGGCCTTCCGTTTGATACTTTCCCACAGGGTAGAAACACGTGCCACCATGGTGCGATCCAATCACCAGTGTGACAGTCGAGGCTGCGCAAGGCCACCAGCTTTCTCTGGAGTGGCCAGAGACATTTGGGGGTCTCATGGAAAAGGTTGCATGACCCCCGAGTTCCTCTGGACAATACTATGCAGAGCACCTCCTCTTGAGATGGGACGGGACCATTGGGAATCCTTCCACGACGAAGCAGGGAAAGGAACCCTCATCTGGAGTGGAGCAGAGGAACACAGGGCTCCTCTTGAGGTGTGGCGGGACCCTCAGTGTTTCTCTCGAGTAGAGACGTGTAGGGCGGGATATCCATGAGTCGCTGCAAAGGTCGAAGGAACCGGTCGAGGGTCACGAGGGATGGGGTGACTTCCCACCAGATGTCACAGAGGACAAGGGCCTCATCTCGCCTGTAGGGGAGATCATTCGGGTTTTTCTCGAGTTGCGGCAGGATCCTCTCGAGTTACGATGGGGACCCCAGGGNAGGGTCACGAGGGATGGGGTGACTTCCCACCAGATGTCACAGAGGACAAGGGCCTCATCTCGCCTGTAGGGGAGATCATTCGGGTTTTTCTCGAGTTGCGGCAGGATCCTCTCGAGTTACGATGGGGACCCCAGGGAACTGCCCTTGTGCCCTCCGGAAAGGCCAGCCTCCACACGAGTTTCCAGGGGCCTCTGGGGATTCCTGGCAGTCAGGGCTGCCTCCTAAGTCTGAAATCTGAGGGTTCCTCTCCACTGCTGATATGGACCGTGGGGTCCCTCTGGAGGCTCTCCAAAGGGAGTGAGGTCTCATCTCCAGTGGAGACGTGCACATATGCTGTCTGCCTGAGCTGTAGCCGCTGGGTTAGTCTTCCCCTCGAGGCTTTCCTACAGGGTTGAAACATGTGCCACCGTGGTTGGAGCTAATCCTCAATGTGACAGTTGAGGCAGCACAGGGCCACCAGGTTCCTCTGGAGTGGAGAGAGACATGTGGGGGTCTTGTGGAACAAGTGGCTTGAACCCTGGAGTTCCTCTGGACACTCCTGTGGAGAGCACCTTCTCTTGTGATGTGATGGGACCGTCGGGAATCCTTCCCTGATGAAGCAGGGAAAGGAAGCCTGATCTGGAGCCGAGCAGGGGGACATGGGGCTCCTCTTGAGTTGTGGTGGAACTCTCGGTGTTCCTCTCTAGTGGAGTCATGTCTGTCGGGATATTCTTGAGTCGCTGCAAAGGTGTGAAGGACCTGTCGAGGTTCATGAGGAATGGGGTGACGTTCTGTGAGATGCCACAGAGGACAAGGGCCTCATTTAGCCCGAAGGGGAGATCCTCCTGGTTTTTCTCGAGTTGGGGCAGATTCCTCTCGAGTTATGACAGGACCCCAGGGACCCGCCCTTGTGTCCTCTGGAATGTCCAGGCTCCACATGACTTGCCAGGGGCGTCTGGGGATTCCTTTGCAATTGGGGCTGACTCCTAACTTCTCGTCTGGAGCCTGAGGAATCCTCTCTACTGCTGACATGGACTTGGTGTTCCTCTGGAGGCTCCCCAGGGGAGTCAGGTCTGGCCTCTAGTGGAGAGTTGCACGTCCGCTTTCCTCCCGGCTGTAGCCGCAGGGTCAGGCTTTCCATCGAGGTGACACAGGGGTCTGGGACTTCCCCTAGAGGCTTTCCCACATGGTTGATACATGTGCCACCGTGGTGGGAGCCAATCCTCGGGGTGAAAGTTGAGGCGGCGCATGAACACCAGCTTCCTCTGGAGTGGACAGAGACATCTGGGGGTCTCGTGGGACAGGTGGTGCGACTCCAGGTGTTCCTCTGGACACTCCTGTGGAGAGCCCCTCTTAACGAGATGTGACAGGACCATCGGGAATTCTTCCCCAATGAAGCAGGGAAAAAAACCCTCATCTGGAATGGAGAAGGGGACCCCAGGGCTCCTATTGAATTGTGGCGGGACCCTCGGTGTTCCTCTGGAGTGGAGACATGTATGTTGGGATATTCTTGAGACGCTGCAAGGGTGTGAAGGAACCAGTCGAGGTTCATGAGGGATGGGGTGACTCCCGCGAGATGCCACAGGGGACAAAAGCCTAATCTCGCCTGGAGGGAAGATCCTCCTGGTATTTCTCGAGTTGTGGCAGGTTCCTTTCGAGTTACAATGGGAAACCCAGAAACCCGGCTCTGTGCCCTCCAGAAAAACCAGTCTCCACTCGAGTTGCCAGGGGCCTCTGGTGATTCCTTGGCAAATGGGGCCGGCTCCTAAGTCCTTGTCTGGAGCCTGAGGATTCCTCTCCACTGCTGACGTGGACCGTGGGGTTCCTCTGGAGGCCCCCAAGGGAAGTCAGGTCTCGTCTCAAGTGGAGACATGCACGTCCACTCTCCTCCCAGTCTTTAGCCGCAGGGTCAGGCTTCCTGTCGAGGTGACACAAGGGTCTGGGGNTCCTCTCCACTGCTGACGTGGACCGTGGGGTTCCTCTGGAGGCCCCCAAGGGAAGTCAGGTCTCGTCTCAAGTGGAGACATGCACGTCCACTCTCCTCCCAGTCTTTAGCCGCAGGGTCAGGCTTCCTGTCGAGGTGACACAAGGGTCTGGGGCTTCCCCTTGAGGCTTTCCCACAGAGTTGAAACACATGCCACCATGGTGGGAGCCAATCATCCGTGTGACAGTTGAGGCGACAAAGGGCCACCAGGTTCCTCTGGAGTGGGCAGAGTCAACTGGGGGTCTCGTGGAACAGGTGGCATGACCACCTGAGTTCCTCTGGACCCTCCTGTGGAGAGTGCCTCCTCTTGCGATCCGACGGGACCATCAGGAAACCTTCCCCTACGAAGCAGGGAAAAGGACCCTCATCTGGAGTGGAGCAGGGGGACACGGGGCTCCTCTAGATTTGTGGCTGCACCCTCGGTGTTCCTCTCGAGTGGAGACATGAATGTCAGGATATTCTTGAGTCGCTGCAAGGATGTGAAGGAACCCGTCAAAGTGCATGAGGGATGGGGTGTCTTCTCGCGAGATGGCACAGAGGACAAGGGCCTCATCTCGCCTGGAGGGGAGATCCTCCTGGTTTTTCTCGAGTTACAGCAGTTTCTTTTCGAGTTACGATTGGGAACCCAGGGACCTGCCCCTGTGCTCTCCAGAAAGGCCAGNCGCGAGATGGCACAGAGGACAAGGGCCTCATCTCGCCTGGAGGGGAGATCCTCCTGGTTTTTCTCGAGTTACAGCAGTTTCTTTTCGAGTTACGATTGGGAACCCAGGGACCTGCCCCTGTGCTCTCCAGAAAGGCCAGGCTCCACGCGAGTTGACAGGGGATTCTAGGGATTCTTGGCAGTTGGGGCCGGCTTCTAAGTCCTCTTCTGGAGCCTGAGGATTCCTCTCCATTGCTGACGTAGACTGTGGTGTTCCTCTGAAGGTTACCCAGTGGAGTCAGGTTTTGTATAGAGTGGAGACGTGCACGTCCGCTTTCCTCCCGAGCTGTAGCCACAGGGTAACGCTTCCAGTCTAGGTTTCATAGGCGTCTGGGCCTTCCCCTCGAGGCTTTCCCACAGGGTTGAAACATGTACCACCGTGTTGGAACCAATCCTCCAGGTGATAGTCGAGGCGTCGCAGGGCCACCAGAATCCTCTGGAGTGGACAGAGGCATCTGGGGGTTTCATGGCACAGGTGGCATGACCCACGGTGTTCCTCTAGATACTCCTGATGAGAGCGCCTCCTCTTGACATGCGACAGGACCGTCAGGAATCCTTCCCCAATGAAGCAGGGAAAGGAACCTTCAGCTGGAGCGGAGCNGGGTTTCATGGCACAGGTGGCATGACCCACGGTGTTCCTCTAGATACTCCTGATGAGAGCGCCTCCTCTTGACATGCGACAGGACCGTCAGGAATCCTTCCCCAATGAAGCAGGGAAAGGAACCTTCAGCTGGAGCGGAGCAGGGGGACACGGGGCACCTCTTGAGTTCTGGCGGAACCCTCGGTGTTCCTCTCGAGTGGAGACATGTATTTCAGGATATTCTTGAGTCGCTGCAACTGTGTGAAGGAACTCGTCGAGGTTCACGAGGGATGGGGTGACTTCCTGTGAGATGCCGCAGAGGACAAGGGCCTCATCTCGCCTGGAGGGAGATCCTCCTGGTTTTTCTCCAGTTGCAGCAGGTTCCTCTCGAGTTATTACGGGGACTACTGGGACCCGACCTGTGCCCCCTAGAAAGGCCAGGCTCCACACGAGTTGCCAGGGGCCACTGGGGATTCCTTGGCATTCAGCTTCGTTTCCTAAGTCCTCGTCTGGAACCTGAGGATTCCTCTCCACTGCTGATGTAGACCGTGGGATTCCTCTGGAGGCTCCCAGGGGAGTCAGTTCTTGTCTCGACTGGAGACGTGCACGTCTGTTTTCCTCCCGAGCTGTAGCTGCAGTGTCAGGCTTCCCGTCGAGGTGACACAGGGTTCTGTGGCTTCCCCTCGAGGCTTTCCCACAGGGTTGAAACACGTGCCACTGTGTTGGGAGCCAGTCTTCGGGGTGACAGTCGAGGCGGCACTGGGCCACCAGTTTCCTCTGGATTGGACAGAGACATCTGGGGTTCTGGTGGAACAGGTGGTGCGACCCCTGGAGTTTCTCTGGACACTCCTGTGGAGAGTGCCTCCTCTTGAGATGCAATGGGGCCGTCCGGAATCCTTCCAAAACGAAGCAGGGAAAGGCACCCTGATCTCTAGCGGAGCATGGGGACACGGGGCTCCTCTTGAGTTGTGGCGAGACACTCTGTGTTCCTCTTGAGTGAAGAAGTGTATGTCGGGATATTCTTGAGTCTCTGCAAGGGTGTGAAGGAACCCATCGAGGATCACGAGGGATGGGGTGACATCCCGTGAGGTGCCACAGAGGATAAGGACCTCATCTCTGGAGAGATCCTCCTGGTTTTTCTCGAGTTGAGGCAGGTTCCTCTCGAGTTAACACATGGACACCAGGGACCCGCCCTTGTGCCCTCTGCAAAGACCAGGCTTCACGGGAGTTGCCTGGAGTTTCTGGGGATTCCTTGGCAGTCAGTTCCGTCTCTTAAGTCCTCGTCTGGAGCCTGAGGATTCCTCTTCACTGCTAAGGTGGACGGTGGATTCTCTCTGGAGGATCCCCAGGGGAGTCAGGTCTCGTCTCGAGTGGGGACGTGCACATCCACTTACCTTTCGAGCTGTAGGCTTCCTGTCGAGGTGATACAGGGGTCTTGGGCTTCCCCTTGAGGCTTTCCCACAGGGTTGATACACATGCCACCGTGGTGGCAGCCAATCGTCGGGGTGACAATTGAGGCAGCGCAGGGCCACCAGGTTCCTCTGGATTGGACAGAGCCATCTGGGGGTCTCATGGAACAGGTGGTGTGACCTCCAGAGTTTCTGTGGACACTCCTGTTGAAAGTGCCTCCTCTTGAGATGCGACAGGACTGTGGGGAATCCTTCCCCGATGAAGCAGGGTAAGGAACCCTGATCTTAAGCAGAGCACGTGGACACGGAGTTCCTCTTGAGTTCTTGTGGGACACTCTGTGTTCCACCCAAGTAAAGATGTGTATGTTGGCATATTCTTGAGTCGCTGCAAGGGTGTGAAGTAACTCGTTGAGGATCACAAGGGATGGGGTGACTTACCGCAGGGTGCCAGAGATGACAAGGGCCTCATCTCGCCTGGAGGAGAGATCCTCCTGGTTTTTCTCGAGTTGTGGCACGTTCCTCTCCAGTTATGACAGGGACTCCAGGGGCCCACTCCTGTGCTCTTTGGAAAGGCAAGGGGCATCTGGGGATTCCTTGGCAGTCGGGGCCAGTTCCTAAGTCCTCATCTGGAGCCTGAGGATTCCTCTCCACTGCTGACGTGGACCTTGGGGATTCTCTGGAGCCTTCCCAGGGGAGTCAGGTCTGGTCTCGAGTGGAGACGTGCACGTCTGCTTTCCTCCCGAGCTGTAGCTGCAGGGTCAGACTTCCCTTCTATGTGACACAGGTGTCTATGTCTTCCCCTCGAGGCTTTCCCACAGGGTTGAAACACGTGCCACTGTGGTGGGAGCCAATCCTCGGGGTGACAGTTGAGGCGACACTGGGCCACCAGGTTCCTCTGGATTAGACAGAGACATCTGGGGATCTGGTGGAAAAAGTAGTGCANCCCTCGAGGCTTTCCCACAGGGTTGAAACACGTGCCACTGTGGTGGGAGCCAATCCTCGGGGTGACAGTTGAGGCGACACTGGGCCACCAGGTTCCTCTGGATTAGACAGAGACATCTGGGGATCTGGTGGAAAAAGTAGTGCAACCCCCGGAGTTTCTCTGGACACTCCTGTGGAGAGTGCCTCCTCTTGAGATGAGCCAGGGCCGTCTGGAATCCTTCCAAAACGAAGCAGGGAAAGGAACCCTGATCTCAAGCGGATCCGGGGGACATGGGGCCCCTCTTGAGTTGTGGCGGGACCCTCGGTGTTCCTCTCGAGTGGAGACATGTATTTCAGGATAATCTTGAATCGCTGCAAGGGTGTGAAAGAACCCTTCGAGGGTCTCGAGGGATGGGGTGACTTCCCACGAGATGCTGCAGAGGACAAGGGCCTCATCTCGCCTAGAGGGAGATCCTCCTGGTTTTTCTCCAGTTGTGGCAAGTTCCTCTCAAGTTACAATGGGGGCTCCAGGGACCCGACCTTTTACCCCCCCGGAAAGGCCAGGCTTCACACGAGTTGCCAGGGGCCTCTGAGGATTCTTGGCAGTCGGCTCCGACTCCTAAGTCCTCGTCTGGAGCCTGAGGATTCCTCTCCACTGCTGATGTAGACCGTGGGGTTCCTCTGGAGGTTCCCCAGGGGAGTCAGGTCTGGACTNCAGGTCAGGAAGATATCCTGGAGTAGGAAATGGCAATACACTCCAGTATTCTTGCCCAGAAAATTCCATGGACAGAGAAGGCTGGTGGGCCACAGTCCATGGTATCACAAAGTTGGACAAGATTCAGCACATCACAGCTATATATGAGCAAACTTGGAAAACTCAGCAATGGCCACAGGACTGGAAAATGTCAGTATTCATTCCAATTCCAACTAAGGGAAATGCCAAAGAATGTTCAAACTACCATACAATTGCACTCATTTCATATGCCAGCAAGATTATAATCAAATTATTTCAACTGAGGACTCAACACTACATGAACTGAAAACTTCTGGATGTACAAAGTGGGTTTTGAAGAGGCAGAGGAACTAGAGATCAAATTACCAACATTTGTTGGATCACAGACAAAGCAAGGGAGTTCCAGAAAAACGTCTACTTCTGCTTCATTGACTATGCTAAACCTTTGATTATGCAGATCACAATAAACTGGAAAATTCTTAAATAGATAGGAGTACCCAATCACCTTACTTGTCTCCTGTGAATCCTGTGTGTAGGTCAAGAAGCAACAGTTAGAACTGGACATGGAAAAAGGAACAGGTCCAAATTTGGAAATGGTGTATGACAAGGGTATATATTGTCACCTTGCTTATTTAACTTATATGCAGAGTACATCATGCAAAAATGCCAGACTGAATGAATCACAAGCTGGAGTCAAGATTGTCAGGAGAAATATCAACAACCTCAGATATGCAGATGATAACACTCTAATGGCAGAATGTGAAGATGATCTAAAAAGCCTCTCGAAGAGGGTGAAGGGAAGACTGAAAAATCTGGCTTAAACCTGAATTTTTTTTTTAATGGAAAAAAAATGAAGATCATGGTATCTTGTCTCATTACTTCATGGCAAACTCAAGGTGAAAAACTGGAAACAGTGACAGATTTTATTTTCTTGGGCTCCAAAATCACTGCAGATGGTAATTGTAGCCATGAAATTAAAAGACCATTGCTCCTTGAAGCTACCCCACATCTGAGGTAAGGAGCAGTGGCTGTCCTTTGCTGGAGCAGACATGAAGAGATACCCAAGTAAGGTAAGAGAAACCCAAGTAAAATGGGAGCACTCAGACAGGGCATCAGAGGGCAGACAGACTGAGACCACAATCACAGACAACAGTACAATCTGATCACATGGACTACAGCCTTGTCTAATTCAATGAAACTGAGCCATGCCATGTAGGGCCACCCAAGATGGACAGGTCATGGTGGAGAAGTCTGACAGAATGTGATCCACTGGAGAAGGGAATGGCAAAACCACTTCAGTATTCTTGCCTTGAGAACCCCATGAACTGTATGAAAAGACAAAAAAAGATAGGACACTGAAAGATGAACTCCCCAGGTTGGTAGGTGCCCAATGTGCTACTGGAGATCAGTGGAGAAATAACTCCAAAAAGAATGAAGGGATGGAGCCAAAGCAAAAACAACACCCAGTTGGAGATGGGACTGGTGATAGAAGCAAGGTGCAATGCTATAAAGAGCAATATTGCATAGGAACCTGGGATGTCAGGTCCATGATTCAAGGCAAATTGGAAGTAAACAAACAGGAGATGACAAGAGTGAATATCAACATTCTAGGAATCAGTGAACTAAGAAGGACTGGAATGGGTGGATTTTACTCAGATGACCATTATATCTACTACTATGGGCAAGAATCCCTTAGAAGAAATGAAGTAGCCATCACAGTCAACAAAAATGTCCAAATGCAATACTTAGATGCAATCTCAAAATGACAGAATAATCAAAATGACAGAATAATCTCTGTTCGTTTCCAAGGAAAATCATTCAATATTACGGTAATCTAAGTCTATGCCCCAACCAGTAAGACTGAAGAAGCTGAAGTTGAACAATTCTATGAAGATGTACAAGACCTTCTAGAACTAACACCGAAAAAAAGATGTCCTTTTCATTATAGGGGACTGGAATGCAAAAGTAGGAAGTCAAGAAACACCTGGTATAATAGGCAAATCTATGATTTTTCCAGTAGTCACGTTTGAATGTGAGAGTTGGATCATAAAGAAGGCTCAGTGTCAAAGCATTGATGCTTTTAATTGTGGTGCTGGAGAAGACTTTTAAGAGTCCCTCAGACAACAAGGAGATCAAACCAGTCAGTTATTAATGCTGAATATTCATTAGAAGGACCGATGCTGAAACTCCAATACTTCGGACACTTGTTGTGAAACATGACCCACTGGAAAAGACCCTGATGCTGGGGAGGATTGAAGGCATGTAGAGAAGCGGGTGGCAGAAGATGCAACGGGTAGGTGGCAGCACTGATTCAATGGACATGGATTTGAGCAAACTCTGGTTGTTAGTACAGGACAGAGGAGCATGGCCCACTACAATCCATGGGGTTGCAAAGATTCAAACATGACCTAGCGATTGAACAACAAATAATATACCTATGAGCTGCTTCTAATTGCTTTCACTTCAAGATATTCCCCCATTTACATAAACTCATCTGCAATAAAAATCCAGTGTAGTGTTTATTTGACTTTCTCAAACACCGCTGTAGAATCGTCCATTAACACTTTTGATTTTGTGTGTATCATTACTAAATGAACTTTACATTATTGCTAGCTACAGTGCCAGCTAGCTGGACTCTTTCTTTTAAAACTTCTTCTTACTGTAAGCCTCCTATAATGCCAGTAGCATCTACTGTCAACAACAAAATTTGCCCTTTCTTGGGCACTTATCATATATTTCTATAAGGATTAAATCAAGTACTGCTGCAACTACTGACATTTAACACCTCCAGAAAAGAGTTTAGGCTGGAGAGCAGAAATGAGACTGGGTTGAGGCAAAAAGTAGGATTTTCAGGAGCCAATATTATGAGCCCAATTTTTCTATCTCTTCATACTTAGAAAATCACCAAAGTCATTCATGGTGATGATGACTTTTTCTCATGACTAGCAGAAAACTTCACCAGACTAGCAGAAATTATCTAGAAAAATATGTGCTTGACTGCATCTTTACCCCTTCAACAAAATCACATAAATACTGATATTCCCCCCTGCATCTTTGGATCAGTTTCTCAGAGATATCTGAGCAGCTGTGGCTCAGGCTGCAGTTCTCATCTTGCCTCAAATGAAACTTAACTCACAACTGACATGTTATGCATTTTTTTTAAGTCCACAGTTTTATGATGACCAAAAAGGAGGGTTCCTTTATGACCAAGAAAGAGTTGACTTCTTTCCTTTGCCTGAACTCTACTAGGAACTTGAGCTTTGGTACTAGCAGAGACCCCTTGTGCCCATCTGCCTCTTCAGAGATTCCAAATGAATGTGGTAAGTTTCTCTTGGTTCTCAGATTTTCCATGTTGGTTGATAATCCTTAATTTTATTTGCACTGGAGCAGGTACCTGCCCTCTCCCAGCTGAAAGAAACTGGGGGTGGGGGTGGTTGAAAGATACCAAGGAACCTCACCCATTGGAAAGATACAGGGTAGGGCTCAGTTGAAAGATACAGAGGCTGCTCAGTTGTAAGAGACTGAGTGGTCTATGCTGAGTGGTTAGATAAGAGTCTGATCTCATATCTTTCCTCGATGAGGTCAGTTCAGTTCATTTCAGTCACTCAGTCATGTTGACTTTGCAGCTTCATGGACTGCAGCATGCCAGGCTTCCCTGTCCATCACGCCAGGCTTCCCCATTCATCACCAGCTCCTGAAGCTTTCCTCAAAGGCAGGAAATGGCTGACTTAGTAGAATTTGTCAAGATTATAGGTTTCATATGAAGATTTTGCTCCTGAGAAAAGAGACAAAACTTCTGGCTGGTAACATCTTTCTCAGGCAACTGAGAAATTTACAGGAGTGGTGGAGGCTGAGTCCTCATACTGTTCAGTGGTCCTAAAGTAAAACCCACCGATTAATTAAAATACTTGTCCAGTGGTCACAGGTAAGAATTGACCATTCAGTAGTCTGAACACAGGTGGTGGTCTTAGACTGCTGAAGGGAGAAACTGAAGCATGTGAGAGAGCTGAAAAAACAAGGTTGATGCCTAGAAGAGTTAAGCTTACAAGCAGCACAGCGGCCAACCACACAATTTCATTCAGTTCAGTTCAGTCGCTCAGTCGTGTCTGACTCTCTGCGACCCCATGAATTGCAGCACGCCAGGCCT
>SJYV01026145.1:2329-13401 GCA_006410875.1 Neotragus pygmaeus
TTGGGCGGGAGGGGACATGGCTGAACCTATGGCTGATTCTTGTTGATGGGTGACAGGAAAACCACAAACTTCTGTAAAGCAAGTATCCTTCAATTTAAAAAAATAAAATAAAATAAACCTTGGTTACTTTTGTTCTATTCAGTTTAGCAGCTTCCTTAGTGTTCACGTAGAAGGATCCAATGCATTCTGCTTGAGTCTCTACACTGTTCAGAAACAAGCTGTGTGTGAATTTTGAAATCCAAGTCTCTAGTTTAAGCCATATTTTATGGCTTGGATAGGTAGTTAGTTGTAGCTGAACAGTAGCTGAAAAACACTTTGGATGCTTTTGTTATATTCAGTTCAAAAACTTCCTTAGTCTAACCCTTAAGTTTTCTGACAGAAACAGGCTTCTTAGAACTCCTTGTTAGCAGGCCATCTTACTTAGTTATACGTATAGTACTTGTTGTGAGTCCTTTAATGGACTGGAACCTGGTGATCAGGAGTCGACGATAAGAAAGTAAGAGAGAAAGAAGCTAGTATTCCCTGGTTTATGCAGAGAATCAAGAAAACCCTAGATCAGGGCTTGCACTGCTCACAAAGGCACAGGGCATCCTCTCAAGGAGGTCTTGAAAGGCTGGGCAGGAGAGTGAGCTCGGTGGGTTTCCACGCTCCAGAGAATTAGCCAGAGGGAGAGAAAGAGAAAAAGACATGGGGACTCAAGTCTCTGGTGGAGCAAGGGTGTTTTAATGATCTTTTGTGAGTATTTATAGAATGTTGTACAAGGAATTTCATTCAATAATGATAAAGATCAGAAAACCAAATGTACAGCAACTGTTATCAAGGAAACAAGGAATTAGCAATGGTCATAAGGTCAGAAGACAATCCATATCTCAAGAAAGAGGGTCATGACTAAGCAGTTTTGTCGTAAGGAGAATGTTTGCTGAAAGAAATCCATGCATGCATTTCACCTCACGACCTCAGTCCTGGGAGCAGTGTGCTACTCCACTCATTGCTGTTATCAGGATCTGATAAGGAACAGAGGATTTATGAGAGACAGAAAGCAGCACACAGGAATCCTCCTGTTAAACATTCCCTGTCAAGTACTAGCTAGTCACAGAACTCTCTATTCAATGTTCACAAAGAAGAATACAATGGATCCTATTTGAGTCTCTACACGGTTCAGAAACATGCTATGAGTGAATCTTAAAGTCTGAGTCTCTTGGCTAATGCAATATTATCTGCCTCGGAAAGGTATTTTAATGTAGACTGAAAGCTAATTTTAAAACACTTTGTTTGCTTTTGTTTTATTCAGTCCAACAAATTTATTAGTCTAAGCATTGAGTTTTCTGAAAGAAATTAGTTGCTTGGAACTCCGTGTTAGGAGATCATCTCAGAGAACATTTTCACTTAATCAGGTTAGTGATAGGTATACTACTAACTAGTCACAGAACTGTCTGCCTAAACCAGGATTCACAAAGAAGGATCTAGTGTGTCCTATTTGATCCTCTGCACATTTCTGAAACATGCTGTGAGTGAATCTTGAAATCCAAGCACCTTGACTAAAGCTTTTCTGCCTTGAAAAGCTGGTTAGTAGACTGAAAACTTGTTGCAAAACAATTTAGTTGCTTTTGTCATATTCAGTTCAACAACTTCATGAATCAAACCCTTGAATTTTTTATCTGCTCAAACCAGCGTTCATGAAGGACACAAGCATACTTTCTGAGATTCTACATTGTTCAGAAACATGCTGTGTGAGTCTTAAAATCTGACTCTCTTGGCTAAAGCTGTATTATCTGACTTGGAAAGCAAGATAGTTGTAGACTGAAAGCTAGTTGAAAAATACTTTGATTATATATATATATATATATATTGTACTCAGTTCAACAACTTCTTTCATCTAACCCTTGAGTTTTCTAAAAGAAACAAGCTGCTTGGAATTCCATGTAAGGAAGTTATCTTAGAGTAGATTTAACCTGAGGTTAGTTAGAGGTAGAATATTAACTAATCACAGAACTCTGCTCAAAGCAGAGTTCACAAAGAAGGATCTAGTGTGTAATATTTGAGTCTCTACTCAGTTCAGAAGCGTGCTGTGAGTGGATTTTGAAATTCGACCCTCTTGGTTAAAGCTGTGTTTTCTGCCTCAGAAAACTATTTAGTTTTAGGCTGAATTCTAGTGGAAAAACACTTTGGTTATTTTTGTTGTGTTCAGTTCAACAACTTCTTTAGTCTAACTGTTGAATTTTCTGAAAGAAACAGATTGCTTGGAAATCTTTGTTAGGATGTTATTGCAGCATAAGTTTTCACCTGACCAGGTCAGTTATAGGTATAGTACTAACTAGTCACAGAACTCTCTGGTCACACCAGTATTCATGAAGAAGGTTCCAGTACATCCTGTTAGAGTCTCTACATTGTTCATAAATATGCTGTGTATGAATCATGAAATCTGAGGCTCTTTGCTAAACTTGTATTATCTACCTTGAAAAGCCAGTTAGTAGTGGACAGAAAGCTAGTTGAAAAACACTTTGGTTACTTTTTTGCATTCAGTTCAACATCCTTATTCTAATCCTTGAGTTTTCTGAAACAAACAGGCTGCTTGGAAATTCTTGTTCAAAGGTTATGGCAGAGGACATTTTCACCTAACGGTGAAATACATCTCTTGGATAAAAGTGTATTTTCTGCCTTAGAAAGCTAGTTAGTTGTAGACTGAAAGCTGGTTGAGAAACACATTGATTACTTTTGTTGTATTCAGTGCAGAAATTTCCTTAGTCTAACCTGTGACTTTCCTGAAATAAACAAGCTGCCAGAACTCCTTGTCAGGAAGTCATCTCTAAATACACTTTCACCTAGTCATATTAATTGTATGCGTAGTACTAACTAATCACAGAACTCTCTCCTCAAACCAGTGTTCATGAAGAAGATTCCAGTGGGTCCTGTTTGACTCTCTCCATTGTTCAGAAACATGCTGTATTTGAGTCTTGAAATCCAGGCCTCTGGCTCAAGCTCTAATATCTACCTCGGAAAGCTAGTTTAGTTGTAGACTGATAGCTAGTCAAAAAACACTTTAGTTAATTTTATTGTATTCAGTTCAACAATATCCTTAGTCCAACCTTTGAATTTTCTGGAGGAATCAGGCTGCTTGGAAGTCCTTGTTAGGAGGTCAGCAGAGAATACAGTTTCATCAAATAACTTAGTTATAGGTATACTACTAACTATATTTATATGCTTATAACTATACTTACATAACTTATACCATATTACTGTAGCTAGTCACGGTACTCTCTGCTCAAAGCAGTGTTCACAAAGAAAGATTCAGTGTGTACTGTTTGAGTCTCTGCATTGTTCAGAAACATGCTGTGTGTGAATCTTGAAATTCGAGCCTCATGGTCAAAGCTGTATTGTCTGCCTTAGAAAGCTAGTTAGTTGTAGACAGAAAGCTAGTTGCAAAGGACTTTAGTTACATTTGTTGTATTCAATTTAGCAACTTTCTTTTTTTTTTTTTTACTTTATTTTACTTTACAATACTCTATTGGCTTTGCCATACATCGACCTGAATCCACCACAGGTGTACACGAGCTGCCAATCCTGAATCCCCCTCCCACCTCCCACCCCACAACGTCTCTCTGGATCATCCCTGTTTAGCAACTTTCTTACGCTAACCTGTGAGTTTTCTAAAAGAAACAAGCTGTTTCTAACTCGTTGGATTAGGAGGTTATCTCAGTACATTTTCATATAACCAGGTTAGTTTAGGGTATAATACTATACCCTAAAAGTTAGTTTTGGTCAAGGCAGTGTTCACAGATTAGGATCTAGTTGCCCTGTGTGAATTTCTACATTCTTCAGAAACATGCTGTATTTGAATCTTGAGATTCTAGCGTCTGGCTAAAGCTCTATTATCTGCCTCAAAAAGCTAGTTAATTGTAGACTGATAGATAGTTTAACAACACTTTGGGGACTTTTGTTGTATTCAGTTTAAAAACGTCCTTAGTCTAGCAGTTGAATTTTCTGAAGGAAACAGGCTGTTTGGAACTCCTTGTTAGAGGTCATCTCAGAGTACATTTTCACATAACCAGGTTAGTTTTAGGCATAGTACTAACTAGTCACAGAACTCTGCACTCAACACTTTGGTTGCTTTTGCTACAATCTCCTTAGTCTAACACTTAAGTTTTTGGAAAGAAACAGGCTGCTTGGAACTCCTTGTTAGCAGGTCATCTCAGAGTACATTTTCACCTAACCAAGCAATTATAGGTATAGTACTAGGTAGTCACATAACTTTCTGCTCAAACCAATGATCACGAAAAAGAATCCAGGGCATCTTGTTCAGAAACATGCTGTGTGTGAATCTTCAAATTCAAGACCCTTGGCTAAAGATGTATTATCTGCCTCTGGAAGCTAGTTAGTTGTAGACTAAAAGCTAGTTGAAAAAACACTTTGGTTATCTTTCTTGTATTCAGTTCAGCAATTTTTTTTTTTTGTCTAACTCCTGAGTTTTCTGAAAGAAACTGGCTGCTTGAAACTCCTTGTTAGGAGGTAATCTCAGAGTACATTTTCACCTAATCAGGTTAGTTATAGGTATTGTACTAATTAGTCAAAAAACTCTCTACTCAAACCAGTGTTCATGAAGAAGGATCCAGTGTGTCCTGTTTGAGTCTGGGATAGATATACCTACAGATCTTAGAGGGTCTCCTAGGAGATAAAGGTTAACCAGCTCTCTGCAGGTACACACTGGTGGCAGAAGACCTCTGAGAGATCCCCATTTTACCTATGAGGGCCCCACCCAAGAGCCCTCAGGCCAACCAATCAGCAAGATAGAAACTGAGCCGCACCCATCAGTCAACTGAAGACCTGAAGTCATACTGCACTCACGGCTACCTCAGAACAGACCCCTTGACACAGCCCTGCCTACCAGGGGATCAAGACCCAGCTCCACCAATCAGAAGGCAGGCATTAGTTCTTCCCACCAGGGGGCCAATCAGAAGGCAAGCACTAGTTCCTCCCACCAGGAAGCCAATCACAAGGCAAGCACCAGCCCCTCCCACTAGCCGATAAGCTGGTGGGCCAACCTCACCCACCAGGATCCAGGCACCAAAAAGACAGGAACCACAACCCTGTAGCTTGTGGAAAGGAAAACAGAAATGTAGAAAGACAAAATAAGACGACAGATAAACATGCTGCTGATGAAGGAACAAGATAAAATTGCAGAACAAGTAAATAAAGAAGGGTGATGCCACCTACTTGAAAAAGAATTCAGGGTAATGATAGTGAAGATGATCCCAAGATGATCGTCTCAGTAAATGAATGGCAGTACAGATGGAGAAGATACAAAAAATGTTTAACAAATAACTAGAAGACTTACAGAACAGATGAACAACACTATAACTGAAATGAAAAAATGCACTAGAAGGAATCCATTGCAAAATAACTGAGGCAGAAGAACAAGTAAGTGATCTGGAAGACAAATTACAGGAAATCACTGCCACCAAGCAGTATAAAGAAAAAAGAATGAAAAGAAATGAGGACAGTCTCACAGACCTCTGGGACAATATCTGACATTCAACAGATGCAACATTTGTTTTATAGGGATCCCAGAAGAAGAGAAAGGGCCTGAGAAAGTATTTGAGAATTTATAGATGAAAACCTCCCTAATATAAGACAAGAAAAAATCAAGTCCGAGAAGTGCAGAGAGTCCCAAACAGAATAAATCCAAGGGGGGAACATATTGAACCACATATAATAAACTGAAAAAAATTAAAATATGAAGAAAAAATATTTTTGAAAAACAGCAAAGGAAAGGCAACAAATAATATACAGGGGAATCTCCATAAGATTATCAGGTGATTTTTCAGCAGTAACTCAGCAGGTTAGAAGTGAGGGATATGATATATTTAAAGTGATGAAGTGGAAAAACCTACAACCAAGAACATGCTACCCAGAAAGGCGGTCATTCATTTGCTAAAGAAAAAAGTTTTACAGTCAAGCAAAAGATAAGAGAATACAGCACCACCAAAGCAGCCTTACAATAAATGTTGAAAGAACTTGTTTAACTGGTGAAAAGAAAGAAGGCACAAATCACAAATAGGAAAGCACACTGGTAAAGGCAGACATACAGTAAAAGTAGGAATTATCCTCACAAATATGATAGTGAAACAAGCAACTCTGAGGAGAGTACAAATGCAAGGAGTGAGAAATGCATTTAAAATTAACAGATCAACAACTTAAAACAACCTTGTATGCTATTTCATACCTCATGGGAATTCCAAACTATAAAATCACAACAGATAAACACACACAAAACAGAAAAAGCAACCTAAATGCAATACTAAAAATAGTCATCAAATCATAAGAGAACAAAAGAAGAAAAGGGAAAAAAAAGGGGGGGGGGCCTACCAAAACAAACCCAAAACAATTTTAAAAACGGCAATAGGAACATTGTTGTTGTTCAGTCGCTAAGTCATGTCCATGGACTGCAGCACATGAGGCTTCCCTGTCCTCCACTGTCTCCCAGGGTCTGCCCAAATCCATGTCCACTGAGTTGGTGATACCGTCTAACCATCTCATCCTCTGCTGCCCTCTTCTTTTGCTTTCAATCTTTCCCAGCATCAGGGATTTTTCTGAGTCAGCTCTTTGCATCAGATGGGCAAAGTACTGGAGTTTCAGCTTCAGCCACAGTCCTTCCTATAAATATTCAGTGTCGATTTCCTTTAGGATTGACTGGTTTGATCTCCTTGCAGTCCAAGGGACTCTCAGGAGTCTTTTCCAGCACCACAATTCAAAGGCATCAGTTTTTCAGCTCTCAACTTTTTTATGGTCCAACTGTCACATCCATAAATGACTACTGGGAAAACCATAGCTTTAACTATATGCACTTTTGTCATCAAACTGACGTCTCTGCTTTTAAATACGCTCTCTAGGTTTGTTGGTTGCAGTCACCATCTGCAGTGATTTTGGAGCCCAAGAAAATAAAGTGTGTCACTGCTTCCACTATTTCCTCGGCTATTTGCCATGAAGTGATGGAACCAGATACCATGATCTTAGATTTTGAGTGTTGAATTTTAAGCCAGCTTTTTTACTCTCCTCTTTCACCTTCATCAAGAGGCTCTTTAGCTCCTCTTCACTTTCTGCCATAAGAGTGGTTCAGCTCAGTTCAGTCGCTCAGTCGTGTCCGACTCTTTGCGACCCCATGAACTGCAGCACGCCAGGCCTCCTGTTCATCACCACCTCTCAGAGTATCTTGTGCATATCTGAGGTTGTTAGATATTTTTGTCAGCAATCTTGATTCCAGCCTGTGAGTCATCCAGCTCAGCATTTCTCATGATGTACTCTGCATATCAGCAGTTAACCTTAAATGTAAATGGATTAAGTGCTACAACCAAAAGGCATGGATGGACCTAGAGATTATTATACTAAGTGAAGTAAGTCAGACAGAGAAAGACAAATATCACTTATATGTGGAGTGCAATAACCACTGATAAAAATGTACTTCTTTACAAACCAGAAACCAACTCACAGATCTCAAAATCAAACTTATAGTTACCAAAGGAGAAAAATGGTGGGGGGGAGTGGTCAATTAAGATATTGGGATTAAGTTATACATAGTATTGTATATAAAATTATAAAGTAGATAATAAGGACCTTCTGCATAGCATGGAAAATTATACTCAATATTTCTATAATATCTTGTATTGGAAGAGAATCTGAAGAAGAGGTGACATATGTATATGTATAACAAATTCACTTTGCTGTACACCTAAAACTAATACATTATTGTAAATCAACTATACTCCAATAATTTTTTTTTTTAAAGCTAGTGAGGAGTTGAGTACATTGCAGCTTATTTCCACATGGATTAGGGCCTCAGAGTCAGCATTAGGTCTTATAGGATTAGGGCCTAGGGATTAGGGTTCTAATGAGGACCCTAGTGTTAGGGCTGGAGTTAGGGTTTGGGGTAAGGCCTCATGGCTAAGACCTTAGATTTTACACATTGGGGTTAGCCCTTAGGGTTAGGTGCCTCACAGGACAGGATCTTAAAAGGAATGTACTAGACCCCGTTGGCTGATTCATTCTTAAATATGACAAAGAAGAGGACAACAGAGGATAAGATGGTTGGATGGCATCACACTGAGTCAACAGACATGAGACTGAGCAAGCTCTGGGAGTTGGTGAAGGACAGGGAAGCCTGGAGTGCTGCTGTCCACAGGGTCCCAAAGAATTGGACACAACTGAGCAACTTAACTGCACTGAACTGATGTTGTTAAGAAAAGTAAGATGCACAGAACTGCATACTTTATATTCTATTTTCGTAAAGTACCAGCTTTTGCGATGTGCCATTTATGTTAATACACGTACATTCATAGGAGAATATCATTAACATAGGATAATATCAGGGAGACGAGGGAAAAGATTTTTTTAACTGCATTTTCAAAGGGGCATTCACCTCTCTTGACTCCACTGGTCTCACGGGGAAAAAGTCATGGGTCCTCAAGCTGCCATCTTCTACCTGGCTCCTGTCCACTTTTCCCTGTCCAGTCACTCGTCTATGAACTCCTCGATTTACAAGATGACAAATACAAATGAAATTCCCCCACATCCTTAGGAAAGAGGCATAGCCTGCCTAATGAGAGAGTTAACGCTTAGCACCCTTTAAGGAGGAGGTGAACATTTTCCCTCACGCTTTCCTTAAGCCTTTTGCAACTGTATCTTGCCTGAAAACTGGCCTTTCTTTAGCTCCGGGAGTAATGACTACACAGCACAATGTCTTACTTATGGAAATGCTTTTCTTTGACCCTGTGCTAATAATTATAAGTGTAACAATCTTGCTTGGGAACCTGTTTCTCAACAACGGAATATCTCACCCAGAAACACATTGCCCAGAACTCATTCTTTCTGGCTAAACTTGTACTGAAGTTATCTCAGGATGTACACCTTGGGAAAGGATCTACTGGAACTCTCACAACCTTGAAGTATTCCATCTGTTCTCAGCAGCCAGTTTGAAAAGTATATAATTCCCTGCTTAAAACAGTGAAGTGGGGTACTCTCCTACTCCCTTCCAGGGCCTTTTGCTGGAGGCTTTCTCTATACTTTTCACTCTAATTAAACTTTGTTACACAAAGCTCTGAGTGACTGAGACCACATCTGTTGGGTCCTGGAGTGAAATTTTCTCCTGTAGAGACCATGAATACTGGCACTGTTCACCATAAGCTATCACTCGCATGTGAAAGAGAAAAAACAGGCAAAATAGAATACATAATGCAATGTTTCTGATAATAAACCTGAGGCCTCTGAGAATCTCACATACAGAAGTCCGGGTATTATCTTCATAGGAGACCATGTCAAAGAGGCAGTAGTAAAGACCCCTAACCCAGGCCAGCACTTGCCTCATCCAGGAGGGCCACTCCATGATGCCAGGGTCTCTTAAATTATGTTAGACACTCCCCTTGCACTTAAGCCTATGGAATTTGGCATATGTTCCCTGAATCACCTATCATATCTTGAGGCCCTGAGCTGAGGGAAAGTATCTGATCTCTGCTAGGGGAATGAGAAGGAGTCTTGGCCACCGCCAACCCACTCAGTCCCCTGGTGCTGCCATCTCCTGATGCTCAGCATTGGCTATAAGAAACAAATGCTAGGTTTCAACCCTAAGCAACAAGGGTCATATTGTGCCTGCCCAATGTCTGTCATTCCACAGTCAGTGACTCTCACCCAGGACAGACTGCTGTGGGAACTCCTCATCCTCCATATCCATGAAGGGGCCCATAAGGGATGGTCTATGGTGGGATCACTTTTTCCCTCCACCTAACACTAGCTTCTCCCTTCACCTGATCTTTCCTTGTCCCAATCCAGAACAGTCTAGCCTTCCTCTGGCATAGCCTCATAGAGGCCCTTCTGCTCCAAGGTTGGTGTCACATCTTGCCTCAGCCTTCCGCTCCTCTTTATCTCTAACTCGGGTCTCGGGCCCCTATTCTCTTAAACAGTTGAAGCTCTGCCCTGGCTTTCCTACTACAGAATAGTAAACTAAATTGGATTTGATAAAGTTTGTGATTGAGAAGATCAGTGGCTGGAAGTGGGAAGGAGAGACAAGTGAAATCTGAGGGAAACAGAGGCAAGAGAGAAGTGATGTGTGTGCAGGACAATGAATTGGTATCTGTCCTCAACCTGTCCCATGTATCTGACTTGAACATTTATGTAGAGAGAAGGGTCAGAGGTTGAAGTTGATGGTGCCACTGAGAAATACATATGATGTGTTTCTTTTATGACGTATGTATTTTCTTTTATGATGCTCTGGATACAAATACAGATGCTTCAGTAGCATGTAACAGAGTGTGTTCCAGAAGGAGGAAGGGGCACTTCCCCCAAGCTTTGCATGGGAGGTGGAACTGCTTGTAGCTCCTTGAGAAGTGAAAGATTGAGGAGCCTCCTGAGCCAGCATATCAGCTGACACATGAACATTCTCATGACAGCCAAGTGAAGTAGGAGGATTCTCTAAAGTGGGACAGATGTGATCAACAGAGGAGGAAACTAATCATAATAAGTGATAACATGAACCAAACATATAAGTCAGACACTACAGTTAGCACTTCAAATTGATTATTTTATTTAAGTATCAAAATGACTCTACATGGAATGTGATACTGCACTACAAGAAAAGAGTACAGCTTAGGTATTTGTGTTTGAAGATTGGCACCTATGCAGATGAATCATGATGTCACCATTCTCAAGTCATTTGATTGTTTAGGGTCTTAGTTCCATCATCTGTAAAAGATAAAAATGATTGTGATTATGTGAAAAAGAATCAGTGGAATCATAAACAAAAAGTACCTGATAAACACTCACTTATGACTATCTCCATTTCATCTGTAAGTAAACAGAGGATCAATATCTTATCCAAGACACATAATGGAGTGTACAAGAGCCCACATTTGAGGTCAAGATGATGGACCCCGAAACCAGAACACAAACTCTTATCCTTGAAACTGCACTTGCCCAATGGACTCAAAACTTAGTGTCTTCAGATGACCATGCCCTAATATCAAGGCAGTGAGGGGATTTATGTATCAATCCCAACACTTTATACCTATCCTTATCATCTTTTAAAAGTA
>SJYV01026147.1:0-13859 GCA_006410875.1 Neotragus pygmaeus
AAATAATTTTAACACGTTTTCTGCCTCTGTTTTTTATGTTTGCTCCATTTTTTCCCCATCATCCTTGAATGTTATCTGAATTCTAGCAATTTTTCCAGATGTAACTCCAGAAATCTTTTTTCCATAAAACCTTCGCTGGTCCCCTGCCTGCAGCCCTGGTTCTCAAAGCAATCAGGTCCTTTTCCCTCTGGGGCCTACGTTGTTTGCTGATTAGCCCGATTATTTATTTTTTATGGTTGCCATTTATGTTTGTATGTTTTCTTGCCAATTCTCCACAATGAGAGATCAGGAATGCATATTACACTGTGCATGTCTGTGTGGCCAGTCGCTTCAGTCATGTCTGACTCTTTGCTACCCCCATGGACTATAGCCTGCTGGACTCCTCTGTTCATAGGATTCTCAGGCAAGAATACTGGAGTGGGTTGCCATGCCCTCCTCCAGGGGATCTTCCCATCCCAGGGATTAAACCTGTGACTCCTGCATTGCAGGTGCATTCCTTACACACTGAGCCCCCTGGGAAGCCTGTCTTACACTGTATATACCCCTCAGTATTGAAAATGCCTTGTGTAAATTGCACTCATCAGACACAGGGTTTTCTCCATGTGGTAGAATTCTAGAGCTGGATGAAGATGTGGAGACCTGACAAGTTGGTTGATCGATTAATGGAGTCTGAACTAAAGAACACTTTAAACTTTTGAACCTAGCTATATACTCAAAATAATCAATTTTGACTAAGTGGCTTTATTAGTATGTATTATTGAGGTTGACTTATAAAGAAAGATGTATAGCATGCATGAAGAGTTTGTTACAGAGGTATATCTAAGTGAAGTGAAAGTCGCTCAGTCGTGTCCAACTCTTTGTGGCCCCATGGACTGTAGCCTGCCAGGCTCCTGTCCATGGGATTTCCCAGGCAAGAATACTGGAGTGGGTTGCCATTTCCTCTCCCAGGGAAGTATATCTAAGACATGGCTAAAGTTAACTTGTGGAGAAATCTTTCCACAGCCTGATGGTCTTGTCAAAGTTTAAAGGTTTAGCTTTTCATTAAGACTAATGCTCCAGATTCTGTATTCAGTGAAACCTCAGATTCCATGATTTCTCATGATTTGTGTTACCACATGCAGCACCATAATATAGCAGCAGGTGGCGCTGCTTCTCTGTAGAAAATTTTTTTGATGGGTTCATCGGCCTCCCTCTCACTCACATGGCTACTGCAGAGGCCAGACCCCAAGAAACACTTTGAATATTTTACCTTAGTGGAGGGGCTTTCCTGGTGGCTCAGCAGTAGAGAATCTGCCTGCCAATGCAGGTGACATGGGTTTGATCCCTGGGTTGGGAAAATCCTCCGGAGAAGGAAATGGCAACCCACTCCAATATTTTTGCCTGAGAAATCCCATGGACAGGAGATTTGCGGGCTACAGTCCATTGGTTTGCAGAGAGTCAGACATGACTCAGTGACCAAACAACAACCTTAGTGGAAATAGGAATTGCTTCCATTTCTTATATAATCCCTGATAAACAAGGGTATCAAAAAATCAGGATTTAAAAAATGATTTTCATTTGAACCCTTCTGACCTTGAAAGACCAGTTTCCCCATTACTATCCTCAAACACTTTAGGGCTTTCAGATCTTGTAACCAGTTGAGGAGACCGAGAGGACTTGAGAAGACCATCTAGAATGTTATGGCCCAGATCCTTGGGCTAAATCCTCACTCAGAATCAAAGGCAGAGCCAGGAGGTAGACCTAGATCTCCTGTCAGTTGCTTTTGCTGTCCCATCCTGTCCAGGCCATTGGTGTGCATCAGCTATGCCTCACCACCAAGTGAAACGTGACAAAGCCAATATCCACTTCATGCTGAGGAGTTACCAGGGGCGTCCCCAAATAGGAGAGTGCGTGTCTGTGTGTATGTGTGTGTGTGTGTGTGTGTGAGAGAGAGAGAGAGAGAGAGAGAGAGAGAGAGAGCAGGAAAAGGATTGNAATATTGGAGCTTCAGCTTCAGCATCAGTCCTTCCAGTGAATATTCAGGGTTGATTTCCTTTAGGATGGGCTGGTTTGAACGCTTTGCTGTCCAAGGGACTCAAGGGAAAGGAGCAGTGACCCCGCAGGAGACTGAGCCAGACCTGCAACACACGCTAGCGTTGTCACTGCGTGCCAGGCCTCACGGGGAGAGCACTCGGCAGGGGCCTTCCACACGATGCTCATGTATAAATCTCACTGCGTTAAATGAAGTCAGAGCCGCGTGAGCTTCGTGTGAATTGAAGGTCAGGGAGAGGACGGGATTCTGACGGTGGGGTTGTAGACCTCGGGCCTCCTCTGTGCCTATCTACCTCTCTGGTCCTCTCCTTGGCTAATCAAGGATTCTCAAGCAAATGGTTTCTCTTCCAAACATGAACACTTCCCTCCTGGGAGGCACTGACTTCCCTTCTCACTCAAACGCTCTCCTTTCCTAGCCTCAGTTCCAGTGGCTTCTCTCTAGGTTTTGCCGAACCTCCAGAGGATCCCTCTGCTTGCCAGCTTCAACCCTGCCCTGCCCCCTGCATCCCACTGGTCCAGTGATACAGGTGCCACAGAGGGCCAGACACCCTTCCATCCTGCAGCAAAGCTGCTCCTTCATATTTATTTTCCTAACCAACAGTTTCTTTAGCACCTACTGTATTAAGCTGTGTAACAGACTCGGATTTGATCCCTGGGTCAGCAAGGGAGGAGGGCATGGCAACCCACTCTAGTACTCTTGCCTGGAGAATCCCCATGGACAGAGGAGTCTGGTGGATTATGGTCCATAGGGTTGCAAAGAGTTGGACACAACTGCATTAAGCTAGACACTCTGGAGGATGCAAAGATGGTTCCTGTCTTCAAGGAGCTTAATTCCTGTCCATGTCTGTAAAAGGGTTTCCTGGTGATCAGGGTGATAAGGGAAGCATAACCCTTGTGAATGGCTAAAGGAGCAATCAGGAGAGCCTTCATAGAGAGCATGAGCCTTACAGATCTAGAGAAGCAGGGGTGCGAGGCAGGGGAGGAAATGACCCCCAGACAGAAAGACACGAGGAAAGCTGAGGAGGTGGGCGGTCCACCACCCCTGCTTGGGGATACAGCTGTCATTTGACTGCAGCCCCGAGTGCCTGTGCGAGAGGATGGGACTCTAAGGATTGGCCTCAAGCCCACTGAGAAGGGCTAATGCCAGGCCAAGGAGGCTGGATTTGTTCCACAGCTAATGGTAAATCTCTGAATGTTTTCACCAGCGGAGAAATAACTGTGCAAGCTGAGTTCATGACAGTTGACTTGGGTGGCGGTAAAGGATGGATCTAAGGGCCTGGAAAGGCAGAAGGCAGCAGAGACCCGTGGAGCAGTTCCTGCAGTAGTTAGGCAAACTGGAGACAGATTCCCAAGGGCCGAGTGCGGTGGCGGCAGAGGTGGAGAGGGTGACCAGTCTTGACAAGCGAAGGGGCGTGGCGTGTGAGACAGGGCTGAGTCTTCCTCGTGAGCTTTCTCAAGTGGCAAGCCCAGATTCTTTGGGTACCGAAACCCAACGTCTAATGCTTTTCATAGAACACTATTTTCACCAAAATAAAGCATAAACATATTCAGAATGAAGGGGAATGTGGTAGAGGAAGCTATCAGTTTTGATTTAAATAGTGTGCGACTCAAATGCGCCTCTGCTCCCTAATTGGCTCCCTTCATGTTCTTTAATCGTATTGNATTTTCACCAAAATAAAGCATAAACATATTCAGAATGAAGGGGAATGTGGTAGAGGAAGCTATCAGTTTTGATTTAAATAGTGTGCGACTCAAATGCGCCTCTGCTCCCTAATTGGCTCCCTTCATGTTCTTTAATCGTATTGCGTCTACGTCAGATTAATGCAAAGCTGTTTCTTAAAACGGTTTGTTCCGTTCCCTTTGAGCTTTTACAGAAGACGAACATTACCTTGTGACCAGGGCTCATTGAAATGAGTGAGCAATCACACCTCTGCAAGGATTTTTTTTTCAAAGATAGAAACAGATATAGATTGATCTGGAAAGGAAAATCAAACATAGTGCTAATATTTAGACGTCTTCCCTGTGTGCCAATGAATTATTCAGGCTCCTCGAAAGATTTTGCAAGGCTTCCCTTTATGCTTAATATGAAAGGTTTAACAGCAAGAGTCGTTTCTAGGAAATCCTACACAGCATGTTCTTCTTTGGGGAGTTTAATGACACTTAGGTCATGAACAAGAATCAATAATGAACTATTGATTTCGACTTCAATGATAAAACGGAAGTGTCTTAGATCCTTCGGGCGGGGGATGGCAGTTTCAGCACCGTCGTGTTCGGGGGCACCAGGCAAGCCCCTCCCAGGGCAAGCTGCGGTGTGGGCACCAAAGTTGCCTCTGCAGTTTGGAACATCTAGAGGCCCAGACTTAGCCCTTCTAGCTCCTGGTCATCGAACAGCCTTTCCAAAGGGCAACAGTTAAGGACAACAATGAAATTAAGGCCTTTATGCTCATTTCCAGGTGATCCGAGTCAACACCCTTCTCAGCCAGATTGCTGTATACTGTTTACTGTTACGTTAGGAATTATAGAAATAGAATTTTTGGAAATTTGATTTATACCACATATACATGGTCATTTGAAATAAAAAAATATTTGTTACTAAAATGTTTATCTTCCACAGAATGGGAATTAAGAAGGCAATATAACAAGACAAACACACATAACGACTGTCCGAATGACTGTTAGAGAAAGTTTAACACAAATACATGTGACTTGTTAATGTATGTTTGCTCTCAACATGTAAAGAATACAGGCTTACAGTGTTGTGAGAATTTTAATGGAAGTTGTAAGCATTTTTGAAAGTTAAGTAAGGGTCTAGAAAATCAAGTTTTTTTAACATCAATGAAGAATATAAGAGATTAAAAGAATACAGCAGTACTAACCACATTTTGATATATCTTCATAAAATGTAGTAACAATATCTTCTTGTACTTTCCTATTTTCCAATTCCAACCTAGATCCTATTTTTGCCAAGATACTATTTAGTGTGATAACTTCCAATGACAATTACAAAATATGACCCGATTATTTCTTTAAGAAAAAAAAAAGTGAACTTTATTTTGGTTAGGAAACAAGATATTTTAATGAAAATGATCTAAAACAAAAAACACAATTGTAGTAAAATAGATGAGGAAATTGTACTTCTTTGTATTAAAATAGTTTTCATAAAACATTAAAAACATATTAATGATAATTTAATCTCATATAAGAAAGTTAATCTGCTATAATATTGCTTTATGTATGAGTGTATGAAATTGCCTGGGAGTAAAACAAATTATGTCATCATAATATTGTTTTGTATCCCCTACAGAAATATTTTTATAAAATAGTTTAAAACGCGTTTTAAAAAGGGATAAAAATCTTAAACTTAGTGAGAATGGTAACTTTCAACAAGTTATTTTCGTGGAGAGTCAAGGAAAATCACTAAAAACAAAATTCACGCTTAAAATTAGTCAATAACAGTCAGGTTGTCAATACTGATTTCAGTTTTCTCCAAATGTAAAATGGCGACTTAAGGAAAAGGAAATACTGGAGAAAACTTGGAAAGAAGTATTCTTAAGGACCTGAAATAAGCTTTCTATTATACAACAAATGTTCCAACAACCATATCTATCCTTGTATCCAAATATGGTGGCTCAAAATTATTATTAACTTTACACTACTGCTGCCGCTGCTAAGTCGCTTCAGTCGTGTCCAACTCTGTGCCACCCGTAGACGGCAGCCCGTCAGGCTCCCCTGTCCCTGGGATTCTCCAGGCAAGAACTCTGGAGTGGGTTGCCATTTCCTTCTCCAGTGCATGAAAGTGAAAAGTAAAAGTGAAGTCACTCAGTCATGTCCGGCTCTTAGCGACCCCATGGACTGTAGCCTACTGGGCTCCTCCATCCATGGGATTTTCCAGGCAAGAGTACTGGAGTGGGTTGCCATTGCCTTCTCCCTTACACTATTAATTACACAGAAAATTCCAAAGCTATTAAGCTATACAGAGGGAAACCAGTTTTCACATAATTGAATAATATGTTCATTGTTAGAGCAGTTATTTAACATGACATTTTTAATTTCACCTTGCTATCACATGTATCAGAACTGAATTTCTGGGTCAAAATATCCATAAAGATATTTGGTTATTTTGCATATCATGGTTAAACTTTATACTTGAAAGTCAGGTTCTGTACCACATCTGTAAAACTGTGGGTAATAACAGTAGCAACTTCACACGGTTGTTGAGAGTGAAAATTAAATAAGTGAAATATATAAGGGATGCTTACACTTCTGGTGCCTACAGTAAGAATTATATGGCAGCCCTTCTTATACAGTAAGAGTTAAAATTTGAGATACAAATAGAGACTTCCCCAGCCCAAATTCTATTCCTTTCCCCAAATTCTGATTTGCCATATTAGAGCTGCCAGGTTCTTTTTAAGGGAAATAGTAAAATAAATAAAAAGTGAGTCAGTTTAGTTCCTTCAAGCAAAAAACAATTTTAACAGGGCTTAATGGAATTTGGAATTTTGAGGTTTCATTTCACTTGTTAGATCAGTAATGTTTGGGCTCCTAGTTATATAGGCTTCTATAGAATCCATCACTGGTTTCTGGACAAACTCAACCCTGAGTAGGGACTGCAGACAGGAGCAGCTCTGTGACATATTTCACGTGTCTCATTTTACCTCGGTCTTTGGGAGCAGGTAATGATTAGACCTGCTGGTCAATAAATGCTTCTCAGTGATCTCTATCAATAGCTTTCTTTTTCTTAATCTATGGCATTATATCTTATAACAGGCTGTAACCACAGAAAAAGTAAAAGAAATACCCAGACAGTTCGAAACTAAAGGTCAATGTACTGAAAAATCTACCAAATAATTATATTTACCTTGATTAATTGAATGGAATGTCAGTTATCCATCTGACCTTGCACTGGCTCCATGCTAATCAGGTTCAAAGTCCTTTTGTAACATTTACTTTTGCCTTAAAATCTGCTGTCCATGTAATATGTGACTTTCTTCCCTCTAGAAAGCTTCGTTTCGTTTGTTGAGTTGGAGTCAGGTGTAAAGACTTTTTTTTCCCCCCTTATTATTCACTAAAAAGGGCCCTCAAGTTAATCATCTGACCTCAACACACAAAATGAACACAACTGTGCTTATTTGTGTCTAAAAGAGATAGCAGTACACCCACTGAAATGCGTCTCCTGCTGGAGGTCACGGTTAAGGTTATTGGCATGGCTTTGTGAGGAGGCTCGTGTTGCAGCTGTCTGCACTGTCCCTAGCCTGAAGATAAATAGCAGACTTCAGTTTCCACTGCTACTGGTCTTTTAACCTTCAGTAAGAACAAATGCCCTGGCTCACCTCGGAGCTTACCTCACAAGCCCTGCCCAGCCTCCAGCCTGGGCTTCCTGGCGCCACTTCCATCCTTTGGGGTGCCCCATGCAGCGAAAAACGGAGAAACGCCGGCACAAGGTTAAATCGGTTGCAGACGTCACACATTCAACATGTCACAAATTAACGCTTTTCACACGCAAACCAAAATAACGACAGTTTTCCATATGGCCTCGTTTGTAAATAATCCAATTTGAAGGTGACTCCCAGAGTCGTGATTTAAGGCGCGTTGTAAGAGAGCTGACCAAACCACCCACCTGGTTACGCATGTGCCCACCCTCTGGTGGGGAACTGCACCTGGCCCTCCGCAGGAGGACCTGGGAAGCAAGGGCTGGGTGGCTGGCGGGTGGGTGGATGCGTGCTCACAAGCAGAGTGCAAAACTGTTTCCGAAATCTAACCATTATAAATGGCGCTCCTCCTGAAGGTGATAATCAGTTCAGTTGTTGCTGTTGCTTAATAGCTGAGCTGTGTCCAACTCTTTGTGACCCCAGGGACTGCAGCCTGCCAGTCTCCTCTGTCCATGGGATTCTCCAGGCAAGGATACTGGAGTGGGTTGCCACTCCCTGCTACAGGGGAATCTTCCTGACCCAGGGATCAAACCTGCATCTCCTGCACTGGCAGGCGGGTTATTTACCACCGAGCCACCAGAGAAGCGTGATAATCAATCAATTAAATTACTCAGAGTAATTGACCTTGTGATTTCCTCTACATTTCTTACCACAGTCCCTGAGATTCTTTCAATTCCCAGGGTACAACCACCCTGGGGCACCTCTAGAAGTTACAGCAACTCGTTGCAAGCCACTCTCTGCCCTCTGAAATGGTGCTGGTTGAGGTAAAGGGACTGAATGCTAGAGATTTAACTCCAGAGATGTGTCCACTTCCGGGACATACTTCTGTTCAGTTCAGTCACTCAGTCGTGTCCGACTCTGTGACCCCATGAATCACAGCACGCCAGGCCTCCCTGTCCATCACCAACTCCCAGAGATTATTCACACTCATGTCCATTGAGTTGGTGATGCCATCCAACCATCTCATCCTCTGTCATCCCCTTCTCCTCCCACCTTCAATCTTTNGAGCCACCAGGGAAGCCCAAGAATACTGGAGTGGGTAGCCTATCCCTTCTTCAGGGGATCTTCTTGACCCAGGATTTGAACCAGGGTCTCCTGCATTGCAGACAAATTTTTTACCAGCTGAGCCACAAGGGAAGCCCATCCTAGCCATAGGAGAGATAAATCATAAGCAATCCACTGTGACCTGGAAAGCCGGGTACTGACATCACAGAAACTACAGTGATACGAACTGTCCAAGTTTATCAACAGCTTGTTATTTTCATAAAGACATAACATATGTTCTCCTGTTTTATCCTCGAATCTCTCCTCCCAGGTAGACATTATTATCCCTGAATCAGCCAGAGATTTGTTCACAGGCTGAGGGCATGTTCTTGTGCACCCAGCCTCAACCCCACGGGGATGCTCCTGTGTATTTCCAGTTGGTTTTGTTTGGACTCACCTACTCTTACAATCCTGATTCAGAGGAAAGTAATCATGTGCACTAAACTGAGGAATTTTAGAGAGAGAAAAATGTAACACAGGCAAATAAACAGTCTTTATTCCAAAGTATCAAAAGTCAGCATATTTTACCTATCAGCGTTTCCAACAAGCTTTAGTTTCAATTCTTGTGCAAGCCCGATCTTGCTGCCACGGCAAATTGAATGGCCACATTTTGTCCCCGTGACTTAGACATCTCTTTTTTTTCCTTCCCACGCAGCCAAAATTTGGCTTGAACTTTAGCAAAGCCCCTAACATTTGTAAAAATGGAGGCAGGTGAGCTCAGTGTTTGCAGGTGATGCTCCGCATGAACGCTCCTGGGCGGAGTCGATGTCTTCTGCCACATCTAACTAACTAGTGTAGACGCTGATAAAAGTTGCTGGTTAGAGCTTTCAGAGATACTTTGAGGTGACTCCAAACCGAGACAGTTGTAAAAGGCTTCGAGGCTTTGACTCTTATCATATATACAGTCGTTAACTCAGTTCAGCCCAGAAGATTGCTTTGATTTGTTCATTAAATATATTATTTTTGCATTAATTGAGCTCATTTGATGAGAAAGACTCCCACTCAGTAAGATTTCCAGCTAATGGCTTGGAAATCTATTAGATTTTGGACCCAATAATTCATCTTCAAATTTTCAAAAAGTAGCTAGTTTAGCCAAGCTGAGATAAATCGTAGATAATCAAGGAACCATCTGATCTGCAGAAACGGCATGATGTGTTTTTTTCACCCTGAGCACCATTAGTGAGTTTATCTATTTAATTAGTTTCTGCAGCAGAACAAAGAGTGCCTCAAGGCCAGGAAGGTCTTTTATTCGGTGGCTCTGCGCAGCTATTCGTCTATAACGATTTAAGCAAACTTTGTTGTGGCGGCGATTACCAGCATGGACACACACGGGCTTCCGAGCTCTGAGTTCATGATAAAGATGAAAGCTCTAACAGAGATAATTTGAGAAGTACGTCTCCCCCCAGGTTTATTGCATCTGCTGATAAAACTGATCAGAAATCTGGATTTCTTTTCTCATTTTTTGTACCTCAATACAAAACAAAATTGGAAACTAAAGATGGGTTGTGTCACTAATATTTCTTGGAAAAACCATGATAACAGCCGTCATTCAGGTCCATTTCCAAGTTTTTAGCATCAGTCTAAAAGCAGTGAAATTATTTCTAGTATGTTGCATCACTCCTGAAAGCAGAAATCAGTATTTCCAATTAAAATCATTTATTTTTCTGATTGAGAATTATCAGGTATTAATAGCTAGAAAAGAAACTATATTAAGCAAAATTTAGATGTCAATAAAATAAGGTAATGTGATTTCTTTTTTCATTCTGGAGGAAGAAAGCTTTCTCTTCTCAAAATAAAGGGTGACTCAANTCTGATTGAGAATTATCAGGTATTAATAGCTAGAAAAGAAACTATATTAAGCAAAATTTAGATGTCAATAAAATAAGGTAATGTGATTTCTTTTTTCATTCTGGAGGAAGAAAGCTTTCTCTTCTCAAAATAAAGGGTGACTCAAGTAAGTGAAATGTTAGTCTCTCAGTCATGTCTGACTGACTCTTTGTGACCCCATAGATTGTAGCCTACCAGGCTCCTCTGTCCAGGGAATTCTCCAGGCAAGAATACTAGAGTGGGTAGCCATTCCTTTCTCCAGGGGATCTTCTGTGTCTCCCACATTACAGGCAGATTCCATCTGATCCACTAGGGAAGCCCAACCCAAGTAAACTCCACTTTAAATCAAGGAGGATTTTAGAGAAGAGATAAGGCTATCTAACTATATAGACCCTGTATATACTTATACCCAACCTTCCTGAATCCACATATAAGTACTATCTCCAGGATAAGAACTCACAAGTTTGTAAATAGTAAATAATGAATAGGTATTGGGCAAATTGTGGACATTATATTTAACATACAATTTACTTAGAACCAAATTTGCTTATATCTCGATTGAGTAAACACAAAAAGTAATAATTTCTTCACTCACTCATTCGTACCTTTTACAAATATTCAATTTGTATTTGACGCCAACAAACAAAGTTTATAAGTAGTGTGATCCTATCCTTCAAGAAGTGGTAAAATACAGGAAAACTAAGTTTCATAAATGACTTCCTAAGGGTTCTAGATTGACATGTTCATAAGGGCCCTGGAGGGATTACTGACCACAGCTCTAGGAATTCACAAGAAAGAAGACTGTGGAGCCAACTCCACAGAGTAAGTAAATCCAAAACTAGCCTAGGAAAGAAATGAGGTTGGACTTTCCCAGAAGGGAGATGGGACAATATTCCTATGGGGAGTTTTTAAAGACGTGAGTGAAAATTATGCCCACTGGGGCCAGGAAGAAATCCTCATCTGGGTGAAACAGATGGTCTTGGGAAGGAGCGAAATATGAGATTGACTTCATAAGGGAGGGTAGAGACAGAGGGCTCAATCAGGCATCTGAATTTGGTCTCTCCTACAATGTGGAGGTGTTGGCTATTAATCAGGAGAGAAAGTGACTGGAAATTAGTCTGCAGGGCAAATCAGGAAGAGGAGAGTTTGAAAGACGAAGTAGACTATTAGCTGCTACCCAGGGTGGGCCGGAGGAGCTCTGCAACTGGGTTATTACGGAGCCCACTGCCCGCCACAAGCTGGACACAGACACGGGGAGGCTGAGCCCCGATCCGAGCCACCACGCGGGCTCACGCTTGCAGTGCAGTCAGCGCGGACCTGGGGGTAGGGCTCAGGGGCTGGGGGTGGGGGAAGCCCCCTGAATGCCCCCTGAAGGCGTTCAATCCGATCAAGTGCTGCTACTCAAGAATCCCAAGGTACAGTTTCCTTAAGCAACACTAGAGACGTCCCTCGTCTTCATGGACCACAGGAACCTTGAAATTTGATTCGTAAACTTCCCCAGTATCTGCGGCTTGAATCTGACTTTTTAAAAGGGTATCAGGAGACCATCCAGTCATAAAGTTTCTCCTTTACACCGTCTCACCCTCTTCCTACTCTTCTACAGTTAGGGTTTCCCCAGGCCTCTGGTCTGATTACCAGGTGTCCATCTACAGGTAGCAAAGGCAGTCTGGACAGTGGTCTTAGGCTGTTCTCCTGCCTCAGGCAGATCAAAGCCTATGATTCCCTTTTCTGTATGACCATAGAACCAAAATACCTACAGGTCTAGAAATAAGTCATAAGTGTTCGTAGGGAGAGGAGTGGGAGGGACGGAATGTGATGCTTATCCCAGGATTTTCCCACAGTCCTCCTGGATTGTGTTGTTGTCACTAAGTCATGTCTGACTCTTTGCGACCACGTGGACTGAAGCACGCCAGCCCCCTCTGTCCTCCACTCTCTCCCAGAGTTTGCTCAAATTCATGTTCATTGAGTCAGTGATGCTATCTAGCCATCTCATCCTCTGCTGCCCCCTTCTCCTTTTGTCTGTATCATATGGCCCTGAAAAAAGTCCTTGAAATCAAGTCAGCCTTCATTTTGTCTTCCTGCACGTATCTTGGTAAAGGATGTCACTATTTCAAGGGCTTTTATAAGGAAGGAAAGATAGCATAATAGTCTGTAGCATAAAAATGAGGCCAAGATGAACAGTGTGCTGCCCTGGGAAGCATGCATTGATTGCTTGCAGTCAGTGGAGCATCCCCCCGACGTGTATATTCCCAGAGACCTGCTCTCCAGATGCCATTCCTCCTCTGCAGGGCTAAAATTCTCCTACAATTAGAAAAACCAAGTTCTTGGTCCCTTGCATGCTGTCTGTGCTGGTGGAGGACACCTAGACCTCTCTTTCTGGACCTTCCATCACTTTCTCGTTCTCCCTCCGCAGATGCCTCCCACCCCTCCTCCTTCTCAGCACCCCAGCATCGTATATGGCTAGTATCACTTTACCGAGTGATTTCACCTCCTCCACCTCAGGTTGCTTCTCTGTGCTGGGACAGGAATAGCATCTAACTCATCTAGCTGTTCTTAGCTCTCAAATGACCTTATGCTAGTATTATTATTGTTATTATTACTCCACCATGAGATAAGCCTGCAGGAAATAGACTTGGGACAAGAGCTAGACCTAGAACTCTCTGCTCCTTTTCCATTGAGTATTTACTGAATGTTCACTGAATCACTTGGGCCAACAAGAAAAGGGACGCACTGCCACTTCACTGCTAGGAATTCAGGTTAGTCCAATGGCGACTGAACCGGTAAGTGTCGTTATCCCAAAGAGGGATAAACTGGCGAACCTACCTATGTTTCTCAATATAACTTCAAGTCAAAATAGTCATTGATCAGAGATGAGTCCAATTTGCCTCTACGTGGTCTTGACCAAATCACTGGCACCTGAATATATATAAAAAATCAGCCCATACATTTGGTCTTTATTCTAATACATCAAAATCCATATTGACTTTTTGAAGTAGCAGAATGGAATAATTTGGGGTAGTGTGTCAATAAATAATTTGAGTTTTTGACAGTGTTCTCTTTTAAACGACAACTATATAAACATTGGTCCCTTCGGATTTTTTTTTTTTAGAACTTATGTGAAAGCTGGATTTGGTACTTACAAGTTTTGTGGCTTACTTTGAAGAATTAGACAGTAGCTTTGTGATTATCTTTTCAGTAGAAATACAATGCATCTATTGAATAACCTTCATTTCCAAAAGCTTGTTCCGAAGTTGTATTGTGGTATTATATAAAGTAATGTTAGGATGAACAGAGCTCACCCAAATTCAGTTCTTTCTTTCTATAGGGATGGTAACTGAGATTCAGAGAAATTAAGTAACCTGTCCATAGCTAACCATCTAGCAAGTTATTGGACATTGCAGCTGCTAAAGTTTGAAAACGTACACTGCAGGTTATTTGCCTTTGAAATTCAATGTTTTTTCTCACTATATCACAATACCCCTCAATGTTATCATTGTTCATTTCCTACAGAACAAATCTACTTTGGAA
>SJYV01026152.1:12715-32451 GCA_006410875.1 Neotragus pygmaeus
CTTCCTAAATTCATTTAGACCAGAGTAACGCCCAGAGTATTGCCACTTAAGTATCTAGCCCTAGCATTAACTACAGCATTAAGAGACAGGATAGGCACGTTTAGTTAACGTTTGTCAACAAGAAAAAAAGCTTGTGAAATTAGAAAAATGACCATTTTCTTTGTTACATACTGCAACTGTCTTATCTTTCTAGTCTGAGTTTTCAATCAGCCAGGTAGGTGAGTGACTCAGAAAATGAGCAGCTCATGCCAGCACCATGGGAAGCGCCGTGGTGCCATGGGCAAGTTTGTGCTGTGTATTCCATGGGCAGCCTGAGCCACAGAACTCACCTCCTGGCGTCGCTGACAGTGGAAGCCTCTGGCAGGGCTGTGACGCTGCGGTACCGTCAGCCCATACCTGGCATGTGGGAGGCCCTCAGTGCAGCTTAGTTGCTCAGCGTGTTCGACTGTTTGTGACCCCATCTGGTGGGTCATCCCTTCTGACCCATCCAGGGGAGCTGCTGGTCTCAGACCTCTCCAGGTCTCTTGCCCTCAGCCGCCCTGCCAGCTCCTGCAGCTCATCCTCACGCGGTGTCCGCCACGCCTGCCTTCCTGTTTTCTTTCCGTTTTCGCCCATTCCTCCTCTTCCTCTGATAGAAATGCGTCACAATATCTTTTTCTATAATCCTGTCCCTTTGTGATATTCCGTCTTTAATGTAATAGATACTATGCTGTTTCTTGCCCAGAATCACCTTCGAGGACTTTTAAAAAATTCAGATCAGCAACTTTGAGTTGCAGAGGAGGGAAAACCAGGGCAGTGTAATGTCAATAACAGGGTAGAGCTAGAGAGAGGGAAAGGAAGTTAAAAATGAAGAAGGCCCTGAATGGGAGAGACTGGGGGAGGAGATGTAAACACCCTCACCGGCCTGGCCATCTTGNAGGAGGGAAAACCAGGGCAGTGTAATGTCAATAACAGGGTAGAGCTAGAGAGAGGGAAAGGAAGTTAAAAATGAAGAAGGCCCTGAATGGGAGAGACTGGGGGAGGAGATGTAAACACCCTCACCGGCCTGGCCATCTTGCTTCTCGGCTGGACCCTGTGGTCGGGCCTGGCAGTGTCAGGGGCTTATGCTTAACTGTTACAGTTTTCCGCTGTCCTAGAACATGCTATAAAAGCTCATGGCACAAAGGATGCTGTAGCTTCTATCTTATAACAAGGGGGCTATGGAAAAGCACAATGAAAGCATCAGGACTGCTGATCATGTGATATATTCTTGGAAATTAAAAACCTTTAAGAATTAACTCTTTTTAATTGTCTCCACTAGCCCGCTTTTGACTGGACAAATTTTGGAGAGAATTGCCACAGAATTTAATCAGTTACAGTTTCATGCTGTTCAAAGCAAAGGCTTGCCTCTTTTGGACAAAATAAGACCAGTAAGTGCTGTTTTAGATTTTCACACTTTAGTATTTAGGAATTTGCCAAATGGTACAGGCAGACCTTGTTTTATTGCCCTTAGATTTATTGTTTCACAGATATTGCACTTCTTTCTTTAAAAAAATTGAAGGTTTATTGCAGCCCTGCATCAAGCAGGTCTATCACCGTGCTAGTACCCTTTTAACAACACTTGTTCACTTCACGTGCTGTTATCTCTATCTCTTTCTGGTAGTTTTCACAGTATTTCAAATCTCCACCAGCAAAACGATTATAGCTTACTGAAGGTTCACATGATGATTGCATTTTTTAGCAATAAAGCATGTTTTAATTAAAGTAATTAAGATCTATATCTTGTTTTTTTCTACATATAATGCTTTTGCAAACTCAGTATACTGCATGTAGTACAGTATAAACATCCTCTTTATATCTGCTGAGAATCCAAGAAACCCCCATAACTGGCTTTATTGTGATAGTAGTCTATTGTGGTGGCCTAGGACCACACCTGCAGTATTGCCAAGGTATGCCTGTATTGTTCTGACAGTTGTTGATCTGTAGGATTTTGAAACTAGCTTTGAATTTTCTCTTTCAGTTTTTGTTTTTTAGGCCCCTGCCTCCTAATGTGTCGCACATTATAGATTTTGTGTAAAGACACAGGCATATTCTCTGAATTATAAGGGTAAAATTAATTCTAAATTTCATGTAATTGACACACTATATGATTTAGTCAGAATTAATTTATCCAAAACTCTTGACTGGACTTTAGAATCATGATGTTTGTCAGATTTTCTCTCTAACTTAAAAGAACCTCATTCTGAAGTGAAATCTAAATCCTCCTTTGATACAGCCAAGATTAACTTACAAAGAGATGTGAGGAGGAGGAGAGATTCATTGTTACTCTCCAGAAAATGTTAATATATAATTTTACATATCTTCTGTTGGAGTAAGAAATGTGTTACGTGTGTGTTTGGATCTTTAGAAATTATTACAGCTGGGGCTTTTTAACCTGTCTTTCTTGCAGCGTATAGCTGGTATCACAGCCATGTTACAGCAGTCGCTGGAAGGCCTCCTGTTAGAGGGTCTTCAGACTTCCAGTGTCGATGTTGTCCGGCACTGCTTACGGACTTACGCCACAATTGACAAGACACGGGATGCAGAGGCCTTGGTCGGTCAAGTCCTTGTGAAACCATACGTGGATGAGGTTTGTGTGCTGCTGGAGAAGGCCTTCATTCAGCAGATGTTCATGGCGCATCTGCGCTGTCTTGGATGCTTTACTGGGCGTAAGGGGCAGCTTAGAGGCCTTTCTGTAAAGATTCTCAGTTACTGTAGTACCATCACTTGTGAGAAAAGGTTGGTCCTTGGTGGTTACAACCAGCAGGCAGGAGTCAGGCACCTTCTCAGGTGTCTTTAGTGATGTTGTAGCCCAGGGATCATGTTAATTTAGTGGGAGGAGGGTCTTGCCTAGGGAGAAGGAATGTATCAAAACATTTTTAGGTCAGTTTTATGGTATGTAAATTATTTGCCACTAAATTCTTAAAATGAATTTTTAACTACTGGTCTAGTGGGTAAAATAATAGAACAAGTAAGCAGATACCAAAACTGCCGTGTTCCTGGTAAAACCTGGTTAAAACCCTGACCGTGGAAAGCCTGTGCTGAAGGGTGTCTTCACAGAGATGTGGCCTAAGTCTTGAATACTGAGGAGTCTCTTAGCCAGGAAGGTGGGAGGGAGGAAATAGTCACTGATGCAGGACTTTCATAGGCAGATTAGCGGCATAATACCCTAAGTCCAGAGCTTGACTATCCAGTGTCCTTCATCTGAAAGGATACAGGTAAACTTTGGACAGTAAGCATATTCTTCCTTTGAGCAGCCAGAATATAAACTGTACCCTATGAAGTTGCCAATACTCAACATTTTCTGACACACAAACACGGCAGCTTCATCTGGTTCAGACTAATAAGAGTTACAAGCCCACCCTCAGTGTCTGCAGGCTTCCTCAGTCCTGTCAGTGTGGGTGCTCTTTCTGGCCAGTAAGTACAAAGCCTTGCTCACCATGACTTTGGGATGAAAGTCTCCAATTTATAAATGGGGGAAATTGAATCTCATTGATAGAAATGAAGTTTGAGGATTAATGTCAGTAATCCTTTCAGCTTTTATTAGAGTTACTAAAAATAAATGATCTGTCAGTTTCCTCTCTTCCTATCCTGGTATATTTCATATCTAACTTGGTAAGAATGAAAAAGACAAATTACCTACATTATTTCTTTATCAGTAAGTGAAAATCGTTAGAAACTTAATGCCTTTGTTTTTCGTTGAACTAAACCTAATGTGCTAAATTAGAGAAACATTTGATGTTTCAGTGGCATAATAAATAAATTAAGCCCACATTTTAATTTGTTTTTAATTCGCATGCATATCTTGTCATTAACCTTTTGACTCTCAACCTTAACACAAAAGATAAAGTAAACTAAAATATATATTTCCATCTTTCTCTGTCTCACACCTTCCCCTGATCTAAATTATGGTAGAAGAAAAGGCTGAGGTCAGTACAGGGAGGGGCTGTTGTTATGGGAAATTGTCATTTTGTTTTCAATCTCGGGAGGGAAGGAGGCAAAAGTGCTTGGCTTTCCAGCTTCAGGCCGGTCTCTGTCACCCAGCCTGTGTCTCCCCTGGGTCAGAGCTGTGCTTCCAAATCCTGAAACTCATTCTGAGTATAGCTGCTACTGTTAGAAAACATGTTAGCTGGCGGGGAGGGGCATGAGGAAGCATACTTTTGAGGTTTTCTCTATTTTTCCTGTAGTGTGTAACTCGTTCCTGTCTTTTAGATGCTTTTTAAAAAATGCTGTTCGTTTAATAGGTGATTCTAGAGCTGATTGTTGATAGTCATCTGAGTGATCTCCAGCTCATGTATGATAAACTCTTGGAGTTCGTTCCCCATCACTGCCGCCTTCTTCGAGAGGTCACAGGAGGAGCCATCTCAAGGTAGCTGACGCAGCTGTACTTAGAACTTGCGCCTGCTGATCACTGCTGGCTCGTCTGGGGCGGGTTCCTCTGCACTCCCCTCGTGAACTGTTGACGTGACCCTGTGAGGTGGATGTGGTCATCACCTCAGAAGGTCATCATCTTAGAAGGGAACTGTAATGAGTAGGGCAGAGGTAAAGGGAGCATCTTTATGAATTCACAGCCCATACTTTCCCCTTTTCTATACTTTTTCCTAAATTACATGTGAAATAAAAGTTGGTTTCCTTACATTGTTCTAATGTTGTAATCTGTTTATAAATATCAATTCAGTTTAATTCACCAAGTTTTACATTAATTGTGGTCAAAGTCATCTGCAGTGTTCCTTCCTCTTGCCTGATTTCCATACTTTTAGCTTTGTTTCATAAATACCCGACCGCCTTTCACCATCACACTGGCCTGCTCCGGGCCTTTGTCATAGTTTTATCCAGAATAACAGGATCTGCCCACCTCCTCTCCCTGCCTCTACCCTCTCCCTTCTCACCCTTTCCCTCTGCCCTTCGGCTGTCACATTTGCCCACAATTCTAATATTTAGGCCCTACCTTCTCCCTAAGTCTTTGGTGGCTTCTTGCTGCTTATCGGGGAGAGTCTAGGCCTCTTGATGCAGCACGCAGGGCCCTTCGCACGCGGCCTCAGCGGTCCTTGTATGTGGCACTCGTTTGCTTCCCTTGCTCTGCTGGTACCCAGCACACATTCGGTGGGTCTGTGTTTTTCCTCAGAGTCCTCTGCCTTTCCCTTCTTTTTGTTGATCTGTCATTCCGTGTGAAGCCCAACTCAGATGCCACTTCCTTCAAGAGACCACCTTTCATCCTGAAGTCTGGTTTGAATCCTGTTCTCTGCAGGCGATTGCATGTTGCTTTTACTTCTGTTGAGGACTAATTTCCATCTTAACAGCTTGCTCCCATCCTGCACAACCCATACTCCCCACCCTTGGCACAGTGTCTTAAGACAGCAACTATCCAATGTTTGTGAAATGAAAGACTCAGTCAATTTGCAGCATTAGAAAGGCAAATAAAGTCCCTTTCTTCATGGAGTAAAAATTATTTTTAGTCTTGAAATTTTTTTCTTTGAAAGGAGAAACCTGGGGCATAAATGTGCTGATAGATGGTGAAGTGCCCTCTCTGTTTCCACTAGATGATTTCAGAGGAAGCTTTGTTTTGCCACTTTTGTTTAATGATCATGAAGATTTAGTTGGATTTTGATTTGGGGTAAGAATTTAACAGAAGTCATCATGTGAAATTAAAGAGGCCACAGTAACAAAACAACCAGTCATTAAATTTGACAAGCCTAGTCTTGGTCCTGAAATGTCAAGTTTCATGCCTCACGTTTGTTCTTTTCCACGGTTTTCAGTGTGGCAGAACTCGTGTAGAAAGCTCAGAAATCTCAGTATCTAGACTGTACCTTGTAGGTCATCTGCCTTTGCTTCATGCCCCATCATCTTGTTGCCCTGGACCCTCCCTTGCTCAGCATCTGCCTTTGGGTGCTTTGTATACCCGGCCACACCAGTGATGTTCAGGAGTTATTTTCCAGAGAGCATAAATTAGCCTTTCTAATTGTTGATCTTACAGATTTAAATTTTCTTCCTGAGGCTTTAACTGTATATTTGGTTTGGAAATGAGGTGATCTTGTCATTCATTGTTGCTCATATTATGTGCATTTGTATTATAAAATCTTCAATTTTGTTCTCTCTTCCTATACCTTGTTACAGCTAGTTCTTATTGTGATTAAAAATATATGATATGATACGTGGAATTGGGTATGTGGGACATAGGCATCTCCTTTCCTTCATCAAATGTAGATAAGATTACCTTAATATAGAGCATGTTAACAGTGCAACAAAGTGGGTAGGTCAGTGAGATGGCGTTGCCTAAAGATATTTACAGATTTTTAAGTACAGAGAAACTTAAGGAACCCACATTTTTTATTTATGTACTGTGTATTTAACACTATTAACATAGTACTTACTATATGCTGCTGCTACTGCTGCTGCTAAGTTGCTTCAGTCGTGTCCGACTCTGTGCGACCCCACAGACAGCAGCCCACCAGGCTCTCCCATCCCTGGGATTCTCCAGGCAAGAACACTGGAGTGGGTTGCCATTTCTTTCTCCAATGCATGAAAGTGAAAAGTGAAAGTCGCTCAGTCATGCCCAACTCCTAGCGACCCCATGGACTGCAGCCTACCAGGCTCCTCCATCCATGGGATTTTCCAGGCAAGAGTACTGGAGTGGGGTGCCATTGTCTTCTCCATCTATATGCTGGTAAGTGCTAAATGCTTTACAAATCTTATTTCATATAATGACCTTATGATTTTGAAGATGAGGAAACCAAAACAGAGAAGTTAAATGACCCGAGATTTGAACTGAGGTGCTGTGGCTCCTGAGAGCATGATTTTATCTCAGTGTTCTCTCTCACCTAAGTGTGTGAATTAGAAACTCAGAATNATAAATTAATTAAAAAAAAATAAAAAATAAAATGAAGGCACCAACAAAAACTTAAAAAAAAAAAAAAAGAAAAACATAAAAGTACTAACTTGAAATATTCACCAAAAGGAATATTTTAAAAATCATGTGTGTTGACTATTCTACAACAAAATTAACTTTAAAATCATGCAGGTCCAATGCCAGCATAAAGACTCAGAATTTCTAAATTGGGGGAAAGTTTATCACTCTGTATAAGATCTTATGTTATTTGTCTAAAAGTTCAACCTTATCAAAGTTACTCAAGGCATTTTCATTTCAAGAAGGCAATTATCTACTCTTCCAAAAGCTACAGAAATACAAAGGTAAGAATGGCATTTGGATATGTTCTGTGGAACAAGGATGGGCACCATTAGTAGTCAGAAACTTTGAGAAAATTTTAGAAGACACAGTCCAGGTAAGAATCAAGTTGGGGGCTTCCCTTTTGGCCCAGCAGCTAAGAATCCGCCTTGCAATGCAAGGGACACTAGTTTGATCCCTGGTCCAGGAAGATCCCACATGCTGCCGAGCAACTAAGCCTGTGAGGCACAGCTACTGAGCCTGAGTTTTGGCACCCAGGCACCACAGCTCCTGAAGTCCACATGCTCTAGGGCCTGTGGTCCACAACAGGAGAAGCCACCACAGTGAGAAGCCTGCACTCGACAGCAGGAGGCTCATTGTCTACTCTCTGCAAGTAGAGAAAGCCCGGGCACCAATGAAGACCCAGCACAGTTAAAAGAAAAAAAAAAGAAGAAGAAGAATCAAGCTGAGAAGGACATGGTTAGTCTGTGATCTGACAGAGACAAAGGGACGGCTGGGCATGGACCAAGTTCCGAGGATGCTAAGGAGCATGTGGTCTCAGGACAGGGATGGTCCAGGGTCCAGTGAGAGAGGGCAGAAAAGACTGCCAAAATTGTGCCGTCACTCTGCATGCAGACCTGGGCTGCAAATTTCACTCCTCAGTTTAACATGCAAATACAGCATGTAAAGTACAGCAGTACTGTGCCCAGTGAGATTCTCAAGGCAGGAGGATGGTGCTGAGTGGAGACGAGGTCCTTTGTCCTGCTGACTTGAAGCTCATGCCACAGACACTAACTTCTCAGCCCTCATCACTGAGATGGTTCATGTCATGGGTCAACTCTACTCTGCCACAGTCTACTCAGATACTGGGTTGAACACGATTTCTGGGTGGGTTGGTGAGGGTGTTTCCAGATGAGATGAGCATTTGAATTGGTAAACTAAGTAAAGCAGATGGTCCTCCCCAGTGTGGGTGGGTGGTATCCAATACACTGAGGACCTGAATGGAAAAAAAAGGTGGAGAAATGGAGAATTCACTGTCCACCTGACTGCTTGAGCTGGGGCTTAAGTTTCTCCTCCTGCACTGAAGTCAGGACTCGACCACTGGCTCCTGTGGTCTCAGGCCTTCTGGCCTGGACTGGAAGTGACCACTGCCTTCCAGGAAATAATCACTCCTAGGCCTTCCTACTATAGACAGCCGGTCATGGGCTCCTCAGCCTCTGTAGCTGCATAAGCCAATTCATTATAGGATCTGTTTCTCTAGAAAACCCTAATACAATGAAAAGAAAGCCCAGTCTTCACAGAACTCATATTGAACAAATACACACACACACACACACACACACACACACACACACAAACACACACACACACATGTAGTTCAGTGGCTCAGTCTTGTCCAGCTCTTTTCGCCCCATGGACTGAAGCATGCCAGGCTACCTTGTCCTTCACTATCTCCTGGATGGAATATATATATATATTCCATAGTACTTGGAATATATATCTCCACATATATATATCTTCCATATATATATATATCCATAGTACTTTCCACACACACACACACATATATACATATATATGTATGTGTGTATGGAGAAAAATTAAACATGAAAAAAGGATATTATGGTGGAGGAGGGTGCTGAGACTTTATATGGGGTGATTAGAGAGAGTATCTTTGATACAACAATATTTGAGCAAAGACCAGAAGACAGTTCAGGACAGAGGTATGAGAAGAGTTTCCAGAAAAAGCCTGGACCCACACAGGTATCTGCTTCGCGTATGGCAGGGACAGGAAGAAGGCCTCTGGCAAAGGCAGTGGGCAAGTGTGAGATGATTGGAAAGGGTACCTCTGTGTGTAGGTACAGATCAGGTCACAGAGAGTTTGAGTCCCACTCTGAGGGGCTTTGCTATTACTTTTACTTTCATCATGAGATGAAAAGCCATCATGGGGTTTTGAGAAGAGACATCACATGGTCAGCTTTACATCTTAAAATCTCAGCTAAGATTGGGTTTGGGGAGTGACATTTAGGGGGCAGAAAGAAGAGTTCAGTTAGCAAGCGAATACAATAATTCAGCCTGGATGATGTCTCAGGGCAGGCTGGAAATGGAGGAGATAGTGAGAAGAGGTTATATTCTTGATATATTTTGAAGAAAAAACCAACAGGATTTTCTGAAGGGCTGGATGTGAGACATGAGAGAAAAGCAAGCAAACAACAACAAGAGCAAAGACAAGTCAGGAGGATTCCTAGGTCTTTGGTTTATGCTTCTTTAGGAATGGAGTTGTTGTTTCCTGCAGTGAAGACTGTGAAGTAAGCTAGCTTGGGAGATAAAAATGGGAGTTGGATGTTACTTGTGTTAAGTTAGAGATGCTTATTGATCATCTGCAGATGCACCTAACTGGCACACTGAGGCCTCTCCCCTGGAGTGCTTCCCCTCAAACAGTTCACTAGCACAGTTAGAATTTTGACCTGTCAGAAATATTGAGAACCTCAGGCGTGCCCATAAGGCTAGGAGACAAGTGTGAGGAACAGAAGTACTCAGTTCAGTTCAGTCGCTCAGTTGTGTCTGACTCTGCAACCTCAAGGACTGCAGCACGCCAGGCTTCCCTGTCCAATGCCAACTCATGTCCACTGAGTCAGTGATGCCATCCAACCATCTCATCTTCCATCGTCCCCTTCTCCTCCTACCTTTGATCTTTCCTATCATCAGGATCTTTTCAAATGAGTCAGTTCTTCACATCAGGTAGCCAAAGTATTGGAGTTTCAGCTTCAGCATCAGTCCNCCCATCCCTGGGATTCTCCAGGCAAGAACACTGGAGTGGGTTGCCATTTCTTTCTCCAATGCATGAAAGTGAAAAGTGAAAGTCGCTCAGTCATGCCCAACTCCTAGCGACCCCATGGACTGCAGCCTACCAGGCTCCTCCATCCATGGGATTTTCCAGGCAAGAGTACTGGAGTGGGGTGCCATTGTCTTCTCCATCTATATGCTGGTAAGTGCTAAATGCTTTACAAATCTTATTTCATATAATGACCTTATGATTTTGAAGATGAGGAAACCAAAACAGAGAAGTTAAATGACCCGAGATTTGAACTGAGGTGCTGTGGCTCCTGAGAGCATGATTTTATCTCAGTGTTCTCTCTCACCTAAGTGTGTGAATTAGAAACTCAGAATTTGGCCTTTTTGCTGACAATGCAAAATAAAGCATGTGCATATGAAAACTATGAATGTTATCAGTTTTCTTTATTAAGATTTGTAATCCAGATTTTACATGAAATAAAACTTTACATTAGACCTGAAGATAATCAGAGATAGCTGAGTCACAAAGCTGTTAGTAATTGGTAAATTAGTGTGATTTACAGTGTTTTAGAGTTGAGTGGGGAGAAGGCAATGGCAACCCGCTCCAGTACTCTTGCCTGGAAAATCCCATGGACAGAGGAGCCTGTTAGGCTGCAGTCCATTGGGTTGAGTCAGGCACGACTGAGCAACTTCACTTTCACTTTTCACTTTCATGCATTGGAGAAGGCAATGGCAACCCACTCTAGTACTCTTGCCTGGAGAATCCCAGGGACAGAGGAGCCTAGTGGGCTGCCGTCTGTGGGGTCGCACAGAGTCGGGCACGACTGAAGCGACTCAGCAGCAGCAGCAGTTAAGTGGTGTTAAGGTTGAATACAAAGATTGCTTTTCTTGTGGTACTAGATGGCTGCTTTTTCAAGATAGTGTATAAACGTGGTAGCCCATTTTAGGGGAGAAAGCTGTGCCACGGCACGTCGGCGCTGTTTTCCATTACCCTTGAACCCAGCTGTCTGCTATGTGATAATCATAGGGGTCGGGACACAGAGGATGTGTCAGGTTCTAGGTGAGAATGAGATCAAGGATTGAGAGAGAAGTTTGGGCCTAAAAACAAAATAATTGACAAATACAGTTGTTTTTCAAAGGTCAAAGTAAATTTTAAGCTGAGGAACTTTTAATAAAACACCACAATGGAATTTTGCTTTTTGTAAGTAGATGTTTCTGGTGTATTTGACTGAAATGTTTCTCTTATCTTACAGTGAAAAGGGCAATACTGTTCCCGGCTATGATTTTTTGGTGAATTCTGTCTGGCCAGAAATAGTACGAGGATTAGAAGAAAAATTGCCCTCGCTGTTTAATCCTGGGGATCCTGATGCCTTTCACCAGGTACCTTCCCCTCGGTTGTCTGAACTCTTGACGGTGCTAACCTGAGATAATCATGTCTTTTTTGCACAGTCTTGATTCTGTGGTTTATTGAAAAATCACAGTCTGAGTTGCGGAGCCAGCGTTTACCTTAAAAATACAGACATTGTTTTATTCACGTCATAGTCTCTGATACTTTGGGGACTAAGAATATTTTTTAGAATGTAAGGTAGAATTCAGTCGAGAAGCAATTATGACTAGATATGGATGTTTTTTATCTAAATTTTTAAAAAGATCTTAAGGACCGTTGAAAACAAATCTCTTCACAGTTGTTTTCTATGAAAAATTAAGTTTGTAGAACTCTGCTATATCACTTTGAAGGAAAACAAGAAGTAGTAAATTGGATTGTAGTATTACTGCTTCTCGTTTTCCTTCAAAGTGATATAGCAGAGTTCTACAACCTTGATTTTCATCGAAAACAACTGTAAAGAGATTTATATAGTTAATATTATAATTATTAATGTAGTATAAAAGTATCCTATATAATTTGAAAGATTAGGAGGCCTTGATATTCTTTTAAAAAAAAAATCATGTTTTTTATTTAAAGGACTTTGTGGTTGATATATCAAAAGTAGACCCATATGTTAATGTTCCGTTTTTTAAAGATGTCATGTAGTGTCCTGGAGAAGAGTGAAGGCTCCAGGCCACATGGCCCGAGTCTGCACCCCGCTCTCCTGCTCAGTACCATTGCTCATCCTCTTGGTGCCTCTCCTCCTCTTCCTGCTCTGGATTTTGATTTTTGTTTTTTTATTCTTTTATTCAGTATGACAATTTTGGTCTTATAATTAGGTAATTTATTAACTTTACAATGATCATAGTGATTGATATATTTGTGAATTTTTTAGTTCTTCCTATTTGTCCCATTTTTCTCCTTCTTTTCCTTTCTCTCGCTCTCTTTTTTTTTCTTTTCCACCTTCTTTGTATTTTTCACTTTTGGGAATTTGTTTTTCTCATTTATTCTCTTTTACCCCTCTGCTAACTTAGAAGTTCTGCCCTGTGTTTATTTGTGTATTAAGTAACCTTAGTGGTTACTTAACAGAATTTGAAGTTACTGGTGTTCTTCAGCCTCCCAAACAGCACAGGGATCTTGGATGCCAATCATGCCATTCCATAGTATACATTAGTTACCAGGGTCTTATTTCTATTTTTATTTTTTATGCCCCCCAATTGGGCATTATTTTTATTGCTTTAACATGGCCATCATCCTCCTCTCAAAATTATTCCACACGTTTATCATTTCCTTTGCTTATTGTTCCTTCTTGGATGTTATACCTTTTCTCTTGGATCATTTTCCTTCCTCCTGAAATTCATCTGTTACAAATTTCTGTTGGTAGTAAATTTCACTTTTTTTATGATAAACCCTCAGTTAGTATTTGTTTGAAAGTAGCCTTGTACCTATCGTGTTTGAGAGGTGGTTCTGCTGGAAGTGGGATTCTCTGCCCTCTGAGCTCTGTCACTGGAGAGCAGCGGTTGCTGCTGTTTCCTGGGAGTTAACGATGGCTTTCCCCAGCTCCTTCTAAAACTTTCCCAGAGATGTTGGTGTGCTGTTTCATTATGAGAGATACAGTGCGAACTTCTTTTTATTTGCTGAATTTAAGATTTGTTGGGTTTTCTGAATCTGAGGATTGGTGGTTTTTTAAATCGTTTCTATATCACTTTTATTCATTAACTGAATTGTGCTTCTGTCTCATTCCTTTACTATTTGCTTTTAGAACTCTTAATTAATTATCCTCACTTTATCTTTCATGTTTCTTGAATTTACTCTTTTATTTTCATCTCTTTGTGCTACATTCTGGATAATTTCTTGGAACTTTTCTTCTAGTTCAAGAATTCCTTCTTCAATTGTGTCTGAATTCTTTTTCACCTGTTTCACTGTGTCATTATTTTCATTTTTAGAAGCTCTATTTGCCTCTTTTCTAATTGTGCTTGGTCGCTTTGCTTATTCTAATTTTTAAAGTGTAGAGAGGCAGAAGCTGAGTGTGGCGAGCCTGGGCCTAATAACTTCACAACAGATAAGACACCAAATTTGGAACTTTATTATCCCAGAAATAGCACTTATCTGTTCTCTTGGCCCTTGTTACAGCATATTGAACCATATAATTAGGTAATACGATTTTCAACAAGTTGTGTGACACTGAGTTTTGTGAGTTTATAAAATAGACCTTTATAAATAAATAAAGTAGGGCTTTAAAAAATAGATACCATAAGCATAATGAAGTAATGGTCTTAAGCATTAGCAATTTAGATCCTTTACATCCCTCTTTGCATGTTAGGCTCAGGAGATTTTTCAGCTCAGAAATGAAGCTTTCTGATGAAATGTTGACTTTAAAATTCTAAACCAATACTTAATGTTTGTGGTTAAACATTTCTTGCAAGAAATGCTTTCAGTTTTCAGTGTTAATGGGACATGCTTTTGAGAAGAGAGAAGTATTTTTACATTTCTTTAACATCCATTATATGCAGGGGTGTAGTTTTATCACAAAAGGGATGAGTAATACTTTTCTTTATCTCAGCTACTCACATCTAGAACACACTTAGGGAATTCAGTAAGTGTAACTGAGTCGGAAGCGACTGAACAACTTCACTTTCACTTTTCACTTACATGCACTGGGGAATGGCAACCCACTCCAGTATTCTTGCCTGGAAAAGCCCAGGGACAGGGGTGCCTGGTGGGCTGCCATTATGGGGTCGCACAGAGTCAGACATGACTGAAGTGACTTAGCAGCAGCAGCAGCTCAAACCAGCTGAAAGGAATTTAACACTATAGTAGTGTTTACTGTGCTACAATTCCCATGTAATGACAGGCGTCATCTAGGTGATTGGCTTGGTGACCCGTGTAATCACGGGCATCGTGTCTAGGTGATTGGCTTCGTGACCCGTGTACTCAGGCGTCATGTCTAGGTGATTGGCTCGGTGACCCACGTAATCACAGGCATCATGTCTAGGTGATTGGCTGGGTGACCCGCGTAGTCACGGGCGTCATGTCTAGGTGATTGGCTGGGTGACATGTGTAGTCACGGGTGTCATGTCTAGGTGATTGGCTGGGTGACCCCTGTACTCCCGGGTGTCATGTCTAGGTGATTGGCTCGGTGACCCCTGTACTCACAGATGTCATGTCTAGGTGATTGGCTCAGTGACCCCTGTACTCACGGGCATCATGTCTAGGTGACTGGCTCGGTGATCATGTCTAGGTGATTGGCTGGGTGACCCGCGTAGTCACGGGCGTCATGTCTAGGTGATTGGCTGGGTGACATGTGTAGTCACGGGTGTCATGTCTAGGTGATTGGCTGGGTGACCCCTGTACTCCCGGGTGTCATGTCTAGGTGATTGGCTCGGTGACCCCTGTACTCACAGGTGTCATGTCTAGGTGATTGGCTCAGTGACCCCTGTACTCACGGGCATCATGTCTAGGTGACTGGCTCGGTGGTCATGTCTAGGTGATTGGCTGGGTGACCCGTGTAGTCATGGGCGTCATGTCTAGGTGATTGGCTTGGTGACCCGCGTAGTCACGGGCGTCATGTCTAGGTGATTGGCTTGGTGACCCCTGTACTCACGGGTGTCATGTCTAGGTGATTGCTCAGTGACCCCTGTACTCACGGGCATCATGTCTAGGTGATTAGCTGGGTGACCCGTGTAGTCACGGGCGTCGTGTATAGGTGATTTGCTTGGTGACCCACGTAATCACGGGCGTCATGTCTAGGTGATTGTCTGGGTGACCCGCGTAGTCACGGGCGTCATGTCTAGGTAATTGACTGGGTGACCCACGTAATCACGGGCGTCATGTCTAGGTGATTGTCTGGGTGACCCGCGTAGTCACAGGCGTCATGTCTAGGTGATTGGCTGGCTGACCCACTTAGTCACGGGCATCATGTCTAAGTGATTGGCTGGGTGCCCCACATAGTCATGGGCGTCATGTCTAGGTTATTGGCTTGGTGACCCGCGTAATCACGGGCATCATGTCTAGGTGATTGGCTTGGTGACCCGCGTAATCACGGGCATCATGTCTAGGTGACTGGCTGGGTGACCCGTGTAATCACGGGCGTCATATCTAGGTGATTGGTTTGGTGACCCGCGTAATCACGGGCATCATATCTAGGTGATTGGCTTGGTGACCCGTGTAGTCACAGGTGTCATATCTAGGTGATTGGCTTGGTGACTCGTGTAGTCACGGGCATCATATCTAGGTGATTGGCTCGGTCACCCAGAATAGAGCTTCTCTTAAGTGAGAAGCGTGTGGGAAATCCTGCAGTGTTCTCCCTAGAGCCTGGGATTCAGAGCCCTCGCCAAAGGATGTGCAGCTGCAGTTCTACACTGCTGACTGTCTGGGCTTCTGGTTCCTCTATGTCCTTGCTTTGTTTCTGAGTAAATTCTCTCCGAGCCTGAGCAGAAGAGGAAGTGTCATCTCTATGGGAGATGATAATAAAAGCAGTTAACCTAGTAGTGTAGTTTTCTGGGTTAAATAATACAGTCGTAAGCACTGTGTCCAGATGATACATGTTAATTAAGTGTTACCTGCTGCTCTTAGTGGTGTTGCTAGATTCCCCTTGTCAGTCTTCATGCTGTCCTATCTATAAAAATGATGTAATTACTCACATGGTTTGAGTAATTTCTTTCCTTTTTTTTCCCCCTCTCTTTCCTTTTTTAAAATTTTCTACTTCTTCTCAAAAGGCAGTGAAAACTATACCACTTAATCTGTGATCTTTTGTGGTTCCAATGGACAGTTAGGGGTGCCCTAGAAGATGAGTGAGAGCTGTCACTTAAAGACCGCTGGACTTAGAATACCTGGGTCTCTTAATGGGCTTGCCACCTAAGACCTTGAACAAGTCATAGAACCACTTTGGGCGTTACTCAGTGTGGGGATCTTCAAAGGAAAATCCTGTAAGGTCCTAATGAGATCTTAAACTTATGATTCTGTGTGTTGATCTTTATCTTGATTTCCATTTTTCAGTATATGATTCTGGCTAGTTTACTTACAATGAAAATTCCACCTGTTTGTTCTTATTTTAGAAATATACCATAAGTATGGATTTTGTAAGAACATTTGAACGGCAATGTGGATCACAGGCCAGTGTACAAAGATTAAGAGCACATCCTGCCTATCACAGCTTCAATAATAAGTGGAACTTGCCTGTTTATTTTCAAATAAGGTCAGTAATTTATTCCCATCGCCTCCACCCTTCTGAAATAGAATGTGAGCACCAGTTCAGATGGACTGGACTCTGTCTCACAGCCCTTTCCTGGAGATCATCATATTATTCCTTGGGAAACAACTTAGAGCAGAAATGCCCAGGAAGTATCATGATTGCCAAAGTTCTGGCTTATATGACAAAAGGATTAAGCTTTACTCTTGTGTCATTAGCAAGCTGAGAACTCTAGACTCCAAGGGAGCGAGACCAGGGCCAGCTTCATTCCCAGGTGCTATGTCTCCATTCACCTTGAAGAGACAGCAAGAACTGATCACGCGGCAGCTCCTCTCCATTCTCCTCTTTCATCACTGGCTTCAAATAGCAGACCTACCCTTCATCTGTAGTTTTGCCCATCTGTAACATTTTTAATCCTCAGAGAGAATCAGGAAAAGTATTCCTTCTTGAAATATTTTTTGTAGGTGATTCCATCCATCAGTTTATAAGAACTGTAGTTATTATTTTGGCTTCCTTTATAATCCTGGTGAGTATTCTGGAAAATGGTAACACTTTCCTTCCAGATAGCATAGTGTTATCACCAGTGTTGGTAAGTGGTCCTGTAGACAGTTTGGGGCAATTTAGAGTAAATTCTTAACAATGTATGTTCCCCTAGAAAAATAGATGATGATATCGCCATGTTTGCAGATTCTCTTGAATGAGGTCACAGTAACTTCCTCCATAGAATGGTGTTAACTAGAGCATTTTAGTTAGAATGGTTTTTAAAGACTTGCAAACTTTTTGTTTAAATGGCTGGATGCTTTCATGAATTATGATGCAGTCCTTCCCTGGAGTTCTGAGCAATAATTAACAGAGAAGGAAATATATTAAATACCTTGACTTGTAATTACTTGCCATGATTAAGAATGTATATAATCATCTTCTGATGATGAAATCAAAGCTGTCAGACTGTTAGTATGGTGCTCTTTTACATACAGTACCGAGCTTTATACTTAATTTTTCAAGTTTATATTATCATGTAGGTAAGAAATTAGGAATTTGTTTGTCTGAGATACTCATGGACTGCATGGGAAAGTAATCGTTATGTGATGATCAAGATGTAGCCAGGACAAGAAGCCCTTTTGGTTTATGAGAAAAATTTAAAATGGTGAAGCATCATTTTATAGTGTAAGAGTGCCATAGAGAAATAATACTTAAACTTCCTATGTCTCCTGTAGTCTACGTTTTGGGTTTGGTTGCTTTAGATACCTAATAACCATCACAGCCCATACTCCTGTTACTGCTTCCAGATGCCTCTTATCCAGTCATTTCCCCAGGCCCCATACCCCTGCACTTGCTTGGTAATCTTGCACTCTCACGTCATTCTGCCTTCTGGAGTTTGGGGCCCTGCGGGGTAGCACAGCCTGGCCTCAGCCCATTCTCCTCTCATCATAGGTTCTCTCAAAGGTGGTACTTGAGTCTTAAACTATGCTGAAACTCAGCCAGTCCCATGAAAAACATTTTTAATCTTCACCAGAGTTTACCATAAGCATTCAAAGGAATTGCTTAACTTTTCTTTGTAAATAGTTTTATTTAAAATTTATGAGATTTTAAAAGTTACATTTGAGTTATTAAGTGTGGAACCTGTTTTCAGTGCCTTTGCTCTTCCACTTAAACAGAAATTCAAGTGATACTTTCTGGAACGCCACTCAGCTGATTTTTGTCAGTGGTTGGGTTATTTATTCTCTGGGATAACAGAATGTTTTGCAAACATGGCTAGTGTCAAAGCTGTACTGTTGTTTGATTCACTTTAGGGTCATTTAAAGTAAGCCCAAACGCCAGTAGGGTGGTAATGTTTCAACAAATTTCTAGGAAGGAATATCAGTACTAATACTGCACTCTCAGTAGCGATCAGATAGTCCCGGGTCTGACTCTGCCTGCGTCCCCATCATCTTCAGGCAAGAAGGCCCGCCTCCTGCCACCAGCGTTCTGTGAGCCACGGGCACCCCTTCCGTCTCTGGCACCCTGTTGTGTCAACACTTCATTTGTTCTTACGGGAGTTTTGGAAAGTAGGATTAGGAGTTAGTTTTCACAGAAAGAGATTAAATACACATGGCCCCCCCCACAATCTCAAGTGGTGGTGAATCAGTGGCTGCCTGGAAGCTGGGTGTTAGCCCCTTAAATGCTGCAGGCAGTGGTGTGTCTTTTTTGATTGGACTCTTGCTGGACTGTTATATGCCCCCAGGATGGTCAGGTGTGCCGTCTGTCTGTTCCGTTCCGCACATGCTTAGCAGGCTGTAGCTCCTTCACAGCACGGAGTCCGTGTGGTGCTGACGTGCCTTCCTTCCCCTCCACCCTCCTCAACTCGTGTCCATGCGTCAGTAGAGCCGTGCATGGGGAAGGGGGTTGTGTCTCCAGATCATCCCCATACCCAAATGTAAGACTTTAGGAGTGTTTGTACTTGGGGTTGCCTTTCTTACAAATCCTCTAGGAAGAGTAGAATGGCATCCCATATACATGTGAAAACTACAGCATAACTTTTCAAATTTCACCAAAGTAACATCTCAATGAATTTGTTTATTTTCTAAGAAGAAGTACAACCTGACACTTCAATCCTGGAAGTTACTGGCCAGCAAAGCTACTTGAGGGGCTGGTGCTGGGCCCCTGGAGGGCAGGGCGAGGGGGCAGTGGGGTCACACGACACAGTTTAGTTTTAAGGGTCTCACACCTGGTCACACATAAGCTGCACGTCTGTGTAAAAGGCATTAATGTTAGGGGTCTGCTGCATTTGTTTCTTGCACTTTCTTATTTGTATGGTTTTCAGATTGTTGTAGCATACATATAGTTTTATCCTGTGTCTTTACTTACACTGGATTATACCTGTTCCGCTGATGGCCACAGAGCTTCAAGCTGACCTCTCTTCACACTGCCTTCAGTCGGAACTGTGCCGCGTGTTACAGAAACCTTCCCTTCCTGGGGCTGTGAAGGTTGCTTCTGGTTTTCCATGCTCTGAACAATGCTGTGTTAGTGTCAGGCCTTTTCTGTGTTGAAGCTTACTTCCTGTATTTTATGTATTAATAGATTTGGGCAAAAGGTGGAGTTAGGGGTCTGAGGCTAATGCAGGAGCTGGCCTGCTCTCTTCACTGCAGGGCAGCACCTGCCCTCTCCTCCTCGCTGTGCTCAGCAGCGCCCTCTTCTCTCCCTCCTCCTCGCTGTGCTCAGCA
>SJYV01026152.1:32474-52329 GCA_006410875.1 Neotragus pygmaeus
GTGTACACCTGTGGTGGATTCATGTCGATGTATGACAAAGCCAATAGAGTATTTTAAAGTAAAATAAAGTAAAAAAAAAATTTAAAAAAAAAATAAGATGAGCTGTTCCTAGAACTGATTATAAATGAATTTGCTAATTACATTTGTGAAATGAGCTGCTGTTCAGCCTTGATATAGGAAAGACTTTGGCCTGTGATTTCTCTTAGTGTTCAGGACAGACATTTTAGACAAAATTCATATACATAGTTCTTAACTTCTGAGGGAATATAATGCTAGAGAGTCAAAACCCTCTTTTTCTTTCAGTCTTAAACAGTATTTAACATGGCTGATCTTTTATTGGAATTGAATTTTTAGCTAAAAAAATCCCTTTTTTTAGTCCACCAAGCTCGTGGATGTGTTTGGTACTATGTCTCTTTGACCACTCTGTCTTATGTTCCAGGTACTATGAGACCGTGTCGGACGTCCTGAACTCTGTGAGGAAGATGGAGGAAAGCCTGAAGAGGCTCAAGCAAGCCAGGAGAGCCACTCCCGCCAGCCCGGCTGGGCTCAGTGGCGGAGGCATGAGCGATGATGACAAGATCCGACTGCAGCTGGCCTTGGATGTTGCGTATTTAGGAGAGCAGGTGACCCGAGCGCCGCTGCCCTTCCAGGGGCCTGGCTGCATTCCAGGGCCCAGCAGGCGCCTGGCGATGACTGGGAAAGACGAAAAGTTTGTTCCTGGTGCTAGAAAAGAGGACCAGGGCGCCAGACACTTGAAGGAAGAGGCTGTGCACCTAGCGAATATGAGAAGGGAAAAGCAGACTTTTTGAGTCCAGTGAATTGACATTCTGTTGGCTTGCTGGCANTAAATGAATTTGCTAATTACATTTGTGAAATGAGCTGCTGTTCAGCCTTGATATAGGAAAGACTTTGGCCTGTGATTTCTCTTAGTGTTCAGGACAGACATTTTAGACAAAATTCATATACATAGTTCTTAACTTCTGAGGGAATATAATGCTAGAGAGTCAAAACCCTCTTTTTCTTTCAGTCTTAAACAGTATTTAACATGGCTGATCTTTTATTGGAATTGAATTTTTAGCTAAAAAAATCCCTTTTTTTAGTCCACCAAGCTCGTGGATGTGTTTGGTACTATGTCTCTTTGACCACTCTGTCTTATGTTCCAGGTACTATGAGACCGTGTCGGACGTCCTGAACTCTGTGAGGAAGATGGAGGAAAGCCTGAAGAGGCTCAAGCAAGCCAGGAGAGCCACTCCCGCCAGCCCGGCTGGGCTCAGTGGCGGAGGCATGAGCGATGATGACAAGATCCGACTGCAGCTGGCTTTGGATGTTGCGTATTTAGGAGAGCAGGTGACCCGAGCGCCGCTGCCATTCCAGGGGCCTGGCTGCATTCCAGGGCCCAGCAGGCGCCTGGCGATGACTGGGAAAGACCAAAAGTTTGTTCCTGGTGCTAGAAAAGAGGACCAGGGCGCCAGACACTTGAAGGAAGAGGCTGTGCACCTAGCGAATATGAGAAGGGAAAAGCAGACTTTTTGAGTCCAGTGAATTGACATTCTGTTGGCTTGCTGGAATTCCTGTTCCCAAAGCTGCTGGGACATGAGCCCGTAGGCAGAGGTGGCGTCCTTTTGGTCCAGTGCCTAAGACACGCTTGATATGGCATTGGTGCTGAGTGCGGAGCATCCTTTGAGATATTTGTTAGTTTGGCTTTAGAATAACTAGAGAAGCATTAAGCCATTGATTTCTCCACATGGTGCTTGAGAAATCATCTCAGCACAGTTTCTTTGCCTCCCTGCCTGCTTTAGGTTTTCTATAAAACACAAATTTTGGTCTCACACAGTGGATGGGTGGACATTCACGTAGGTACCATCACTTGTGGGAAAGTGTGGATCCAACGCAAGGCCTTCCATCCTTACTGAGTGTCAAACTTTTGAATGTTCAGAAACTGGCTTTCTCAACTGCTTAGGTTTCTGTAGCAATAAATCCTCAAGAAAGACCTTTTTAAAATTGTTTATTTATTCATTTTTGGCTGCACTGGGTCTTTACTGCAGCTCACGGGCTTTCCCTCGTGGCAAGCGGAGCTGCTCCTGGTTGTAGCACACACTTCTCATTGCAGAGCACAGGTTCTAAGGCATGTGGTGCTTCGGTAGTCATGGCTTGTGGGCTCAGTTGCTCTGAGGCATGTGGGATCTTCCTGGATCAGAGATTGAACCCATGTCCCTCGCATTGGCAGGCAGATTCTTGACCACTGGGCTGTCAGGAAGACCTTTTTGCTGGAGAAGAAGTGGCATTGTAACATTCCCATCAAAAGATGCTTGATTTTCTAGTCACTCCTTCTTACGGCTCAGTGTCACCACTGAAAAATCCAGATTTTTCCCTTTTCAGGTGATTTACAGGGACATCCTGGCAGAAAGTCTATTACCTTCTTCTGTTTACTTACTCTATTTCACAAGAGAAACTTAAAGTCTTTTTATGGGCAAAAAAGTTGGTCATAGACAAATGAAGAGCAAATAAGCAAAAGAACAGGGAGATGGGCTCCTCCCAGCCCCCAGACAAGCCACACCCTGCCAGCAGAGGCTGCACAGTCAGTCTGGAGCTTCCCAGACTCTGCTGTGGTGGGTGCGCACGTGCTTGGCGGTAGCGTGGAGTAAAGGGGGGCGGACGCCATGCTGCAGCTCTGTTGCCGTGTGGTTGCTGTGCCAGAGCTGCTTCTAAGGAAAAGTTGTTAATGATATGCTAACAGATTAAGACCTCAGGCGGGTCATTTATTGAGAATTGTGCACTTAAAAAGTTCCTTAGTGTGAATTTTCACTTTCAGCCTATATCCTGGTGAGAGTATGATTTAGTGAATGGAGATAAATTGACACTGACTTCTTAGAATGACCTCCAGAAATAAATGTTATAAGTACACTTTTTTACTTCATTTATTTGAAAGTAAAAAATTATTGTGCCAGTCTTCAGGAAACTGCCTGTTTCTGGCTTAGTGGAGGGTGAGATGAGGGTGGATATCTTGTTTTCTGCTTTGTAAGGGTCTCTTCCACATTCAGCTAACATGATTCATTCCCGTCGCCTTTACAGATAGAAAAGATGGGCCTGCGAACAAAGGACATAAGAAGCTTTCCAGCTCTTGCAGAGCTCGTTGCTGCTGCCAAGGACCAGGCAACGGCGGAGCAGCCTTGAACATCTTGGAAGAGCCCAGGAGAATGGAGAATCGGGCCTCACGCCTGCAGGAAGAAAGCGGCTCTGTTCTCTCTCAGGCTGCAGCGAGGACGCACACGCGTGGTCCTCAGAAGTGCGCCAGGGCAGCTTCCCTCTGCGTCCTTGGGTCTTCTTTCACCCAAAAAGAATACAGAAGCCTTTTCCATTGTATGGAAGATAATTTTAAGATGTTTGAACCTTTCTACTATAGTTTACAGAGCAAATTATTTTATTTTTATTGTAAATCTTAGTGTGGAAGAGATGATTTCTAAAATATGATTGAAGTAAATACATGTATGTATGAATATAAAAAGTCATCTTTCTGGTCCTGCAGTTAGAAGTGACTGGCTGCAGAGGGTACCTACACTGCTGTACCAGCACCCTCCTCTCTGATGGCTCACCGCCTGTCTCGACGGAGCTGTGCTGGTGGCTCTCCATTCTCTCGCCCGGTGTTCAGAGCACTGCTCGTCGCCCAGACCCTTGTCAACAGCGAGAAGCAGCAGGGGGACCCGTTTCCTAAATAAAAGAGTCTGCCAAAGCGTGTACACCTCTTATTTGTGAATTCAGCAGTCGGATGCCGTGTCCCCTCTCCTTTGCTCCTGCAGGGTCCTGTCCATCGTGGAGTGCCCTCAGGTAAGTGGCAGATCTGGGCTGTGGGGGAGGTGACCAAACACACCTTCCCACTGAGGTCAGCAGGACCCTTCCTCGCAACCTGCTCCTGTGTGGGGGAGAAGGGGGAGAGTCGGGCGAGTTGGGAGGTGACACTGGAAGCGTGTGGCTGCTTCGTCCGTTCCCATGTTCACACGTGAGTGCAGAGCACTTGTGTGTGGCTCTGGCTCTGCCCCTTCAGCCCCACAATGACATGAGAGCAGGGGCACCCTCTAACTGCAGGGGAGAGAAGGAATCTGTGACAGGGAAGGAAGCGAGCAGGCCTGGGAGCTGGCAGGAGTGACAGGATGGAGCTGGAGAAGCAGAGGGAGAGGAGCAGGGCCCGAGAGCGGTGAGGGCTGCAGGCGGGGCGCGGGCCTGGCCCCGGCTGCCAGCCTCCAGTGGGGCGTGCTCTGGCATCTCTGCTCTCTGTCGGAGAACAGGTACCCTCATCTTAACAGGGCGGGCCCTGCCCTGGGACAGATGTGTGTCTTAGTTTTAGGAAGCTGGTGAGAGGAGGGACACTGAGTGAGACAGCAGGAGGGATCCACCCTCAGGGCGTAAGCCGTCATCCAAGGAGCCAGCTCACCAGGCTAGGCTGTGCTTTTGTGTGGTGCTGGGCGTGTGGGCAGCGGGGGCAGGACAGAGAAGAGAGCTGGGTGTACAGTGGAGAGCTGCTGAGCTGGCACCTGCAGGCTGAGTGGGCCTCTGGTCGCCCTGGGACTCCATGTTCAGCGCTGGGGTGCCTGGCACACCCAGGATCTGAAGAAGCTAAGGGAAAAGGCCTGCAGAGCCCACAGCTTCGGGCTCCAAGGTGGGCCTGTAATGGTGCATGGCACACCCTGCATCGCCACATCTCTGAGTCACATGTTCTCTGAGGCCACGCCGAGCTCTCTGCACCAACACCGCCAGCCCTGGCAGCTGTGCCGTCCAGCCTTGGGCGGAGGTGGGCTCCAGCACTGTCTCCAGCCACTTTACCTCTCTTGATTGTTTCTGAATGTGGCGGACAGCAGTCAGGTGAACCAGCCCCTTGTCGCCAGCACTGCTCTTCCCAATCTGCAGAAGAGGGAGCAGAAATTGAGGAGTGAAATGAGTAAGAGATTTGGGGTCTGATGACATTCTTCATGGGGCCTGAGTTGCCTGCCCCTGGCTGTCCTCAGGCCAGGGCTCGTGCCCACCAGGAATGTGAGACTGAAGGCAACTGGCTGCTGGATGGTGACTTACCTACCGGATAAGCACTTTGCAACCCCAGGAAGATACAGGATTTGCTGCGGAAATACTGAAGAGAAATCTACAATTAATTTTTTTGTGTTGAATAATCTAGAGCATGCTGCTACTGAGTGTCCTGACTCAACTTTGGTGTTGTCAGTATAAAAGAGCTCTGCATCAAGGACAGCGAGTCCGGTAGCCGACTGCCAGTCGCTTTCTGAAATGAGGTCAGAAACACCAACCTTCCTCTTCCTCCCGGTGCCGTGGCAGTGCTGTCCCAGGTCTATGCAGGCAACTTCAGACCACAGTTATGGCTCAGGACAACTCCTGTCCGGCTGGGTCCCCTCACCCAGCTCAAAGTTGGGCTTTCAGTGGGCCCCTCACAAATATATGTCAAATGAAGAAAGGCATTTCCTGGGAGGCTATTTTTTGGCAAGCAGCTCTGAATCCAGTAATCACATATTTTGAAGATGACCATTTTTTGTTTGAAGTTGTCTTATGAGTTACAGAAGACACTGAAAAGGTTATGCTCCTGATTTGAACATGTGCCGCTTTGAGACCCTAAGTCAAGAGCCAAGCCCTGACCGGTGTGGCCACGTTCCCTTATGGGGGCCTGTGTTTGGAGGGGAGCTTCTGAGCGTCACTTAGAGCAGTGCCCCCTAGACTCGGGTGTGACCCCTGAGCCTCCCATGAAGGTGCGCATCGTGACCCAGGAGATCTGGGTGGGGCCTGAGGGCCTGCCTCTCTCGCAGGCTCCCGGGACAGTGCTCCCAAGAGCCTCTACGGGAGGACTGCCCTTGCCTTCGAAGCTTCCCGGGACGGTGCTCCCAGCCTGCACGGTGGCCCCGAGTCACGTATTCTCCTCCTCATCCAGTCTCTCTCTTCCTCTGATAGCGATGGCTGTGGCTGCACTGAGAGCTCGCCAGCAGTCCAGGGTCACCTCATCTCGACCTTTAGTCGCGTCTGCAGAGCGCCCTCTGCCGTCTAAGATGCTCGTGGGTGCTGGGGGCGGGGCCTGGCTGTCTTTGGGTGCCATTATTCAGCTTCCTCAGCTGCGCACAGGTCGGCACCCCGATCCCTGCTGCAGCTCTGGAACAGGGCGTCTAGACAGGGCGGAGGTCATGCACCCTGTATGAACTAAGGTCCGTTGATGTACTGGTGGTTATTCATTTATTCACCCAAGCGTTTCCCATTTTACAAATAAGGATGGGGAGGCCCTAAGAGCCGAAATAACTGGCTCTGGGTTAGTACCTGGACTCCTGCCAGCTGCTGTCTCTGGAACCCCTGCTCCTAACCAGTCCCATGCTGCCTCGTGTGCCCAGTGCAGCAGGCTAGAAGCCTCTGAGGCTCACAGAGCTGGGAAGGACAACCATCTCCCCTGACGTCGAAACTAGGCAAAGGGTTTTCCGCTGCAGAAGGGGCACTTGGGTGTGTGGGGAGAGTCTGAGATGCTGGCCTGTGCTGGCCTTGGTCCAGGTGCAGACCCTGCCTCCATCCTCACAGCTCCCTCTGGATGAGCCAGACCCTTGGAATAGCTGCCATGGCCCAGCCAGGGCAGACTGGGCAGCTCCTATAAGCAGACCGCAGATACCACCCGTTTCCAGCCCTCCAGCCTCCCAGCTCCCTTGTCCCCCACCCTGCTCCTTGACCCCTGTGATAGTGGCTACACTGCAAGCCTTGGTCCTCTGAGTATTCATGGAAGCGAGGGAGAGAATGCGCTTTCTGTTCATTTCACAGTTAGGGGGAAACAGCACGGGCCCACCTCCTTCCCAGGATTTAGAAGGTGGGGACCCCACTGAGGGGGACATGCGCCCGTGTTCATGAGTGAAGATTTCTTTCTCCATCTTCTGGTTCCAGGCACAGTGTGACCAGCACTTCAGGGGGGTCCAGGAGGATGGGTGACATCTGTCCCCTGCCCAGTTTTTCCAGGCGAGATCTGTGCAGCTGCTCACCGCTGCCAAGACTTCTCCAGACAAGGCTGAGGACAGCCTGTGCCTTTGTGAAAGCCCCATGTGCACAGGGCTCCAGGCCCTTAAAAGCCCTGATGCTGCTGCACTACAGCCTGCTAGCTGCCTCACACATAGTTGTCCTGCTGCTGCCAAGTGAAAGAATTTTTCTTATTTGTTTATTGTTGCAAGACATTTATTAGTAACACAGGGATAATCAGCCAGGGATTACGGATTAACATACATTCAGACACTTGTGTTCTTTTCATAATGTGTTCTTCAGAAACCACAAGTGTTAGGGGAAGGGAAAACAGAAACCCAAAAAAAGGAAGGCATTGGGGGACCACTCGCAGGTCGTCACCATCCGTAAGTCAAAGGTAAGCCTGGGGCAATGAGAAAGGGGTGTTTTAATTTTAATGCCCAATTTTATTCTCCGTGAAAAAGGAAACCATTTTTGGTTTCACAGTCAAGCTGATGTGTCCCAGCTCTTATCAGAAGCAGTGGCCCGAGCATCCACCACCACCACCCAAAGGCTGCTCACTGTACACGCGCGTTTCTGGAGGAGCGGCTGCTCTCAGCGCCGGGTGGAGCGCGGAAGCGAGCGGCCATGACCGACATGGGTGGGACCTCACTCAGCGCTCAGCGGGCGGGACACGCGGCCCAGGAAGTGCAGGGCGGCCGAGCTTCTCTCCAGGACAGCCAATAGGAACGGGCTGTTCAAGATCACCTCCAAGGCCTCTGGATCGGCCGGCTGTGGGACGGACTCTGGGGCCTGCTCTCCATCTGCTTTTAGTTCAAAAAGAACGCTGTTCAGCACCTGCAAAGCAGTGAGCCTAGGCGTCACTCCTGAAGGCCTGGGCCCCAGGGGGGACCATTCTCCAGCCTGCCCACCCTCACTTGACCCAACCCACGGGACGCGACGGCTCCTCTCCAAAGTGTCCCTCCAACCTGCCCGTCTCCACTTTCCCCTGCTGTCCCGGGCAGGTGGAGTCTTTGGCCCCTGGCCCCTGGCCTGCCAGGCCTTGCTTCCCCTCTCTGCTAACACACAGAGAGCTCCGAGGCCAGGACTCTGAGCTTCTCACCCTCCCAGCATTAAGGCACTTCTCAGCTGTGGGGTTCATCGCGCCTGTGCTCCTGGGACAGTCTGTCCATTGCTGTGTGCTTCCCTGAAGCCAGGCGCTGAGTGCCAGGGCCGGCGGCCAGCCTAAAGGCTCTGCTCTCCATGCCCTAGTCCTGACCCTGCTGTAGGATCTGGAGAGGACCCAGGGCGAGGCCTGGCTGCGCAGAGCCCCGAACACGTGCGAGGGAGGGTTTCGCTGCTCTCCAGCTGTCCTTGGGAAGACCCGGAGAGCACTGGTCACTTTTCCCCAGCCTGGGCCAACAGCCTCCTGGCCACGTGCTCCCACTTCTCCATCCTAACCGCCTCTACCCAGCCCCGCAGCCCACCCCCTCAGTGAAGCCTCCTGTGCACCCTCTCGCCGGTGCCTCCCAGTCCACGAGCACATGGCCTACCACAGGCGTGAATGCCACCCGCCCAGTACCTTTCCAACTCTGAGGTTGCCATCGCTGATTTTGCCCAGGTTTGCCTCGGCGCCCAGCAGGGTAGGCAGCTTGGCCTGGGCAAGCAGGTCCTGCAGGTCGTAGGACGCTTTCAGTGTCAGCTGGGGCACGGTCAGGTGGATGGCCCTGGGGAGATGGCACACGGTCACCAAGGGCGTCTCACAGTGTGAGGCCCTGGGCGCGCTGGGCTCACGGAAGACCCGGAAGCGTGTGCCCCTACCCGAGGAAGCGCGTGCCCCCGCACGAGGAACTGTCGCCACGCTCACTGGGCTGGGGTGTCTCGGGAAAACGTTCAGCAGTAAGTACACTAACAAGCTTTCATGTCCTTTGAGATACTATGAGAGGGTGGTACTAAATTCAGCAGCAGGGCTCTCTGAGGGATTGATGTGAATAGTTGTCAGTTCTACCTTCTGTTCCTCCTTTCGGCTGGCTGCACTGAAAGCGTACTCNATCTGCTTTTAGTTCAAAAAGAACGCTGTTCAGCACCTGCAAAGCAGTGAGCCTAGGCGTCACTCCTGAAGGCCTGGGCCCCAGGGGGGACCATTCTCCAGCCTGCCCACCCTCACTTGACCCAACCCACGGGACGCGACGGCTCCTCTCCAAAGTGTCCCTCCAACCTGCCCGTCTCCACTTTCCCCTGCTGTCCCGGGCAGGTGGAGTCTTTGGCCCCTGGCCCCTGGCCTGCCAGGCCTTGCTTCCCCTCTCTGCTAACACACAGAGAGCTCCGAGGCCAGGACTCTGAGCTTCTCACCCTCCCAGCATTAAGGCACTTCTCAGCTGTGGGGTTCATCGCGCCTGTGCTCCTGGGACAGTCTGTCCATTGCTGTGTGCTTCCCTGAAGCCAGGCGCTGAGTGCCAGGGCCGGCGGCCAGCCTAAAGGCTCTGCTCTCCATGCCCTAGTCCTGACCCTGCTGTAGGATCTGGAGAGGACCCAGGGCGAGGCCTGGCTGCGCAGAGCCCCGAACACGTGCGAGGGAGGGTTTCGCTGCTCTCCAGCTGTCCTTGGGAAGACCCGGAGAGCACTGGTCACTTTTCCCCAGCCTGGGCCAACAGCCTCCTGGCCACGTGCTCCCACTTCTCCATCCTAACCGCCTCTACCCAGCCCCGCAGCCCACCCCCTCAGTGAAGCCTCCTGTGCACCCTCTCGCCGGTGCCTCCCAGTACACGAGCACATGGCCTACCACAGGCGTGAATGCCACCCGCCCAGTACCTTTCCAACTCTGAGGTTGCCATCACTGATTTTGCCCAGGTTTGCCTCGGCGCCCAGCAGGGTAGGCAGCTTGGCCTGGGCAAGCAGGTCCTGCAGGTCGTAGGACGCTTTCAGTGTCAGCTGGGGCACGGTCAGGTGGATGGCCCTGGGGAGATGGCACAGGGTCACCAAGGGCGTCTCACAGTGTGAGGCCCTGGGCGCGCTGGGCTCACGGAAGACCCGGAAGCGTGTGCCCCTACCCGAGGAAGCGCGTGCCCCCGCACGAGGAACTGTCGCCACGCTCACTGGGCTGGGGTGTCTCGGGAAAACGTTCAGCAGTAAGTACACTAACAAGCTTTCATGTCCTTTGAGATACTATGAGAGGGTGGTACTAAATTCAGCAGCAGGGCTCTCTGAGGGATTGATGTGAATAGTTGTCAGTTCTACCTTCTGTTCCTCCTTTCGGCTGGCTGCACTGAAAGCGTACTCAGCGGGTAATTCTCAGATGGTGTCCTCTAAAATGATGTCATGTCTTATCACCTTCCAGTGCAGTGGTGCACTCCCCGTGGGAGGGAATGGGGGGGCAGGCACAGGTCAGCTCTGTGTGGGCGTGTCACCTAGGCCGGTTCACCTCCACACAGAAGCCCTGCCTTTCTTGGGCATCCCTGAGAGCCCATCAATGTTTCCAGTGACGACATGGCTGTCAGCACGCCATGCCTGTAGCCGTCTATTCACAGGAGCCAAAAGGTAGAAGGGACCCAAGTGTCCCGGCAGTGGATGGATGGATATACGGGAGGTGGCGGATACACGCAATGGAATACTATTGAGCCTTAAAAAGGAAGGAAATTCTGACACATATGGATGAGCCTTGAGGGCACAATGCTAAGAGAAATATACCCAACACAATAGGCCAACTACTACACGGCATACCACTCACTGGAGGTACACAGAGGAGTCAACTCATGGAGACAGAGAGCAGAAGGGCGGTTGTCGGGGGCTGAGGGAGGGGAAATAAGGAGTTAGTGTTTACTGGGCACAGAGTTTCAGTTTGGGAAGAGTAAAAGCTTCTGAAGATGGATGGTATAGCACAAAAGCGTGAAGGTATTGATGTCATGTTGATAAACACTTAAAAATTGCGTGGGTGACTGAGTCTGTGTCTTTCACGGTTTTTTTAAATGACTTAAAAAGTGTTGACCTCAGGAGGCCCCCTGTGCCCCTTGTGCCTGTCTCAGAGCAGAGGACCTGTTGGACGTGGGCCTCCCAGCCCTGCAGCTAAGCGTCAGCACACGGGAAGGGGAATCCTCCTCCCCTACCTCTCCTGCGCCCAGAGAGAGAAGGTGAGAAGAGCTGAGTCCGTGCCTGGAGAGGGTGCTTGTGTGGGGGTGCCCAGGCCTCTACTCACCTTTCCCACCCGCCCCCCGCCTTGCCTGCTGGGCCTGCAAGGCTCAGTCCACCCCACGCCCTTGCCCACCCACACCCCCTCACTCCCTGGGCAGAACAGCCCACGCAGATCCCCGCTCTCTGGGGTCGGGGGGCAGCCCAGGAGGGTCCCAGCAGTTTCCTGGAGCCATACCGAGGAGAGAGGTTCTTCATTCGGGTCAGGAAGTCGTGCTGGAAGGTGAGGGCCTCCGCCTTTTGCAGGTCGAGGGTGTGGTGTGGCTGGATGAGCAGCAGGTAGCTGTTGGTACTCAGGGGCACGCGGGTCACGGAGAGGTTGTTCTGGTTGTCACTCCAGTAGTGGAAGGTGCCGGTGCCAGAGAGCATGGGGACTGACATGGAGGTGGTGTTGTCTACCCAGAACTCCTTGAGCCCTGGCAGCAGGGAGAACCCCTTCATCTTTCCTGGGGACCCAGCAAGAGACAGGAAGGGAAGAGTGAGGGAGCGCATGGGGCCCTGGTGGAGCAGAGGGCAGGGCTGCCACTAAAGCCTCCGCCACCACCAAAGCCTCCTTCCTGGCCCCACAGCTTCACCAGCCCCAGGGCACCCAACAAAGCCTTCCTCCTGCAAAATTCACTAGCTGCCAATGTTGAAAACGTAGAACACGCCAGACCCCAGCCTGAGGCCCACAGAGGAAAATCCCATCCCACTATTAACAGACCAGGTAAACTCGGGCCCAGAGCTGTCCTGGCCCCAAGCCTGGGCTCTGCCCTGCTCACTTTAGAAAACAAAAACACTATTTTTTAGAGAAGTTTTAGATTCACAGCAAAATTAAGAGGAAAGTGCAGATATTTCCCGTATACCCCCTACTCCCCAGCAACACACAGCCTCCCCCACCACCAACTCCATTAGATGGTACATTTGTTAACACTGATGAACATCATCACCCAGAGTCCATGGTTCACATCAGAGTTCACTCTCGGACATTTTACAGGTTTAGACAAACACACAGTGACGTATCCACCATGGTGCCCTTGTACAGAACTGCTTCACATTTCTTGGTAACCCTTGCTGCTAAAGACCTAGGATGACCAGTGGATGTGAGCTGTATAAAACCTTTGTGCTGGGCCTTGAGGGGAGGGGCAAGCCCTCTGCTCGCACCCTTGCCAGTAGGCTGTGGCCTTGGGGTTGTGGAGCTGAGCTGCCAGCTGACCCAGCTGTTGTTAAGCAAATTGTTGAAAGCAGTCACTTGGGCTATCTCCATAGCAGCAGCTGGGCACACAAGCATAGCCCCTCGCTCTGCAGTCTCCCTAGCCCCTTGAAAGGCCCAATTTTGTGGCTGTTCCCAGGAGAACAATGTGCAGTTGAGGATGAGCCCATTGCGGAGTGGCCCCAGCACCTGGCACTTGGAGGTCTGAACAGAGGTGAGTAAATGAGTCAGGACTGTGAGTTCTCGGGGGAGCGGGAGTCGGGAGCTGGGGAAGGGCACCCAGGTATTGTGACACAGCAGTGGCAGGGTCCCCAGCCCCGCCTTGTCCTCTAGCCTGGGATCCCTGCGTCTTCAGGCAAGTTCACCTGCAGGAGGGCTGCACGCAAGAAGCTGGCCCGCAGGACTGAGCGGAGTCTTGTTAGTTTATGGGGGAAAAAAGGACGCTACCTCCAAAAAGATACGGGAGCCTGAAACGAGGGTAGCTGCCACCTACTCTGCTCATCTCATTGCACAGCATCCTGTCCTCATCCAGAGATTAGGAACATCTCGCCAGGTTAGGACAACAGGTGTGGCCCATTTCTGGGCCAGTGGCTCTCTCTGACTTTGCCTTTTGAGAAGCAGGCCTTTCTCAATGAGCTCTCCTCCTGGGCACCTGCTAGTGACTCTTGGCTCAGCCCAGGGGCCCCCTCAGTCCTACGTGGCATGCAGCCACCCTCAGCTATGTGGTCCCTGACTGGATGCTGCTCCCAAGACTTATCAGTGCCGGGATCTGTGCGATCCTGGGCTGTCACCTTCCTCCTGCTCCCGGGGGCAGCCTGCTGCCTCTTCTTGGCAGCTTTTCAGACTTCCAGGTTATTGTCAGAGTAAGAAAACAGCTGTGTGCTGGTCAACCTTCCCCCATCCCCACAGTTCCGCCTTCCGGCCGCCGACGTCCTTGTCTCTCCACTCTACTTGTTGCACATATTGATAGGACCTCACACACAACTTCCCTGGCCCACTAATCCATTCACAGAGCCTCAGAGTCTTGTTCCTGGAACTGTTTGCTGAGCAATTGCATAACCTTCCAACCACTCTCCCTGCCTCCAGTCCCCATAGCACAGGACAGGGACCTCTGAGCAGAATGCCTGGCGCCCAGCTCCCAGCCACCCACAACTCCGACCTCCCATTAGCACATTCAAAGTCTCAAAATCTGGCCTTGACCCATCTCTCTGGCCTTGCCTAACACTGATCCCATTCTCTTCTTCTGAGCTCAGGCCAAACAAAATCGCCCCGTTCTGGTTCCTCACCCTGACCTTTGCAGTCTTGCACCATTCCCCAGCCTTCCTCCGTCCTCTCCCAGGCGACAGCCTTCCCGAACACTCTGAACCCTGGGCATCTGCACAGAGCACCTTGCCTTCAGCTCTGGGGCTGAGGCATTGGCCTGTGGGGTCCAGCTTTCTGGTTAACCACACACAGTCAGCAAGCTGAGTCAGGGCTTGTGCTGTCTCCCTATCCTCCCCTCTGAAACACCAGCTCAGAGTCTTGCAAGTAATACTTCCCCAATCATCATTTCCAAATGAATGAACAACTTGTGTGTTAGGCATTATTTTGGTAATAACCTTCTCCCAATATGAAAATGGTCCCAGCAAACAAACTGGTTATTTTTGCATGAGACAGTGAACTTCTCAAGGACAAGATCCCTTGACCTCAAAAGACAGGAGCCCAGCCCTTCTGTGTGTGGAGCTGGGCCACGAGATATGTGTTTAGAAACCAGGACCATGCTTGTGGGTGTGACATCAGGGGCAGTCACCTTGTCTGAGTCTTTTTCGTCACTGGTAAACAAAGACAATCATACCTCTTCACTGCATCTCTAGGGGGTCCAATGATGAAAGTAAAAGGATTCCGCATAGCAGTGGCACATAGTAGGGTGGCAGATGGGGAGACCAATGCTCAGATAATGCTCATCCAAGGAGCCCAGTGGGGCAGCCACTTGGTACTCTGTAAGGGTGGCCCCAGGTACTTGCTCATCTGCCCCTCTGCCCATCTCCAGGTGTGGCCCTGCTCAGCTGAACTGAGATGCTGGACAGTAAGTTCATACAGAAAGAGGACTGCCACCCTCCTGCACTGGCCAGGGGCAGAGCCCCGTCGAGGGCTGCCCTTACCTTGGAAGTGGATGTAGGCATTGAAGAGCAGGGTGCTGTCTGGGCTGACCGCTGTCAGGGGTCTGCCCATATTCCACCCCGTCACTGCCTGCATGAACCTGTTGATCTTCTCAGCAGCAAGATTTGGGTCCGTGGACAAGTCTAGTGAGCGTGGGAGAGTGATGGGGGCGAAGGAGGAGAGGCCCTGCACGAAGGGCTGCTTCAGCTGCAGGCCAGGGGCTGTGAACAGGCCAACCACCGTGGACAGGAGCAGCCTGGCCTGACTGCGGGCCCCGCCCTGGGTGACCAGAAGGCCCTGGATGGTCTGCAGGGAGTTCAGGACCTTGAGGCCGTCCAGCCGGGAGGTGCAGCCCTGACCCTCCCCAGGGACCCCCAGGAACGCCTGGAGGCTGCTGGCCGTGGGGTCTAAGGCCCCCACGTAGAAAGAGGTCAGGGTGCTGAAGAGGGCCACTGGGGAGAACACAGCCCCGCTGGCCACACCCCACGTCTCGCTCAGTGTCTTGTACATGTGGAAGCCCAGGAAGTTGAGCAGCAGCCCCACCTCTGAGGCCCGCAGCCGATCTTCAGCCTCCAGCTTCTCAGTGGCTCGAACCAGCTGTTCCCACAGGGCCTCTTCGTCCACTGGGGATGACTTGGTCTGAATGGGTACAGGCGTGAAAGTCGGGTCTGGAGGTGTCTCCACATTGGGTTTCTCCAGCTGGTCACAGTTGCTCTTGCTGTAGACGAGGAGGTGGAAGGGGTGTATATACACCCGGTCGCCAGCAGCCGGGCCAGCCCAGGCCAAGAGGCAAAGGACGGCAGCCCCTGCGCTCAGGCCAGCGGGAGCCATCTCTGACCGGGCACTTGCTTCTGCTATCCTGAAATATTCTGTGAAGAGTTAAAGGGGATTATTACGTGTCTTCCAGCAATATTCCCTGCAACCAGTCAGCACATGAGACATCTATCCCGGTCTCACACATTTCAGAGAAGGAGTGGCTGAAAGCTCTCTGAAAGACATCTGCAGATGCGCTCCAGGTGCAAATACCCTATTGTGGGCTGAGCTGTGCTTTTGTGGGGCTTTATTTTGGGGGTGGGTTTGGGTTTTATTTTGTTTAAATTTTAAAGTGGGAAACATGCCTGAATATTAAGACATTTGTAGATTTTAAAGAAAAATACGAAATGGGGTTATTTTAATGTAAACACGTGTTTTCACAAAATACTGCAGTAGTTTTTTTGTCAAGAATATGTGAGCAGCTGACACATTTTCACCTTTGTTAATTAGTGGTATGGTGCTTCAGTCAGTAATTACCTGTTTAACAAAAGAATAATATGGAAGCATCTTAATTTATTTTTAAAGGAATACTTTGAGTAAAAAAAAAATCATGATAGTTGTTATGCAAAAATTTAAAAATTCATATGTCAAAGTTGATGGAAGAAATTTTTACATACTGAAGTATAGAGAAATCATTCTGGTTTATTCAAAATGGAGCNTGTCATGTGAGCTAAGATTGTTCCACTTCTTTGCAGACACAGAAAGGGGAGTTCTGGGATACAGAGAAACATCCCCAAGCTCATGTCACAGCAAGGATGTAACAGAGATCCGATTCCAACCTACTTTACTCTCACGGGTTATTCTCCACCCCAGTGCTCACAGGACTTACCCAAAAAGCCTGAGAAACTGTTACAATCTGAGTCTGACTTCCAGAGATGCTAATTAAGTGAGCCTGGGAAGGGTCTGAGAAAGGGTTTTTAGTCTGCCGGTGGTCCTAACGTGCAGCTGGAATTAAGCACCATAGACTCAAGCTGGGGAAGCCCAGACATCCCTGCCTGTCTCAACCCCCTCACTAGCTCACACCCGCCCTGCAGAGTAGATGCCCGAGGGGCTCCGAGTCATCTGTGCCTGAGCCCATTCATCAGCAGCCAGATTTCACCGGTCCTCCCAGGAGGCACAGATGTGCCTCCACGGTGTAGAAGCCCTCCCTGCCTCACCCGGGCAGGCGCGGTGGGACGATGCTCAGCACCTCTGCCTCAGCCTCACTTCCAGCCAAGAGAATGGGAATGGGCGGAGCTCCTGGGAGAAAAGGCTCCTGGGTCGGCTCTGCTGGCTTTTTCCACGATGGTTCTCACTGAGAGAATGAATATTCCCTTTATGGGTTCATTCCATGCTAGCAGTTTTTATATGACACCTCCTCCATTCTGAGGGAAGGGGACTGCTGTACGACCAGGTAGCCGCTCAGCCTTCCCATTTCCCTTCACTCTCCCCTACCCTCCCAGAGCCGGCCTGGGCCTCCTCGGAGCTATGGTCCATCACCACCAATTCCAGGCCGCCTGGCAGCCTAGCTGGCTCCTCTACACCCACGTGTGCCTGCTCAGGTGCAGGACTGCGGCCACTTGGCGAGGGCATCCGGCTGACACGCGCTCTAAGGGAACTCTGACCTCTGATCTTAACCCCCACCTGCTCTCTTTCCAAGCTATTTGACTCCACCCACTGTTCCCACAAGGGGTTACGCAACAAGGGAAAAAAGGACAGAAACTTCTCTCTTTATAGGCCTTCCTGTCAGGCAGGCCTAAGGCGCCCATTGACATCTCTCCAGGGGAAACTGGCGGGGCCCGAGTGTGGAGAATCCTTCGGGAACAGGCCTAAGGGTCCTGGGCTGGGGCCATGCAGGTGATCGCGGCCGCCTCCTGGCTTCCTTCAGGCACAGGCCCCGTTTCAGGGGATTTACCAGGTAGAACAGAGGCTGCTGTTTGCTCTCGGTTGTGGTCTGTCTCACTGGCCTGGGTGCCAAGTCAGCGCACAGCTTCCCAGCCTGACAGCCACGCCTTGGGTTTTCTCTTCCACCTGCCTATACCTGGCCTCCCCCTTGACCAGCCTCTCCTGCAAGGCTTCTTACATCTCAGGGCTTGTGCTCAAGGCTGATGAGGACGGTAGCAAACACAAGTGCAAAGCTGCTCACGGCTTCAGTGACTTCAGGGGCCAAGTCTGAACCCTCACAGCAGCCTACCTTCCTGTCTGGGCCTTCCCACCACCGATTTCACACTTCGACTGGCCCTCCATGCCTGGCACTCTGAACTCACTCCCCCTGCCCTCCTCTCCTCTCCCTGTGGCGCTGCTGCTGCTAAGTCACTTCAGTCGTGTCCGACTCTGTCTGACCCCACAGACGGCCGCCCACCAGGCTCCCCCATCCCTGGGACTCTCCAGATGAGAACACTGGAGTGGGGTGCCATTTCCTTCTCCAATGCATGAAAGTGAAAAGGGAAAGTGAAGTTGCTCAGTCGTGTCCGACTCTGTGCGACCCCATAGACGGCAGCCCACCAGGCTCCCCCGTCCCTGGGACTCTCCAGGCGAGAACACTGGAGCGGGCTGCCAGTGCCTTCTCCGCCTGTGGCGCTAGTCACCTGCAACTCTGATCACTGCGTCACTCGTGTGTTTCTTATATTTAGCCTTTATCCCTATCTCCTTCCACACGGATGCAAATCCTGGGGGACTGAGGTTCTTGCTCTGTTTTGCTTACTGCTGTGTCCCACATTCCCAAAAATATAATAAGTGGTGGCTAAATGATGCTGTCCTGCAGATGAAGAGACAGGTTTGGAGACTTGCTCAAGTTCACACAGCTGGTAAGAGACAGATCTAGTATTCGAGCCCAGAGCCCCTGACTCCATACTCCATACACTTAAGCACTGATCTACACTACCTTTGAACAAGACTGTGTCTTTTTAGTTTATTCTAAAGTTTAGAAAGCACTATCAGGTATTAGCACTCTTAATTTATAGCATAGTTCCCGAGAAAGGGAGACCAGATATTGCCGTTGGTTCCATTCTATAGACAAGCAAACTAAGGCTCAGGAGGCAGAGTGATGAGCTTGACTGCTCAGACCCAGGCCTCGAACCCAGGACCAGAGCTGGCACTGCCTCAAAAGAGCGGCAGGGAAGTAGCCCACTGCTGCCCCGAGCCCTGTGGGGACGCAGCCCCAGGCTCCCCGAGCCTGCCCTTCTCCCCAGCTCCACTGCCTGCACAAGCCTTGCTCATCCTCTGGCTGGAGGAGGACTCAGGAGACTCCTGCGCCGGCCCCCTAGGACCCAGCCCTGCTCAGAGAGAGTGGAGGACCCCGCCAACCTGCCTGCTGCTGAAAAGAGCAGCTCCTCTGGTGAGACCCATGATACGCTCAGGAGAGGGACAGCCTGTGCCTAGGGGAGAGGCACCCTCCGAGTCTGCAGTGGGAATGTCGCCTGCAGCCCAGGCCACCGCTCTCCCCTGAGCCACAGACTTCTGGCAGCTCTCCCCGATACCTGTCCACCAGAGCGCCCAGATTTCTCCTACCAGCAAACAAGGCAGCCGTGTGAAGAGAGGTGGGGAGGGGTGTGTGTGGAGAGGGCCCCCACTCACCTTCTGCTCTTGTCCTCAAGACAGGGTGGCCTCTTCCTCTGGCTGGGCCACCGAGGCCCTATTTATGTCTGAGGGGTGGGGATGGAGCGGTTCCCAGACCGTCCTGTGCTCAGGCCCGGGGGAGGGTGTTTACATGACTTGGCCAGGCCGTGGGGGTGGGGGCCTCAGCAGCCTCCCAACTAGAGGGACAAATGCCAGGCCAGGCGACTCTCAGGATGGGCCTCCTTCCAGGAATCCAGGGTGATCGATGCACGGTTGCTGCTGACAGTGAACTGGTACACAGTCAAGTTACACATTTACTGAAGTTTGCTCGAGCCGGGGCTGCGGTTATGGGACACGGGAGAATCCCATGTAGATTGTGATGTGTCTCTGCCCCAGGTATGACGGCCTGAGGTCAGCCACCCAAGCCTTGAGACTTAGCCCCCTTGGGGTGTGATTCTGAGAGGCCCCAAGAACATGTGGGCTCATGGGTCCATCGGGAAGGGGAAAGCCCTATTCAGGTAGCCTGGGGGTCACCTGACCCGACAGCCTTGAGTGGCTCAGCGGTTGTCCAAATAGCCATTGGGTACCCACTCCATGGAGAGGCCTCTGATGGAGACACACACAACCCAGCAAAGCACACTCCAGAGGATTGTGATTTATCTGGGGAGACCACTAGACACCAGCAGCAGGGAGATGGGAAGGTGCTCCCAAATGCTTTCAGATTGTGAGACAGTTTAGTCTGTGAGAGCTGGAGACGCTTTCAAAGTTCTCTCTGTCATTTGAGTCACACCTTGAAGGATAAATAAGTTGGTTCTTTGGGGTTCAGTTCAGTTCAGTCGCTCAGTCATGTCCAACTATTTGTGACCCCATGAATCAGCACGCCAGCCCTCCCTCTCCATCACCATCTCCCGGAGTTCACTCAGACTCACGTCCATCGAGTCCGTGATGCCATCCAGCCATCTCATCCTCTGTCATCCCCTTCTCCTCCTGCCCCCAATCCCTCCCAGCATCAGAGTCTTTTCCAATGAGTCAACT
>SJYV01026152.1:55016-107885 GCA_006410875.1 Neotragus pygmaeus
TCAGAATGGACTGGTTGGATCTCCTTGCAGTCCAAGGGACTCTCAAGAGCCTTCTCCAACACCACAGTTCAAAAGCATCAGTTCTTCGGCGCTCAGCCTTCTTCACAGTCCAACTCTCATATCCATAAATGACCACAGGAAAAACCATAGCCTTGACTAGACGGACCTTAGTCGGCAAAGTAATGTCTCTGCTTTATGTCTCAGGGGAAGCACACTGCCTGAAACCACCCACCCTGGTCAGGCACCACAGTAACTAACTGCATGAGTTGTTTTACGACAGGAGGTCCTGATAAGGGACACGTAACTAACAAGCCACCACCCACCAGGGGAGTTCAGGAAAGGTCTAACACTGTGTGTCCAAGAATCCTTCTTGCTGGTGTCCATCTTGGCTGAACAAGGCGTGCACCACCAGGAGGAATTCCAAGTCAGAATGATTGGCTAAGGACAACCCGGAAACTAATCCCATCACCATAAAACCCGAGACTTCGAGCCACGTGACAGAGCAGTTCTCCTGGGTTCCCTTACCCTACTGCTCTCCACCCGGGCGCCCTTTCCCAATAAAATCTCTTGCTTTATACAAAAAAGACCTTCATGACCCAGATAACCACGATGGTGTGATCACTAATCTCTCCTCTGACAATTCACTTCTGAATGTTAGGCAAGAGCCCACTTTCAGGCCCTGGAAGGGGGTCCCCCTTCCTGCAACATACCCACTTTCCAGGGAGAGAAAACTGAGGTTCAAAGAGGCTCAGCTGTTTTCTAAATGTCACCCTAAACAAGTCCAGGTTTATCTGAAACCAACACCCATTCTTTTCATATCACTTTTGTTCATTTGTCCATCAACTATTTATTGAAAACCCATTACATGCCAAGACTGGAATTCATCTCTGAGGTGACAACTGGAGACAAATCAGGCATGATCACCACCCTCATGAAACCTACAGTTTTGCAAGGTGTCAAGATTAATCAACTGTCACATAGATAATGACTTATTTGCAGTTTGGATAAATGTTAGGAAGAAAAAGCATCGTGAGCAACCTGAGGATGTAACAGGGAGCCTGGTATGGCCTGTACAGTCAGGACAAGACCTTGAGGATGAGCGGGGTGGTCCCGGGAGCAGTGCTGGGCCCACGCTGCCTGGGTTGGCCTGGACCTGCATCTAACAGTCAATGATTTTTTTTAAGTTTTTACTTTACATTGGGGTACAGTCGACTAACAATGCTGTGATGGTTTCAGGTGAACAGTGAAGGGACTCAGCCACTCACGTACACGTCTCCATTCTCCCCCATACTCTCCTCCCATTCAGGCTACCACATAGCATTGAGCAGAGTTCCATGTGCGAAATGCTAGGTCCTTGTTGGTTACCCATTTTAAATACAACACTGTATGCATATCCAAACTCCTTAGCTACCCCTTCCCCCTTCCCTCCTGCCCTGGAGCCCTCAGTTCCCTCTGTAGGTCTGTGATAACAGTCTGTGATTCTTGCAGAGACGGACAGAGTCAGGGATGACACAGTCCCTTCCTGGCCAGGCAGGTCTGTCCTGCTGGGCTGTGAGTGTTTTCTCATTCCTCTCTCTGCCCCGAGTGACCATGAGCGCCCTTCTAGCCCTAGGACTCGCTTGCTATCTGTTTAGTAAACCCACCTGGCCCTGCAGATATCCCTGCATTGAGAGAAAGATGCACTCAGCCCAGGGGAGGGTCTTGGCTGAGAAAGGTGCTCTCCCACTTAGCAGTCCGCTTTCCCTTCAGGCACTTGGTTTCGGCATCACAAATAAAATTTAGGTTGTGCTCATCAGTGTAGAATTGAAATGGGTCTTAGCCTAGCTCTCAAAAGGACCAGAATGTTTCATGGAAATGGCAGTATTGAGTTATGGGAGGATGTCTTCCATCTAGACAAATCATAGTGCGCACATGTTTATTGAACTAGTGAATCTGGGGAAGCGCCTTGGACCCCACATATGTGTGTGAATCTGGGGAAGCGCCTTGAACCCCACATGTGCATGTGAATCTGGGGAAGTGCCTTGAACCCATCATGTGCGTGTGAATCTGGGGAAGCGCCTTGGACCCCACATGTGAGTGTGAATCTGGGGAAGCGCCTTGGACCCCACATGTGAGTGTGAGTCTGGGGAAGGCCTTGGACCCCACATGTGCGTGGAATCAGGCTTCGCTGCACCATTTCAAAATGGCTCAGCAGCAGTGGGGAAACTGAGTCCTGCAGAGTTGAATCTTGGGACCAGAACTAGAACAGGCCTCCCGAAAGCTCCACCCTTAGATCCCACAAGCCACTCTCCAGGCACGTTCCCCTAAATGTTCTAAGTTCTCTGACTCCTGGGACCTGTGGAGTGGGCGGACCATGACCCGTCTGGTCCCTGGTTCCCATTTCTCCCCTACAGGGCACTCATTCTTCAAATGGTACCGGGAGTTGATCATATGTCCAAGTAGCTCTGAGGCTTGTGCCTATAGAACATTTCAGTTAGAGGAAGGCTGTCTACTAATGAGATCACTCTTGCTGGCTGGCACAAGAGTGGTTTCACTGTCTGTGTGCAGCAGGCTGTGGGGTGTGTGTGTGTGCGCAGAATTACGTGGTGTGTGTACAGATGAGTGCTGTGTATGGTGTAATGCATGTATTCATGTTTGGGTGTGGATGTAGTGTGGTGTGTGATGGTTTATGTGTGTAATGCGGTACGTAATATGAGTGATGAGGTGTGCGTGTGTATGTGGTATGTGTGTGTGTGTGGCATAGCATGGTGTGTGTATGTATACGTATGAGGGGAAGTGACATGTGTGTGGTATGTGTATATATGTTCGTGGCATGTGTATATCTGTGTGGTGTGGTGTCCATGTGTATATGTGTGCAATATGGTATGTGTAGAAGCAGAAGATATTAACAAGAGGTGGCAAGAATACACAGAAGGACTATACAAAGAAGACCTTCATGACCCAGATAACCACGATGGTGTGATCACTCCAGACATTCTGGAATGTGAAGTCAAGTGGGCTTAGGAAGCATCGCTACGAACAAAGCTAGTGGAGGTGATGGAATTCCAGTGGAGCTGTTTCAAATCCTGGAAGATGATGCTGTGAAAGTGCTGCACTCAATATGCCAGCAAATTTGGAAAACTCAGCAGTGGCCACAGGACTGGAAAAGGTCAGTTTTCATTCCAATGCCAAAGAATGCTCCAACTACACACAATTGCACTCATCTCACATGCTAATAAAGTAATGCTCAAAATTCTCCAAGCCAGGCTTCAGCAGTACGTGAACTGAGAACTTCCAGATATTCAAACTGGATTTAGAAAAGGCAGATGAACCAGAGATCAAATTGCCAACATCCATCAGATCATAGAAAAAGCAAGAGAATTTCAGAAAAACATCTACTGATGCTTTGTTGTCTGTGCCAAAGTCTTTGACTGTGTGGATCACAACAAACCATGGGAAATTCTTGAGATGGGAATATGAGACCACCTTACCTGCCTCCTGAGAAATCTGTATGCAGGTCAAGAAGGAACAGTTAGAATCAGACGTGGAACAATGGACTGGTTCCAAATTGGGGAAGGAGTATGTCAAGGCTATATATTATTACACTGCTTATTTAACTTATATACAGAGTACATCAAGTGAAAAACTCGGCTGGTTGAAGCACAAGCTGGAATCAAGATTGCAGGGAGAATAACCTATGGTAAGCAGGTGACACCACCCAGATGACAGAAATTGAAGAAGAATTAAAAACACTCTTGATGAAGGTGGAAGAGGAGAGAGAGTGAGAAAGTTGGCTTAGAAGTCAACATTCAGAAAATTAAGATCATGACATCCTGTGCCATCACTTCATGACAGATAGATGGGGAAATAATGGAAACAGTCAGAGATTTAANAAAACACTCTTGATGAAGGTGGAAGAGGAGAGAGAGTGAGAAAGTTGGCTTAGAAGTCAACATTCAGAAAATTAAGATCATGACATCCTGTGCCATCACTTCATGACAGATAGATGGGGAAATAATGGAAACAGTCAGAGATTTAATTTGGGGGGGGCTCCAAAATCACTGCAGATGGTGACTGCAGCCATGAAATTAAAAGATGCTTGCTCCTTGGAAGAAAAGCTATGACCTAGACAGCATATTAAGAAGTAGAGACATTACTTTGCTGACAAATGTCTATGTAGTCAAAGCTATGGTTTTTCCAGTAGTCTTGTATGAATGTGAGGGTTGGCCTGTAGAGGAGGCTGAGTGCCAAAGAACTGATGCTTTTGAACTTTGGTGTTGGACTCTTGAGAGTCCCTTGGACTGCAAGGAGATCCCACCAGTGAATCCTGAAGGAGATCAGTCCTGAATATCCACAGGAAGGACTGATGCTGAGGCTGAAGCTTCAATACTGTGACCAGCTGATGTGAAGAACTGACTCACTGGAAAAGATTCTGATGCTGGGAAAGATTGAAGGCAGGAAGAGAAGGGGATGACAGAGGATGAGATTGGTTAGATGCATCACCAACTCGATGGACATCAGTTTGAGCAAGCTCCGGGATTTGGTGATGGACAAGGAAGCCTGGTGTGCTGCAGTCCATGGGATTGCAAAGAGTGTATGTGGTGCACAGCTGAGCAACTGAACTTACTGACTGATGATATGTGTATGTAAAATTGTGTGGTAGGGTGTGGTGTGTGTGTGTGGTACGTATGTATGTGTACAGGGCATATGCATATACATGTGGGGTGTGTGTATGTGTGGGTGTGGTGGCATGTGTGTGCATGTGTGTAATACATCTCTGTATGCAGTGGCGGTGGTGGCAGTTTAGTCACTAGGTCGTGTCCGACTCTTGCAACCTCCTGGCTGCAGCCCGCCCGGCTCCTCTGTCCATGGGATTCTCCAGGCAAGGACACTGGAGTGGATTGCGGTTTCCTTCTCCAGGGGATCTTCCCGACCCAGGGATGAAACGACCGAACCCAGGTCCCCTGCACTGCAGGCAAATTCTTTACCACCTGAGCTGTGAGGGAAGCCCTGCAGTCTGTGGTGGGGTGTGTGTGTCTGTGGTGTGTTCTGTGTGTATTTATGTGTGGCAGGCAGTGTGCTTGTTGGTGTTGTACATGTATGTGTAAGTTTTTTTGTGTGTGTACGTGTGTGGTGGGGAGTTTGTGTGTGTGTGGTGTGGTATACACATGTAAATCTGCAGTAAAGGGTTTGTGTGTGCTGTGGTGTGTGTCTATATGCATGTGGTGGAGTACGTGCAGTGGTGGGAAGCTGGGCATATGGACCCACACAAACATCACGTGGCTCTTCTGTGAACCCACTCCTCCCCGGATGACTCACCCAGATGTTTGGCTCCTGGCTTTTCACCCAGTACTCTCTAAACTGGAGGGGAATAAACACCATGTTTACTCCCAACAAATATCCATTTCCTTCCTCTGTTCTCCAGTCTTTCCCTGAGTCCAGGAGTTGCTGGTCCTGACCTCTTCTACCCATCTTCCCGGGGACTCACTGGTTCCCCAGTTCATGCCCAGGTTAACCCCTGACTCTGCTGGATGGCACTCCTTTGTGGGCTCACCTCAAAGGCTCTTCTCTCATCTCTAGCCTTGGCCATGTTCACCAGACCCAGCTTACCTCCACCTCCTCTGGGAGCTTCTGCAAACCCTGCTGCTAAGTTGCTGAAGTCGTGTCCGACTGTGCGACCCCATAGACCGCAGCCCACCAGGCTCCCCCATCCCTGGGATTCTCCAGGCAAGAACATTGGAGTGGGTTGCCATTTCCTTCTCCAATGCATGAAAGTGAAAAGTGAAAGTGAAGTCACTCAGTCGTGCCCGACTCAGCGACCCCATGGACTGCAGCCCACCAGGCTCCTCCGTCCATGGGATTTTCCAGGCGAGAGGACTGGAGTGGGGTGCCATTGCCTTCTCTGTCTGCAAACCCTACCCTTGAGTAATTCTCCTTGGAGAGTCCTGCTCACTCTCAGCTGGGAGGGAGCCTGTCCACAATCATACATCTTTTAGTATATTTGAAGCAGCTTCTCAGGGATCACAACTCATACCAAAGTTCATTTCAGCTTCGTCATGACGAAAGAGGCTCTAAACCAATGAAGACGTTTCTGTCTTGGTAATGATACGTTTTGGGGGCAAAATAAGGAAATAATCATTGTCAGGTAGAACACAATAAATTATATCTGCTTACATTTTCTGCAGGATTGGTTCAAGTCCCTTGATCAGCTTTCAAGGGTGACTATCAGCTGGAAGGGTTTCCTGTGTGAGGCTTTTAAACTCATTAAAATAATCAGAAAACTGCTAGAGCACTTTATCAGCATTTTATCAAGAATGTAAATTATCCTTGGCTGCTACTGCTGCTAAGTTGCTTCAGTCATGTCTGACTCTGTGTGACCCCATAGATGGCAGCCCAGCAGGCTCCCGCATCCCTGGGATTCTCCAGGCAAGAACACTGGAGTGGGTTGCCATTTCCTTCTCCAATGCATGAAAGTGAAAAGTGAAGTCGCTCAGAAGTGTCCAACTCTTAGCGACCCCACAGACTGCGGCGCACCAGGCTCCTCTGATTCGTGGGATTTTCCAGCAAGAGTGCTGCAGTGAGGTACCAGTGCCTTGCAGCAGCTATTCCAACAGGCCACAGAATTTTGGTGCAGTCAGACTCAGGACGGGTGGTGCTAGTCCCCGGGCGGGACGACTCCCTGGGGAAAGCCATGGCCACCCGCTCCAGTGTTCTTGCCTGGAACATCCCACAGACAGAGCAGCCTTGCGGGCTATAGTCCATGCAGTCCCAAAGCGTCAGACACAACTGAAGCAACTTGGCATGCACGATTTAGGACAACTTCTTTCCAATAGGTGCTATTTCTTGTGCTTTCACTGCAGCAGTGGAAGTCAGGGACAGTTTGTCTCTGGCTGAATAAAGATTTGAATGAAAATAAGTGTTGGCTGTGAAAGACTTCACTCAGCGTTGGATCCACAGACCCAGCATGGGACCAGTCAGCACTCGTGGGCTGCAGTGACGCAGTGGTGAAAGATGTCCCTCAGGCTGATGACGTTCAGGTCTTTGTGGATCAAGTCTGTTCCATGCTTGTGAGATGAGGCTTGATCCAAACCAGAACTCCAGCTTTCCCAGTTCCTGACCAACCATCCCATCATGGGACACACACACAGAGAACTACTGCGAAGTAAAGCAGCCAATCCAGGGAAGGAGAAGCCACCCATTTACACACGTGAGGCAACCCTGTCTGGAACCCGCTCGCATGAGGCAAGGAAGCAATGAGAGGTGAGCACGAAAGCTGGGTCTCTATTCTTATATGCAGGACAAAGCTGACTGTTTCACAGACGGTCTGCCTCTGCCTGAATCAGACAGTTTTACTATGAGCATCCTTTGTTCAAGACACATAAGCACTAAACTCATTATTTACTGGAATCAGGGGATGGAGAGAAGCTCTCTGTCCTACATGCAAGCTTTTCTGTTTGTGATGAGGACACTCCCACCCTCTCTGAGTCCTCATTGCTGCTCGCCTTCATCAAGTGAGCTGGGACAGACCTGAGGGTCTGCCTTTGCAAAAAAGTCTCACTAGGGGAAAGTCCATTTCTTTCCAATAAAGAACACTCACATATTAATACAAAGAGTTTTCTCAGTTGGCTTAATGAGCTTTAGATTTCTGGTAAATAAAACAAAGTGTCCCAGCCTCCCCCTCTACCCAGGAGGAATCTGTAGGGGGAGAAGACAGTTCATCATCTGTGTGATGATGCTTGGGGCCGCACCAGCAGACTGCTGTATGCAGCCTTTGCTGGCAGAAGTGTGGCTGCTGCTTTGGATGCAGCAAGCCATGGGCTGGAGAAGATAGTAATTTGGGATAGCAAGTTCTGGGAAATGTGACTGGATCATGTTTCAGGAGTTAGAGCCAAACCGATGGCTTTTCTTGGTCATCGAGTGTAGTTGTATAAATAAGAAGTGGGTTATTTGTCCCTATTAATTTTAACATTAGATGACAAAATTTGTGAATTCAGTTCCACGTTCTTATGAAAAGTGGTGATAAACTTAATGCCAAACACAAATGGACACTGAACACTCCCCCTACACTTTTCTCTGCCTCCTCACTTTCCTAGCCTCCTCTGTAACCATAGTAGCCAAGTAAGAGACTTGTGGCCAACGGGAAGTAAACAGAACTCTGCCCAGGGCTTCTGGAAGTGTCTCTGCTTTCCTTTTCTTAGCAGAGTCAGCGGCTCGGACTCTACCCCTGCTTCCTCCCTCAAAGGCTGATGTGAGGTCTGAAGGCAGAGCAGTCATCTTGCAACCATCAAACAATGAACCTAAGAACCGAGGCCAACAAGAGTGCCAGAGTGGAGGGGCGGAAACAACCTGGGCTTTGGACCAACAGGTAGAGCTGCCAAACTGGAACTAACAGTCGCTCGTCTCTAACAGCTGCTTGTCTGGACACAGCTAGGGCATTTAAGATGGTTACACGAAGCTGAAAACATCCATAAATAACTAAATAACCAAAATTTTAATCCCATCCAGAGGCCAGAAGAGCATTTAAAAAAAAATCAATTCCACTGATACAGTATATTTCCTGTCAAATTTCAACCTCTTTGCAATGGGTTTTCCATTTTACATTTGTTTCAGCTGGTTTTATTTTAAACAGAACATGCAAAGTATAATGAAGTATAGCAATTTCCCAGCTAAATTCAGAACTTAATCTGCTATGCCCAGATGAGGTTAATGACTCTAAACCTTGAATGAATAACAAGGTTAGTGTTACTCCTTGCTTTGCTATTAGTTTTTATTTTGTCATATTATATGCTTCATCCATAATTAACCCTGTGATGCGGGTCTGGACGATATTTCTGCCTCCACTTGCAGTAAGATTGGAAAGTGATTACCATCCCTGTGTCCATTCACAGGAGGTTATGGTTCTCAATGCAATACTGCAAGGTGTTGAGTTCCCCTGAGCAAGCTAGGTGTGACTTTCATGATACACACGTTGTTGGCGTGCAATGTTTCAGTCACAGCTGCCATCCTGAATGACTAAGTGAAAAGAAACCATCTCAGGTGTATTCTAGGAGCTCCCTACTTATAGCCGTCTATGGTCAATCCTGGCAAGTAAAGGATACTTTTATAAAGCAAATAGAATGAACATCCATTCCAGGAATTTGCAAACTATAGCCCGTGGACCAACTCTGGACCATGTGTGAACAGCGTTTTAAGGAACACGATCACGCTCATTAGTTTTCACACACTCTATGACAGTTTTTAGGCCACTACAGCAGAGATGACTGGTTGCCACAGAGAACATATGACCTGCAAAGCCTAAAATATTTATTACCTGGTCCTTTTTAGAAAAAGCTTGTTGACTCTAACCTCATCTATTAATTCAGATTGCCAACGAAAGACTTGTATATTCTCTCCTTTTAGTTAAAAAATTAGCTTTGTAACTGTATGCTATATTTATAACCCTTATTTCATGTATAATTTACATTATTTCATTTCTAGATGAAGGGATTACTACCCAGAGAATTCTGAAAATAATGACACAAACAAGAGTCAGTTAACATAATGAATATGACAGATAGAAATAGTCTACATAGCCTATCCACAGAGAATGGCTAGAACATCACGTTATAAACTTAGTCACCAGATGAAATTTGATTTTAAAAAATACAATTGGTAAAATTTAGAACTGCAAAATTTAAGCCTTGGATACTGGACTTGACCAAAGTGGGGAAATAAAGAAAAACAAAAGGAAATTGTGTATCTGGCCATGAAAGAAAATTTCAATCGCAGAAGCTATCATCAGGACAACTTAATGATGACAGAATCTGATTAACCAGCTCTTCATTATAAACTCTAAATGGAAAAGAATTTATCCTTATGAAAGGTACTTCTGAGAAATCAAAATGGAAGATGTTTCATTAATTAATTTTAGAAAAATAAAAATGATTTAACCACAGTATATAGAAATTGATCAAGGAATTAAATTGACTTGTGACGTGAAAGTCGTTCAATTGTGTCTGACTCTTTGTGACCCCATGGACTATACAGTCCATGGAATTCTCCAGGCCAGAATACTGGAGTGTAGCCTTTCCCTTCTCCAAGGCATCTTCCCAACCCAGGGATCGAATCCAGGTCTCCTGCATTGCAGGTGGATTCTTTACCAGCTGAGCCACAAAGGAAGCCCAAGAGTGCTGGGGTGGGGAGCCTATCCCTTCTCCAGCAAATCTTCCCAACCCAGGAATTGAACCAGGGTCTCCTGCATTGCAGGCGCATTCTTTACCAACTGAGCTATGAGGGAATTATTCCAGAAAATACTTTTTTCAATGAAAACTCATTAGGAGTCATATAATTGTGACTACAGTGTTCTTATTTAAAATGGCACATTCTCGCATATCCTGTTTGTTTTGTGGGTGCCTCCCTAGCTCAGAAATGGCCCTGAACAGACCTGAACAGATTTTTCTGTGTCAGTAGAGTGAGGTGCTGTGAAAGCAGATACAGAAATACTATTTCCAAGTCTGTTTTTCCATTCAGACTCTTGCCCGTACACTACTGCGAGTGAGCTGGCTGAACTCCATGTGTTTGTTTTGGCACTCATGCAGTTGGGAAAAGTCTACCTAGGACAGTTCCGCTCACCATTTAATAAGTTTAGATAAGAAGCAGCTGTCGAAATGGAAAAATGTTATCACCCTTTTCCCACTGAAGCCCAGCATTGTGATGATAGAAATTCTGTTCTTGTGGCCCTGAGATGCTATCTCTTATGAAAACCAAGCTCCAGAAATATTTATTTAATGATCAGTTTCTCTTTTTTGAGGATCATGTCAAAGAAATTTGGAAAGAGAAAAATTAATGCCTTTCTACTGCAAATGAGAAGGAGCAGAGGACTCAGAGTGTGGTGGGATCTGACACTGCTGCTCTGGGGGTAAGACTGCCAGGACACCACCCCCACCCCCACAGTTTTGTGCAGAGAGCTGAATAGCTCCTCCTGTCTGAACATCTGTGTGAGAAGGACCCATGAGAGTTGCTTTGGTCATCTTCACCATAAGAGAGACCAGCTGCTTTGTAACTGGTTCAACAGCAGATGGTCAAGCTAACTGGACATAAGACTTGGCCTTCCGTGTCACACTACTAGCCNCACACACACACACACACACACACACACACACAAATTAACTTCTAAAAAAACTTTAACTTCTACCTTCTCGGACCCCTTCTCTATATACAAGTCCTAGACTCACAAGCACCATGTGCGTGCACACGATGTGAGCGTAGGTGTGTGTGTTTGCATATTTGGGCTGCTCCTCTCACTCATCTTGAGCTCACAGACTCTCTTTAGACTTCTGGGTGCAATCACCCACATCCTGCCCCTAAACTCACTACTTCCCTAACAGTGTTTGTCGCAGCTCGGCACTCCTTCCTTAAAATGTGTTCTTCACTTGGTTTCTAGGAAACTGCTTTCTCAGTTTTTCTCCTATTTCATAGGCCTCTCTTTCCACATCTGCTTTCCTAGATCCTTTCCTCTTCCTGACCTGTAAACATCAAAACGCCTCAAGGCTCAGAATATCCCTTCACCATCTATAATCATTCTCTAGATGATCTCATGCGGAATTTAACTATCAGACTTTAAATACTAGGCTTTAAATACCGGCTATATTCTGACAACTCCCAAAGTTCTATTTCCAGCCTGGACCTCTCTATCTCCGAGTTTGAGGCCCTTCTAAGCACGAGGTTCCAAAGTCTGCCCTGGGCAAAAGTACAGGAGGCCAGGCCCCGTGGCTTCGGGTGGGACAATTCTGCAGTGCTGGTCATGCTCCAGAACTCGCCCTGGGATCAGGCTGAGACTAGACTCAGCTAAACTAGGGACTGCAGCCTTTCTGTAAAGGGCCAGATAGTCAACATTTTAGGCTTTGTTGGCCTTCCGGTCTCAGTCACAAGTCCTCGACTCTGCCTTCATAGCCCAAAGATGACCATAAATAGTATGTAAACAGAATAAGCGTGACTGTATTCCAGTACAAATCTTTAATTCTAGAAATACAGATCTGGTCTGAAGTCCAGTTTGTCCACTCCTAAACACACCCATTGTCCAGCTTCTTCCTGCCCTACCCCACCTCCCTCATTCCCTTACAAGCTGCTCTTGAGAACACTCCACAATTACAGTAGATCCCCTACATACAAACCTTCGAGTTGTGAACTTTCAAAGATGGAAATGTGCATCTGGTTCCAGCAAGGAGCCAGAACCTGTGCCATCAGCATCAGGCATGAGTGAAATTGCAGCTTGCCCTTCATCTCCTATTGCTGATGAAGCTTTGGCTCTGCCATCTCCCACCTCCTCTCCCTCCCCCAGTCAGTAACTCTTCTTGCCTGTTCACTCGATGCCAGCCCCTGTGGGCCAGTTATTGTACTGTAGTACTGTACTTCTCAAGGTGCTGTACTATAAGGTTTAAAATATTTTCTTTGTTTTTATGTATTATTTGTATAAAAAGTTTTATAAACCTATTACAGTACAGTACTATATAGCTGATTGTGTTAGTTGAGTACCTAGGCTAACTTTGCTGGATTTATAACAAATTGGGATTTGCAGGAGGAAATGGCAACCCACTCCAGTATTCTTGCCTGAAGAATCCTATGGACAGAGGAGCCTGGTGGGCTACAGTCCATGGGGCCGCAAAGAGTCAGACATGACTGAAGCAACTTAGCACACACGCATAAAAAATTGGACTTACGGAATGGAACTCATCGTATGTTGGGGACTTACTGTATTCAGCTACCGCTTCTCAGGTTGGTTTCCAGGGAACCCAACGTAAGGCAGCACTCCTCCTGTACGTCCTCGCGGGCCACACTCACTTCTCCTGAGACACTTCTCACAGGGTGCTCACACTGCCTACTGCCTACTTGTCTGTCTCCACACCACACTGTAATCTCCCCGAGATTACCTGACCTTTCTGTGTCTCAGTTTCCTTATCAGGTGCAGTCTTGCTCACCTTTTAATAACCAGGATGAAGCATATTTAATTCCCAACACTCCCCTGTAATGTACATGGCACCATTATTGCTATACACATATGATGAAGCCAAGACTGAGAAATATAAATGCCCTCCCAAGAGCACTTGTAAAAGTTCTCTTTGAATCCTCTTTCCATTTTGCACCCCCCTCATTCTACCCATCACCAAATTCTTTTCTAATCAAGACTCCTTTTAGTTATTTTTTTCACTTTTACATCAGTATGCTGTCATCCTAGCCTGGCATTCTGACACATTATCTAGGGGAGCAATGGGGCAGGAGAGAGCCCACAGCTATTGACTTAAATTTGTTGCTGTTGTTTTTAACCAGATTGGGACTCTCTATTGTAAAATTAAATTTTACTTAGTTTTTAATACCTATGTAAATGGTACAAAATTCAAAAGATAAAAAGGCCTGCCTAGGGACTTCCCTGATGGTCCGGTAGCTAAGGATCTGCCTTCCAGTGCAGAGGATGAAGGTTCGAGCCCAGGTGGGGGAACTAAGATCGCCCATGCCACAGGGCACCTAAGCCTGCGCTCCACAGTGAGGACCCAACACAGTCAGAAACTAAAAATGAAAATAATTGAAAAGGAATACACAGTAAAAGCCTTCCCCTCATACCTGTGCCTGCCACCTAGTTCTCCTCCTCAGGGTAGCCACTCTTCCTGATTTCTTGTTTATCTTTCAAGAGACACTGTGCATGTCTGTATCCTTTCTTACTGGCTATAAATTATTTTCACATGAATGTGTTATGTTGGATTTTCCTCCCTTGAGCTAGCTTCCCTCCATGATGTTATTTGGCAAATTAGTTAGTTATACTCTTACTTTGTTCACGAAAAATTTAAGGCCATTTGTGTGTGTGTGTGTGTGTGTGTGTGTGTGTGTGTGTGTGTAAAATATAAGAGAGAAATAAGGCAAAGGGAAAATAAGGGTAGGAGCTTTTTCTCTTCAATGACATCCATTGCTTTCAGGATAAAGTCAAAACCACTCTTTGAAGCACGAAGCTATGCACAAGCTGGCTCAGTTTACAACCCTCTGGCCACATGATTCGTGCCAGCCTCTAGTCACCCTGGACTCCTCCAGTACCCTGAACACACCATTTGTTCTTTCTCACACCTGGCTCTTCACAGAGCCCTGCTGAAATATGCCCTTTGTCTTACTGAAGTCACATTTCAGCCTGGCCTTCACTTCCCCAAAGTGACTAATCTGGGCAGCCTCCTTCCCTCGAGCTGGGGTTTGTCTTTCTCCCCCATGCTGCCTGCGTTTCCCCATGCACAGCACCTACAGACTGAGTTTTAACAGTTCTGTTCCTTGTCCAAACCTCCCACTTGTCTCTAAGCTCCATGAGGTCTGGGACCTGTTTCTCTGACTTACTGTTGAAAGCTCAGTGCCTAGCTGGTTCCAGCACAGAGGAGGCACTTGACTTCACAAATAAATGAATCCAGAAATTAAATTAGGCCCCAAATCCTAGTCTCTCTAGAGGCAAGTCACAAATATGATTTTAACTTCCCAGCCCCATACTTGATGAGGATCAGTATGATCAAGTAGAAAACCACACAGTTGATCAGGAGGAATATCACTTCCTCAAATACCTCTTCACTGACCCCCTCTGCCTTCTTATTGACCCCCTAGGTGGTGGTATTTTTCTTGTTAGCAGTCACCACAAGTGTAACAATTGATGGGGTAATTGGTTATAGGATGTCTGTATTCCCTATCAGACTATACTTCATTTATGAGTGTATCCCCAGCACATCTGACTTGCCTGCATGTAGGAGGTGCTCAGTAAATGTTTCTGGTTTTGCTTTAAGTATTTGTTTTTATTTATTTGGCTGTTCCAAGTCTTAGTTGCAGCATACAGGATCTTTAACTGTGGCAGGTAGGATCTATACCCTGACTAGGAATTGAACCTGGGCCCCCTGAGTTGGGAGTGAGGAGTCTTAGCTACTGGACCACCAAGGAAGTCCCTCAGTAAATGTTTACTGAGTGGATTAAAGGGAGCATTATTCCTGCTAATAAGACCAGCAATCAGTTTCTCCTGTGAGTCTTCATGGAGCAGATGCAGGGTACCCAGTGTAAGAGNTTAGCTACTGGACCACCAAGGAAGTCCCTCAGTAAATGTTTACTGAGTGGATTAAAGGGAGCATTATTCCTGCTAATAAGACCAGCAATCAGTTTCTCCTGTGAGTCTTCATGGAGCAGATGCAGGGTACCCAATGTAAGAGTGAGTGGTCTCAGTAACACCTACACAGCAGACATACAGGCCACAGTCACGAGGCTGTTCCTTATAATGGTCCTCTATAAAGCCTGCTGGCAGTGCCATAAAGTACGGGTCAGGCAAAGTGATTCTGCAGAGGGCCTGTAGGCTACCAATAGTATGCAGTGTTGGGGAGAAGCCATTGGAAGGCCTGGGCTTATTCAGGAGCAAATTACACAGCATCTTCTGGCTTTCCTCTGTGCGAGTTGTTCCCTAATGCAAATGCTGGGTAGAATTTGAGGGGCAGTGAAGTCAGTATTATACTCTCTGAGAAATACATGGAATGAAGCTATTCTGAGCTCCAAGTTAAATTCAAAGGCTTTCAACTGTCAGTTGAGCCTGGGGGTAAAATTCCTATCCACCTCAGAATTGATGGTGTCCTTCACAGAGAACGTGATGGGATGTCAGAATGATCTGATGGAGACATCTGTCTTGTGTAGGGTGTATAATAATATGTATTACTATTATATGACCATTTGGTGTAATCATATAGTAGGGCCTCATTAACAGATGAGGGGGAAGGCGGGACATTTAGTAAAAGAGAATGAAGAAAAACTGTTTTGACAAAACATGTTACTGTGAATTCTTAGTCGACAAATATAGCTAACATCACCACATATCCCAGATTTGAGGGGACAGTTCTGGTTTCTTGGAATTTTATTATTTTTAGTAAAAGGAATGTGCTACATGTACTAAGTATTTTGTTGTGCATAGTTACTCAGTCATGTCCAGCTCTTTGCAATCCCAAGGACTGTAGCCTGCCAGGCTCCTCTGTCCATGGAATTCTCCAGGCAAGAGTACTGGAGTGGGTTGCCATGCCCTGCTCCGGGGCATCTTCACAACCCAGGGGTCGAACACAAGTCTCCTACATTGCAGGTGGATTCTTTACCATCTGAGCCAACAGAGAAGCCCAAATATTTTGTTATTAAATTCCTAAAGTTTCTGATGCAAATAAATGGATAGGGGAGAAAATGAACACTTTTTAGATCATATGTTTTGACTTTGGGGTTCAGAAAACACAGCAAACAAGGTTCATTTCCAGCATCCCCCACCTGGGAGAACCCCTCGAAGCCTCTCATGCTACTTGAGTACCACTCCTTGAGCCACAGAGCCTACTCTGTACTCATCTCTCCCAGCATTCACCACATTATATTGAAATTCTCTGGATTGGCTTCTTCCTAGACGGAAAAAACTGCCTCTTTTCACCTCTGGTAGCTGCGAGAGGACTGGCAAAACCTCTCCCAAACTTCCATAGGCCATATAATCCACCTACAAACTGCGTTCCTGTTACATAAACAGAGCTCCCAGACAAGCTCCCACTGCTTGCTTCCAACCGGCATGTGGCCCCTAAACACTTGCAGTATCCAAAGTCTAGAGGCAGAGCATTCTGTCCACGGTGTCTGGCATATTGCCTGGCACACAGCAGACCGTCAGTAAATATTTGATGGGTTAGGATTAAGAAATGACCCGTTAATTTTTTTCTTTTTTTCTATTTTTGGCTGAACTTAGAACAAGATGGCTGGATGGTATCACCAACTCGATGGACATGAGTTCGAGCAAGCTCTGGGAGTTGGTGATGGACAGGGAAGCCTGGAGTGCTGCAGTCCATGGGGTCGCAAAGAGTCGGACACAACTGAGCAACTGAACTGAACTGAACCAGATCTTAATTCTGCCACCAAGGATCAAATCTGGACACGTGTGCTGAAAGCACTGAACCCTAGCCATCAGACAACCAGGGAATCGCCCTGTGACTTTTAACCTCCTTGGCATCTGGCTTTTTTTCACCAAGGCAAATGAGCGTTCTTGCAAGAAAAACAATTGTATTTCAGTTGATGGGGAGATCCCACAGAAGCAATCCTTACACCAGCCCAGCTCAATAATCAAAGGGTCTTGAATGTTTCCTGGCACTGTTCCACCCAGGTAATCAGAAGATCACTAAGGGGCTCAGTATGTCAATATTCTCCAGGCTCCCACTGGGCATCTAGCATTCTCCCAGCTGCCACAGAGTTGAGTGACCTGACAGATGTTAGGACATTGAGAGATGTCCATCTAGGAAGCGCTCAGTGGAGCCCTAATTTGTATAGAACTCAATAGTTGTAATTTCAAATTCTGAACCCAAGCTCCAGACATCTGTATCTCAGATCTCTTTAAGAGATCTCTTTCTGTCTCCAGGAATAGTTCACACTCCTGCCATTAGTGCCATGATCACTTGGAAGGCACCTTTTAAATCTGAGGAAAATAGGGACTACTCATACCAGATAGCCAACATCCATTTATATAATTGGCCCTTCAATTCCTGTTGCGCAAGAGGAGAGTGTTTTAAATGATTCAACCTTTTCAAACACCTGCATTCAACATATATTCAACTACTCTTAAGCTCAAGGGCATATGGGAAAGACACTCATCTGTTCCTGGGTTTAAACAACTGGAAAGATTGACAAGGATGGTATGATAGAGGGTGATGTTATTTTGAAGAAAGAAGTTAAGGGCTGTTTTTTCGTTTGTTCTGTTTTTTAAAATGTACTTCTATTTTGTAAACTGTTTTTGAAGTATGATATACTTTTAAAAGATGTAAAAATCATAAGAGAACAATTTGATGAGTTTTTACATACTTGACCACACCCATATAACTAGCACCCAGACCAAGAAACACACGTTACTAGCATTCCAGAAAGCCCCCTTATTCCCCTCCAATTTCTACGCCCCCAGTATAAATGACCACCCTGACTTCAAACACCCTACATTAGTTTTTCCGGGGCTCTTTTTAAAGCTATACTGGGATAACACAGACATCTATTAAAGCTCTCCTCTTTTCCTGCAAATCCTAAGATCCACAACATTCTGTCTGACTCCTTTAAGTTGTACCTGCCTCCTCTCTCCCTCCCCATGCCAGATCCTCTTTCTTTTTAGGTAAACAAATCATCTTCCTCGGATTCTGGTTATGCAAAGCAAAAGAGTTGTCAGAATGGACATCTACTTCATTCATTTATTTCCAGAGCATTTATTGGCATCTTCCCTGCGCCCTAGGCACCAGGGTTACAAAGACAATTATAATACGGAGGTCAGTAGAGAATTGGGGGAAGTGGTGGGGTGCGCCTTGGAACCCCCGGAGGGGCACCTAACCCAGCCAAATGGCCATAAAAACTTCCCACAGCAGTGTCTCTCAGGATGGGCAGGAGCCAACACAGGAGGAAGGGAAGCCAGGCTGGAGGATGGGGTAAAGGTGAGGCGATGGGGGAGGGGAGAGGGAGGGTCACGTGCTGAGTCACAAGCAGGAGGAGCTTATCCATGGAGGAAACTGCAGTTTATTCTATGCGAGGAAAGACCACAGCAGGGAAAAGACTTCTGTGTTAAAGTGGTAGCTTGAACAAACACAGCCAACTTTCCCTTCCCATGGTAACCTCATTGAGACTACAATAAAGAAATTTTTTTTTAAAGCATAAATCTTCATAAAGGCATGGAGAACAGGAGAGATGACAGGAGTAAACATTTTGGAAGCAAGAAATCAGATGAGTGAATAAAAACTGAGCAAATTTAGCAAAGACAAAATGCCAGCCAGCCGTGGGGAAACTGAGAACCCAGCAGGCTTACGCTAAGGGCAGGACGGATTAATGCTGGAATGAGACCTTGCACAACGGTAGGAGGAACTGAGGAAGTGAAGGTCCAGAGTAGGGAGACGAGGGATGGGAGGACTCAGTAACAAATCCTCCTGGATAATGATCAAAGGTGAACAACGTGGAGCATGCTGGGAAACAGAGAAGTTGGGCAAGTCTGGCCACTGGGAACTGGGGCCTTGTGCAGAGGCTTGTGGGGGTGCTGTAGCCTCGGGAACCCATCAGTGGGCCCGAGCCTCTGGTGGTGTGCCCAGGGCCACTGTGGTCGTTTGGGAAGAGGCGCAGAGTGTGGCACAGAGGACAAGCTGGACCCTGCCGAGCACTTCTTCTGTCACCACGCCTCCCCTTCAGACAATGGTAGTGCTTGCCTTCCGTCTCCCAAGCCTCACACCAGATCCTCTCTGGGATCCTCTCTCACACGGAACTCTATAGGGAAAGGGGTTCCCAGAAATGTGGCTTCAGTTTAACCAAGTTGAGAGTAAACCTTGGACCACTTCAAATGCAGGGGATAACAAGTCAGAAGGAGGCTAGAGGCTGGCTGCAGGGGCAGCCCCGGATTGCTCATGCCTGGAACACGGGGCGAGAGGAAGAAATTCCATCTATGCTGATACTCATGTAATTCTGGGGCTCTTCCTGTCACTGAATGCAGATCCCAGTTAAAACTACTTTGCCACTTGCAACTGTTACTTGCAGCTCCAAATCTCTCCAAGTCGTGGCTCTGCTCTTTGCCTTTCATTCTCTGTCAGACCCTGGGCTTCCCATGCTGGTGGACGGCTCGCATGCCCGCAGCCATTTGGAGTCCAAGCCAAGCTTTATCACTGTGGTGGGCTGCAGCGAATTCTCCCCCAAGCCCACCCAGGCCTTTCCTCCAGGCAGGAGAGAAACTCTGCTTTCAGCTGTGAAGGTCCAGTGTCTTTTACCATAAGCCCTGCCCACCTTCTTTGCCTTCTCCAGAAAGAGCTGGGCTGAGGTCTGCACTTAGCCCTGCAGTCTCCCTCTCTGGGGCATAACTCACATCTCCACTGTGGGTGCCTGTGTTCTTTAGAGGCCTCCTCCACAGCTAGTGTGTGAAGGGTTTTCAATGCTCACTCTGCTCTGACAGGTCCAGGCCATACTCTTTTGCCTTAATCAAAGGCCACCTCACCCCCCGGTCAACAGGAAGCTAAGACTCCATGCCAGAGACCCTGAAATGCAGTGGCTTAACTAAGAAAAATGTTTATCTCTCACTTATGTGACAGCGTTGGGGTGAGTGGTCCTAATGAACAGGCTAGTCATCCGGGGACTAAGGTTCCCTGAATCTTGTCACTCCGCCTTCCCGCAGGGCACCCTGTCCTTATCTGCAGGGTCAAGGCCGCCGTGTCTGTGCTCACATCTGCGCAGGAGTGAGGAAGGAAAGGAAGGGAAGGAAAAACGATTTCCTTTAAAGCACATACGGTAGAAGTGGTCCACACTTTTCCTGTCACGTGCCACTGGTTAAAACTGAGTCAGAGGGCCATGTCCTGGCCGCAGGGGAGGTTGGGAAATGTTATAGATGCAGGAGGCGTGGGTTCGATCCCTGGACCGGAAAGAACCCCTGGAAAAGGAAATGGCAACCCACTCCAGTATTTTTGCCTGGGAAATCCATGGACAGAGGAGCCTGGTGGGCTACAGTCCTGAGGGTAGCGCAGAGTCGGACACGACTGAAGCGACTAGACAACTGTGGAGTCCTCCACAGCCTGGCTGCCCCTGCAGGCCCAGAAAATGATCACTCTCTTCTGCTAGCCACTGCCCGCTTCTGGTAGCATTCTTGCCCTCCCTCATCCCAGATAAAATTTACAGTCTACTCAGACCTAAATTTTCTCAAAAAGTGTGAAAATGACACGATGGTTCAGTCTAGCAGACACTGTCATCACCCAGCCCGTGTCCTTAGCCCTCCAGGGAGGTTACCCTGCCTTCCAACTGTTTGTTCCGGAGAGTCTCCCCCTAGGACTTTCTGCGGCTGGCCAGAGCCAGTTATACCCACAGGGCAGGCCTAATGTGCTGGAGAATTAGCGTCTTTCCCCTGAGCCCAGTTCAGTTCAGTTCACCTCAGTCAATGCTGATGCCAGCCCACCTGTTTCAGGCTGCACGCTGGACACCAGGGATGCAGAGTAACCCTGAAGTCCATCAGCACACGCTGGATGCCAGACACAGTCCTGACTGCTTCAGCTGCATCCCTGCTTTAATTCTCATGGTGCTCTTCTTTGCTCCATTTTACAGATGAGAAAACTGAGGCTTAGAGAGCATAAATACCACTGAAATCCCCAGCTTGTAGTCACCAGAGAGTTTTTAAAAATATATTTATTTATTATTTGACTGTGCCATGTCTTAGTTGAGACATGAGGGATCTATTTCCCTGTCCAGGATCAAACCTGGGGCCACTGGGAAGTCCCAGCAGAGATATTTGTTTGATTCCAAGACTGCTGCATCTGATGAGAAATGCTCCCTGTCCCCAAGGCAGGGCAGTTCAGTTCAGTTGCTCAGTTGTGTCCGACTCTTTGTGACCCCATGAATCGCAGCACACCAGGCCTCCCTGTCCATCACCACCTCCCGGAATTCACTCAGACTCACATCCATCGAGTCAGTGATGCCATCTAGCCATCTCATCCTCTGTCATCCCCTTCTCTTCCTGCCCCCAATCCCTCCCAGTATCAGAGTCTTTTCCAATGAGTCAACTCTTCTCATGAGGTGGCCAAAGTACTGGAGTTTTAGCTTCAGCATCATTCCTTCCAAAGAAAGCCCAGGGTTGATCCCCTTCAGAATGGACTGGTTGGATCTCCTTGAGTCCAAGGGACTCTCAAGAGTCTCCTCCAACACCACAGTTCAAAAGCATCAATTCTTCGGTGCTCAGCTTTCTTTACAGTCCAACTCTCACATCCATACATGACCACAGGAAAAACCATAGCCTTGATTAGATGGACCTTAGTTGGCAAAGTAATGTCTCTGCTTTTGAATATACTATCTAAGTTGGTCANGGACTATACAGTCCATGGAATTCTCCAGGCCAGAATACTGGAGTGTAGCCTTTCCCTTCTCCAAGGCATCTTCCCAACCCAGGGATCGAATCCAGGTCTCCTGCATTGCAGGTGGATTCTTTACCAGCTGAGCCACAAAGGAAGCCCAAGAGTGCTGGGGTGGGGAGCCTATCCCTTCTCCAGCAAATCTTCCCAACCCAGGAATTGAACCAGGGTCTCCTGCATTGCAGGCGCATTCTTTACCAACTGAGCTATGAGGGAATTATTCCAGAAAATACTTTTTTCAATGAAAACTCATTAGGAGTCATATAATTGTGACTACAGTGTTCTTATTTAAAATGGCACATTCTCGCATATCCTGTTTGTTTTGTGGGTGCCTCCCTAGCTCAGAAATGGCCCTGAACAGACCTGAACAGATTTTTCTGTGTCAGTAGAGTGAGGTGCTGTGAAAGCAGATACAGAAATACTATTTCCAAGTCTGTTTTTCCATTCAGACTCTTGCCCGTACACTACTGCGAGTGAGCTGGCTGAACTCCATGTGTTTGTTTTGGCACTCATGCAGTTGGGAAAAGTCTACCTAGGACAGTTCCGCTCACCATTTAATAAGTTTAGATAAGAAGCAGCTGTCGAAATGGAAAAATGTTATCACCCTTTTCCCACTGAAGCCCAGCATTGTGATGATAGAAATTCTGTTCTTGTGGCCCTGAGATGCTATCTCTTATGAAAACCAAGCTCCAGAAATATTTATTTAATGATCAGTTTCTCTTTTTTGAGGATCATGTCAAAGAAATTTGGAAAGAGAAAAATTAATGCCTTTCTACTGCAAATGAGAAGGAGCAGAGGACTCAGAGTGTGGTGGGATCTGACACTGCTGCTCTGGGGGTAAGACTGCCAGGACACCACCCCCACCCCCACAGTTTTGTGCAGAGAGCTGAATAGCTCCTCCTGTCTGAACATCTGTGTGAGAAGGACCCATGAGAGTTGCTTTGGTCATCTTCACCATAAGAGAGACCAGCTGCTTTGTAACTGGTTCAACAGCAGATGGTCAAGCTAACTGGACATAAGACTTGGCCTTCCGTGTCACACTACTAGCCAAAGTGAGAGAGAGCTCTATTTGGTTCGTATGTGCAATATTTTAAATAATGAAACAAAATAAAAAAGGTTTAATTGACTACTTATATTACTTTATTATATCTGTAATCAATAGTAGATGATATGAATCTCCTCTGGCATCCTTTCTAAATATCCTTGTTTCATAATTCAATAAAGAGTCATCTGTATATGTTTTTTGAACTGAAAGACTCACAAAGGTCCAGATGACCCAGGGTCAGCCATCCCATTCTTCCTCCTGTCTTCTGATTGTTTTCACTTCCCAGCTCTCAAAAGGGCCTCACTGAGCCCAGGTGCCATGCCCCCAACCCTTCTCTTCCCCCCTCACCGTTCCGTTGGATCGCAAAATATTTTCCAAGAAGACACCTGGGCTATCTGAATAAGGAATAAGGAATTTGGATTAAAAATCCAGACATCTTCCCTTCTCCCTCTCCTCTAGATAATTATGTCTTGGTGTCCTTCTCAAGTCAAAGTTGCCATCTCATAATCATAGTCATGTCTGTACCATGATTGATGAGTGGTGGGAGTTTCTGGCACCCCAGCAGGCCTTGGGGAGCCCTAAAATCATACCAGTGATACCCAGGTATGACTTTGATGCTCAGAAAAGACTATCTCTTCTCCTCAAGATTCTAAGCAAGAGGAAAATACAACTTCACTTAGCTCTCTGCTCCAGATATTAGAAATCCCATGTGCCAGGAACTGATGCTCATATGTGAATCCAATTGGGTGACCCACCAGGTCAGGGCAGAGAGAGCATCTCATAATACCAAGCAACCAAACTGAGAATCCCAGATGTCTTCACCAGGATGCAGATATCCAACTGCACTCACTGGGTTATTCCACAGCCATAACTGGAAACTATCAATCAACTGTCAACAAGTATTTACTGAGCACACACAAACAGACCGCAGTTGCAGAGGAAATCGGAAAAGCTGAGAGGGAATTGTAAATATAGCTCTAAGCCATGAAGGGGAAAAACCTAAGTAACATGCATAATCCATATAATCAACACAGGTTCAAGATGAAATAGAAACCCTAAGTAAATGAGCAGAACATAAAACATTCAGTCAAAAGTCGCCCCTTTTAAGACACCATGCTGGAGTAGAATTCTCTCCACTTGTAAGGAGCCAATAATTCTCATCTTTTGTGAATCATTATTGAGCACATACTCTATGTTAGGTCTTGACCTAATGCTAGGAGACATACAAAATAGGAAATTCTCCAGCCTTCTCCTGTCTTATGCCAAGCTGAAAAGGCAATATTTATACACATGAAAATATAGTGAACTATGAGCAATGATAATAAGATGCTGTCGTTTACCAGTCCTTACAGCTTTATCAAACACTTCACATCTGCTTCCCATTTCGTTCTCCATCACATAGCGTGCAGCACAGGGTGGCCACACTGTCTGCACTGTGGTTCTTTCAGTGCAGGAATTATTTTCGCTCTTGCATCATATATTCTTTAGATAAAGTCAAGGAACATATCTGGCGCATCTTGGCGTTCCATGAAATCCCCAGGAGAAAAACTCTTATTTCATGGTTTATTGTGAGAATAAAATTAGTTCACATGTGCCAGGGTTTGAAAGAGGGCCTGGCTTGCAGTGAGTGTAGCTGAAGCATTAGCTGAGCTGCCTTCGCTCATTAGAAGTCAGCTGGTGGCATGATTCTCAGCCAGCAAGCTGGGGAAAGAGAGGAGCCCCCAGAGCTGGCTTGTCCTGGCAACAGCAACAGCAGCGCACAGGCAGGCGGACACTCTCCTGACCCGCAGCCCACTGCCTCTGCAATTTCTCCACCCGCGGCCTTGCAGACCCCATTGCCCTTTGGCCGCCGCTTTCCACCTGCTCCCTGGACTTTCACCTACACTCAGCAAGAACCTGATTGTGCCTGCCCTCTGCTCTCCTGGGCTTCCAACACACAGTGGACCCCGTGTAAGGACAGATATAAGTCTAAAATCCTTCCTGTTAAGGATGGGGAAGAGATTCCCTTCCCATCATTCTTCTCGGAGCATTTATCTTAGAAAATGCCTCATCGTAAGTGCTTTCTCTTCCTTTGGAAATATAAACATTAAATGAGGCAGCACCCTACCTCCCAGTTCAGTGGGCACCTGGCTCCAAGTTGCAAAACTACCTCCTGTCATAAAGATGTGTTTGTTTTTCCACTGCTCTGTCATAGTGAAGGGGCTTGTGTAACTCGATAAAGTTGTGAGGCATGTTGTGCAGGGCCCCCCAGGTGGATGGGTCATAGCTGATAGCTCTGACAAAACGTGATGCGTGGAAGGGTGGCAAGCCACCCCAGTATATTTGACGTGAGAACCTCAGGAACTGCATCAAAGAAGATATGACACTGAAAGCTGAGTCCCACAGGTTTGAAAGTGTCCAATATGCTACTGGGGAAGATCAGAGGAGAACTACCAGTAACCCCAGAAAGAATGAAGTGGCTGGGCCAAAGCAGATACAACTCTCAGTTGTGGATGTGTCTGGTGATAGAAGTAAAAATCTGATGCTGCAAAAAACAATATTGCATAGGAAACTGGAATGTTAGGTCCACGAATCAAGGTAAATTGGACGTGGTCAAGCAGGAGATGGCAAGAATAAATATCGACATCTTATGAATCAGTGAACTAAAATGGACGGGAATGAGTGAATTTAATTCAGATGGCCATTATATCTACTACTGTGGGCAAGAATCCCATAGAAGAAACAGGGTAGCCCTCATAGTCAACAAAAAGAGTCTGAAATCCAGTACTTGGGTGCAACATCAAAACAGATGAATGATTTCAGTTCATTTCTAAGGCAAGCCATTCAACATCACAGTAATCCAGGTCTATGCCCCTACCATCAATCCCAAAGAAGCTAAAGTTGATCAGCTCTATGAAGACCCAAAAGACCTCCTAGAACTAACACCAGAAAAAGATGTTCTATTCATCATCGGAGATTGGAATGCAAAAGTAGGAAGATAAGAGATCCCTGGAGTAACAGGCAAGTTTGGCCTTAGAGAACACATGAAGGAGGGCAAGGGCTAACTGAATTCTGCCAAGAGCACGCACTGGACCCAACAAATATCCTTCCCAGCAACACAGGACATGACTTTACACATAGACGTTACCAGATGGCCAATAGCGAAATCGAATTAATTACATACCTTCAGCTGCAGATAGAGAAGATGCATTCAGTCAACAAAAACAAGACATGGAGCTGCCTGTGGCTCAGATCATCAGCTTCTCATAGCAAAATTCAGGCTTAAAGAAAGTGGGGAAAACCAATAAGCCAGCCAGGTATAACTTAAATCAAATCCCCCATGAATATACAATGGAGGTAATGAATAGATGTAAGGGATTAGAACTTGTAAACAGTGTGTCTGAAGAATTATGGATCAGTTCAGTTCAGTCACTCAGTCGTGTCCGACTCTTTGCGACCCCATGAATCGCAGCACGCCAGGCCTCCCTGTCCATCACCAACTCCCGGAGTTCACTCAGATTCACATCCATCGAGTCAGTGATGCCATCCAGCCATCTCATCCTCTGTTGTCCCCTTCTCCTCCTGCCCCCAATCCCTCCCAGCATCAGAGTCTTTTCCAATGAGTCAATATTGTACAGAAGGCAGAGAACAAAGCCATCCCAAAGAAAAAGAAAAGCAAGAAGGCAAACTGGTTGTCTGAGGAGGCCTTAAAATTGTCAAAGAAAGAAAAGAAATGAAAAGCAATGGAGAAAAAGAAAGGTATATCCAACTAAACCCAGATTTCCAAAGAACAGTGTGGAGACATAAGAAGGCCTGCTTCAGTGATCAGTGCATAAAACTGGAAGAAAGCAACAGAAGAGGAAAGACTAGAGATCTCTTCGGGAAAACTATTAAGGGAAGATTTTGCCCAAAGATAGGCACAATAAAGTATATAAATGGTAGAGACTTAGCAGATGCTGAAGAGATCAAGAAGAGGCGGAAAGAATACACGGAACAACTGTACAAAAAATCCAAATGAAGCAGATTGCTACGACGGTGCGCTCAGCTGCCCAGAGCCAGACATTCTGAGGAGCGACTGTCTGATGGGTCTTCGGAAGCTCTGCTGTTAATAGAGCTAGTGGATGTGACGGAACTCCAGTAGAACAACTCAAAACCATAAGGGATGATGCCCTCAAGGTGCTGCATTCAATATGGAAGCAAATCTGGAAGACCCAGCAGAGGCCACATGACTGGGACAGGTTGGTCCTCATCCCAGTTCCCAAGAAGGGTAGTACTAAAGAACCTGCTAGCCATCAGACAGCTGCACTTATCTTCCACACGAGTAAAGTCATGCTTAAAACCTTTCATGCTGGGCTTCAGCGTTATATGAACCAAGAACTCCCAGATGTCCAAGCTGGGTTTAGAAAAGGAAGAGGAACCAGAGATCAAATTGCCAAACTTCACTGGATCATAGAGGAAGCTAGGGAATTCCAGAAAAACATCTACCTCTGTTTCATTGATTATGCCAAAGCCTTTGACTGTGTGGATCATAATAAACGGTGGAAAGCTCTTAAAGAGATGGGAATACCAGACCATCTTACCTGTCTCCTGAGAAACCTGTATGCAGGTCAAGAAGCAACAGTTAGAACCCTGAACAACTGATTGGTTCCAGATTGAGAAAGGAGTATGACCGGGCTGTCTGCTGCCACCCGGTTTGTTTAACCTATCTACATGCTGAGCTCACCATGAGAAAAGCCAGGCCGGATGAGTTACAAGCTGGAATCAAGATAGGTGGGAGAAACATCAACAACCTCAGGTATGTGGATGAAACCACTCTAATGGTGGAAAGTTAAGAGGAACCAAAGACTCTCTTGATGAGGGTAAAGGAGGAGAGTGAAAGAGCCAGTTTAAAACTAAATATTAAAAGAAAACCTTAGATCATGGCACCCAGTCCCATTCAGTTCAGTTCAGTTCAGTTGCTCAGTCATGTCCGACTCTTTGCAACCCCATGAATCGCAGCACGCCAGGCCTCCCTGTCCGTCACCATCTCCCAGAGTTCAATCAGACTCACGTCCATTGAGTCAGTGATGCCATCCAGCCATCTCATCCTCAGTCGTCCCCTTCTCCTCCTGCCCCCAATCCCTCCCAGCATCTGAGTCTTTTCCAATGAATCAACTCTTCGCATGAGGTGGCCAAAGTACTGGCGTTTCAGCTTCAGCATCAGTCCTTCCAATGAACACCCAGGACTGATCTCCTTTAGGATGGACTGGTTGGATCTCCTTGCAGTCCAAGGGACTCTCAAGAGTCTTCTCCAACACCACAGTTCAAAAGCATCAATTCTTCAATGCTCAGCNCGAGAGTAAAGCCCATCACCACCCCAGCCTACAGGCCAGGGGCTCAGACCCAGGCAACATTCCTGCCAGCCTTTTGTCAAGCACATTCTGGTCAGGCACCAGGCTTGGCAGTCTCCTCTGACAGGGATCCTGGAATCCTGGGCTCTCAGGAAGGTCCCAAAAGGAAAAGGAGCTACCAACCAGGTGATGACTCCAAAAGCCCTGACCTCGATGTGAACGTGTTCCATCACTCCTGAAAGTTCAGAAGCCAAAGAGACCGGGTCCCTCATCCTCCGGTTCCTTAGGGGCCCCCAAACATCCCCAGGAGAAGGGAACAAAACACCCCTGAAGCATCTTGTTTTGATTGCACTGAAAATATCCACTGTCACAGCCCAGGCCCTACGAAGACTAAAAAAGGAGCACTCTCCACTCTGCCGGCAGAACCGAGTGCCCTGCGGAGCCCGCTCACTGCTCTCGAGGGTGTGACAGCCAAGAATGCTTTCATAGCCGTGCGCTGCGCCTCATTCTGTCTGGAATGCACAGACTTCGTCCCTTTGATCTCTAATATGGCTGCTTGGAGGGCCAGGATCCCAGCATTTGAAGCTAGTTCTGTCCTCATCCTCCACTTATTCTGCCTCCATCCCACGTTCTTGGACACAATTTGGCAACTCTGCATTCAGAAATCTCTCCTCCTTCCCTCTCAACTCCAGACCCTGCACATCCTGCCTCCCTGCTGGCAAGAGGGCCTCACATCTACAGCCTTCCTCAGTCATGTCGAGGTGAAGGGAAACAGGCTCCTCCTCTTCTCAGAACGGCCTCCACGATGTTTCCTCCCCACCACATATGAGAGCCAAACATCTAGATGCTTGAAAACAAGCATCTGCTTAATTGGCTGGGGGTTATTGGTTTGTTTTTTTACTTTTCATCCAGATGTTGGTATCATGTAGACCCTCCCTGCAAGTCCTGCAGCCATGGCTGGAAATTGTGTTTTCCATTATGATTTGGAATTAGTCACAATAACTAGAAGAAGTAAGATGTTGTTTGTCTTTTCCAGTACTACACCCGAGAGCAAGACCTGGGGGCTTGATCTGCTCAGAGATTTAGTTGTGGACATACAAGTCTCTATTTAAAGGGGAGAAGAAGGGGGAAAAAGATAGATGAATATAAGATTCTAGAGTTTACTAATGGGGGATGAATACTGGCCCCAGAGATACCAGGTCCTAATATCTGGGACCTATAATGTTACCTTATTTGGAAAAAGTGTCTTTGCAGATGTGAACAAGTTAAGGATCTGGAGATGGAGGTGTCATCTGGATTACCCAGGTGGGCCCCAAGAGCCATCACATATCATCATCCTTATGATAAGGAGGTAGAGGGAGGTTTGACACATAAAAAAGAGGAATGGGCCATGTGATGACAGAAACAGATTGGAAGGATGGAGACACAAGCCAAGGAATGCCAGNTAATTTCATGGCTGCAGTCACCATCTGCAGTGATTTTGGAGCCCAGAAAAATAAAGTCTGCCACTGTTTCCCCATCTGTTTCCCATGAAGTGATGGGACCAGATGCCATGATCTTTGGTTTCTGAATGTTGAGCCTTAAGCCAGCTTTTTCACTCTCCTCTTTCACTTTCATCAAGAGGCTTTTGAGTTCCTCTTCACTTTCTGCCATAAGGGTGGTGTCATCTGCATATCTGAGGTTATTGATATTTCTCCTGGCAATCTTGATTCCAGCTTGTGCTTCCTCCAGCCCAATGTTTCTCATGATGTACTCTGCATAGAAGTTAAATAAGCAGGGTGACAATATACAGCCTTGACATACTTCTTTTCCTATTTGGAACCAGTCTGTTGTTCCATGTCCAGTTCTAACTGTTGCTTCCTGACCTGCATACTTCATGACAAATAGAGGGTGAAAAGATGGAACTAGTGACAGATTTTCTCTTTTGGGGCTCTAAAATTACTGAAGATGGTGACTGCAGCCATGCAATCAGAAGACATTTGTTTCTTGGCAGGAAAGCTATGACAAACTTAGTGTGCTGAAAAGCACAGACGTTACTTTGCCAATAAGGGTCCGTATTGTCAAAGCTATGGTCTTCCCAGTGGTCTCCTGTGGTTGTGAGAGCTAGACCACAAAGAAGGTGGAGCACAAAACAATTGATGTCTTTGAACTGCGGTGTTGAAGACTTCTGAGAGTTTTCTGGACAGCAAGGAGATCAAACCAGTCAATCTTAAGGGAAATCTACCCTGAATACTCATTGGAAGGACGATGCTGAAGTTGAAACTCCAGTATTTTGGTCATGATGGAAAGAATGGACTCACTGGAAAAGTCCCTGATGCTACCAAACATTGAGGGTAGAAGAAGAGGGCATCAGAGGATGAGATGGCTGGATGCTGTCACTGATGCCATGGACATGAACTTGGGCAAACTTGGAGATGGTGAGAGACAGAGAGGCAGTCCATGGGGTCTCAGAAGAATTGGACATGACTGGACAGCTAAACAATAGCAGGGCCAAGTGGCCAACACAAATGGCTCCCCAATTACCAAATAAAGCTGGGATGAACTCTGTGTGACCAAGTGCAATCCAGTCTGTCCACATGAGCTCTGATTACTGCTTGTCATGAGAACATACATGGGACTGGTTATATTTGCTTGTCTGTAGAAAAAGGGCAAGGTTGCATCTTGTTTTTGCAGTCCCTTAATAGATTTCCTGTGATACCCACAACATTCTGGGGTAATGCTTATTCAGTAATAAAAGTGTTTGCTTTCCCAGCTACTTTGTAGAGAGGATTATGGGGGTTGGGAGATGACTGTAGCCCCAGCAGTGCCCTGTAACTGAAAGGATGTTGGTGAACTCACGAAAGATGCTGGGATTCTTGGCCTCTGGAGGAGAAGAATTCAATCTGGGGCCAGAGACGAGGTTTGATCACTCAGAGCTTTTGAGCAATAGAGTTTTATTACAGTATAAAAGGGATAGAGAAGGCTTCTGACATGGATATCAGAAGGGGGCAGAAAGAGTACACCCTTGCTAGCATCAGCAATGGAGTTATATATTCTCAAACTAGTTATTACAGTGAATCAAAATAATGTCTGGAGGTTGTAAAGACCTCACCAGACCTACTCCCATAATTTACATTTTGAGATAACAGAATTAGCCAGAAGGTTTTTTGACTGTCCTCAAGCAGGATACATTATTGTTATATAATCCTAAGGAATATAGAGGGGAAAAAAAAAGTTTGTCCTTTCTTCCTCCTTGAGAATTCCAGAATCTTCTCCCCTTGAGGACCCCTAGACTTCCTATCGACCTGCCTAGGAAATGGCTCTCTCATAACTCTGTCTGATGTGTGCACGGCTCCTTCCACAGGCCTCCTGATCAGGCTTCCTGCTTTCGCTGCTGCCCTTCCATCTATTATTTATGTGGCTTTCAGTGGAAATCAAATCTCATCATATTCCCTCCCAGAGTTAAAGTCCCCAAAAGACAGTGTTCCCGGAAGCCAGCTGCTGCCTGTCTCTAAGCCTCACCCTGAGCCCAGTCCTGTCCTCTGGACTCCAACCACGCTTCCTCTGTCCCCTGAACACAGAAGCTCGGAGCTGCCCACCTCCCCGCACCACCACAGCAAGGTTCCTCTCTGGATCTGAAGCAGGGGGTCCTCACTGCTCGAATCTCAGTCTCTTTGTTTATGAGGGTGTGCTTTGCTAGGCAGTGAACCTGGAGCAAGCTGTTTTCAGAGCACCTCAGAGGCCAGGCTGCTACTTTAGACCTGGAGTACTTTCAGAGCTTGCATACTGGTATTTAACCCTTGTTCTGTTACCACGGAGAGATTCAAGATTACTTTTTCCAATTAATAACCTCTGAAGTTTGGGAGCAAGATCTTCAGTGCTGAAAAGAACTCGGAGTTGTGATACAGAAGCAGATTCTCTACAGTTTCATAACTGGCACAATTATATGGTACCAACATCATGAACAAAGAAGCCCAGGTTTGTAACTTGGTTGGCATTTGGGGTGAAGGATTTGGTGACAGAGAAGCCAAGTGGCCAAGTCTACACTGTCCAGACCATTGAGATGGGAATGCTTTAAGTAGTTTCCACATAAAATTTGAAAAAGTGTGGTTTGCCGACAAGCTTAGAAGGAATCTGTAATTTCCAGGGTCTGCAGTGTTTTATGGCCACCGTCATTGGCGTCCCCAGGCCTCCATTTCCCATGTGCTTCTGCCAATATTTGAGAACAAAACATATTTGAAAAATAGCTGGTACAGGAGGCCTGTCATTGGGTTTTGGTAGATGCATGGTTTGGTTCTTTCAGTTAACCAAGTAAGTCCAGATTTTTGATCCACCCAAATATAGTCTGGGGATTGCTAAGCTTAATTATGTGGGGGAGGTACAGTTCCTCCAAGTTGTACCAGGATGGTTTATGAGCCATTCAGAACATGTGATTTGGCAGACATTTGCACCCAAAAGGGTGGTGCTGGAGTTGCTCACATCTTTATTGAGAGGTTTAAGGATGCCACCCAAGGGCTCAAACTGCAGGGTGTGATTGCAATATTGTCCTGGAATGTCACACTAGAAAGGTCCAGTATCGTGTTTGTTTCAGTGCAAAGGGAAAGCTTCTATTGTCCTTATCTGAGTAAGTGGCAGACAGTCCTAGGGCTTCTGTGGAGTTTTCTGGGGTCCAAATGACACTCCAGAGAGAAGACAAAACGTGACACTGGGCCATTCCTGGAGTGAGTTTTCTAAAGGCCCTGCTGTACACCCAGTCTCCTGGTCTAAAGGGCTGGAAGCCTCGGCAGTCGGTGGAAGCTACACCCCATTTACCTGCTGGCAATGCTAGGCTTAAGCTCCACTTGCTAGCTATTGTATCTAGCGAGTCTAGCATCAGTTGTTCACTTAAGCCTCAATGATGCTCGTTTAATCCAGGAATGGCAGGTTCACAGACGCCGGTAGGCACTGGCTGTCCAAAGACCAATTCAAAAGACATCAATTCATCTTCCCTATTTGGAGGATTACAGACCACAGAAAACTAACCAAGGTGATCAAACGGATCACAGCCTCGTCTAACTCACTGAAACTGTGAGTTGCGGCAGGTACAGCCACACGAGACAGACAGGCTACAGTGGAGAGTTCCCATAACACGTGCTCACCGGAGAAGGGAATGGCAAGCCACTTCAGTATTCTTGCCTTGAGAACCCCACAAACACTATGAAAAGGCAAAAAGATATGACACAGAAAATAGATATGACCTACCCACCCACACAAACAAAGACAGGGCACAGAAAAACCTCCCCATGCCGGAGGTGCACAACATGCTGCTGGAGAAGAGCAGGGATATAGCCCCAGAAGCAATGAAGAGGCTGAGCCAAGGAAGAAGCAACGCCCAGCTGTGGGTGTGTCTGGGGGTGAAAGGAAAGTCCGATGCTGTGAAGAACTACACTGCACAAGGACCTGGAATGCCAGGTCCACGAATCATGATAAATTGGAAATCATCAAACACGAGATGGCAAGAGTGAACCCCAACATTCTAGGAATCAGCGAACTAAGATGGACCCAACCGGGTGAATTTAATTCAGATGAACATTATATCTACTACTGTGGACAAGAATCCCTTAGAAGAAATGGAGTAGCCCTCATAGTCAACAAAAGAGTCCAAATGCAGTACTTGGGTGCAATCTCAAAAACAACAGAATGACCTCTGTTCATTGTCAAGACAAACCATTCAGTATCACAGTAACCCAAGTCCACGCACCAAACACTAATGCTGAAGGAGCTGAGGCTGACTGGTTCTCTAAAGACCTACAAGAACTTCTAGAACTAAACCAAAAAAAAGAAGAAGAAAAAAAGATGTCTTTTTCATTATAGGGAACTGGAGTGCAAAATTAGGAAGTCAAGAGATGCCTGGAGTAACGGCACGTTTGGCCTTGGAGTACAAAATGAAGCAGAGCAAAAGGTAACAGTTCTGTCAAGAGAACGCACTGGTCACAGCCAACATCCTCCTCCAACAACACAAGAGTTGACTCTACACATGGACACAACCAGATGGCCAATACGAAAATCAGATTGCTTATATTCTTTGCAGCCAAGGATGGAGAGGCACTATAGATTAAGCAAAAATAAGAGAGGGAGCTACCTGTGGCTCAGATTATGAACTCTTTATTGCCAAACTCAGACTTAAATTGAAGAAAGTAGGGGAAAACATGAGGCCATTTAGGTATCAGCTAAATCAAATCACTTAACAATTATACAGTGGAAGTGAGAAATAGATTCAAGAGATTAGATCTGATAGACAGAGTGCCTGAAGAACTATGGACAGAGATTTGTGACATTGCACAGGAGGTCATGATCAAACCATCCCCAAGAGAAAGAAATACAAAAATGCAAAGTGGTTGCCTGAGAAGGCCTTACAGATAGCTGAGAAAAGAAGAGAAGGTAAAGGCAAAGAAGAAAAGGAAAGATATACCCATTTGAATGCAGAGTTCCAAAGAATAGCCAGGAGGGATAAGAAAAGCTTCCTAAGTGATCAGTGCAAAGAAACAGAGATTAAATAGAGAATAGGAAAGACTAGAGATGTCTTCAAGAAAGTTTGAGTACCAAGGGAACATTTCATGCAAAGATGGGTACACTAAAGGACAGAAACAGTATGGACCTAACAGAAGCAGAAGATATTAAGGAGAGGTGACAAGAATACACAGAACTGTACAAAAAAGATCTTAATGACCTAGATAACCATGATGGTGTGATCACTCACCTAGAGCCAGACGTCTTGGAGTGAAAAGTCAAGAAGGATCACTGTGAACAAAGCTAGTGGAAATGATGGAATTCCAGCTGAGCTATTTCAAATCCTAGAAGATGATGCTATGAAAGTGCTGCACTCCTGTGCCAGCAAATTTGGAAAACTCAGCAGTGGCCACAGGACTGGAAAAGGTCAGTTTTCATTCCAATCCCAAAGAAAGGCAATACCAAAGAACGTTCAAACTACCACACAATTGCACCTATTTCACAGGCTAGCAAAGTAATGCTCAAAATTCTCCAAGCCAAGCTTCAATAGTACATGAACCATGAACTTCCAGATGTTCAAGCTGGATTTAGAGAAGGGAGAGGAACTGTAGATCAAATTGCCAACATCCTTTGGATCATTGAAAAAGCAAGAGAATTCCAGAAAAACATCTACTTCTGCCTCATTGATTATGGTAAAGCCTTTGACTGTGTGAATCACAACAAACTTTGGAAAACTCTTAAAGAGATGGGAATACCAGACGACATGACCTGCCTCCTGAAAAATGTGTATGCCGGTCAAGAAGCAACAGTTAGAACCAGACATGGACTGGTTCCAAACTGGGAAAGGGGTACAGCAAGGGAGTATATTGTCACCTTGTTTATTTAACTTATATGCAGAGTACATCATGTGAAATGCTAGGCTGGATGAAGCACAAGCTGGAGTCAAGATTGCCGGGAGAAATATCAATAACCTCAGATATGCAGATGACACCACCCTTATGGCAGAAAGCAAAGAGGAACTAAAGAGCCTCTTGGTGAAGGTGAAAAAAGAGAGTTAAAAAGCTGGCTTAAAACTCAAGATTAGAAAAACTAAGATCTTGGCATCTGGTCCTATCACTTTATGGCAAATAGATTGGGAAACAATTGAAGAATTTATTTCCTTGGGTTCCAATAACTCTGCCGATGGTGAATGCAGCCATGAAATTAAAAGATGCTTGCTCCTTGGAAGAAAAACTATGACAAGTCTAGACAGCAGATTAAAAAGCAGACATTAATTTACCGACAAATGTCTGTATGGCCAAAGCTATGGTTTTTCCAGTAGTCATGCACAGATGTGACAGTTGTACCATAAAGAAGGCTGAGTACCAAAGAATTCCTGCTTTGAACTGTGGTTCTGGAGAAGTCTGTTAGAAGCCCTTGGACTGCAAGGAGATCAAACCAGTAAATACTGAAGGAAATCAACTCTGAATTTCATTGGAAGGACTGATGCTGAAGCTGAAACTCCAATACTTTGGCCACCTGATGCGAAGAACTGACTCAATGGAGAAAGCCCTGATGCTGGGAAAGATTGAAGGCACAAAGAGAAGGGGCAGCAGAGGATGAGATGATTAGATAGTATCACCAACTCAGTGGACATGAACTTGAGCAAACTCCAGGAGAGACTGAAGGACAGAAGAGTCTGGCACGCTGCAGTCTATAGTGTTGCGAAGAGTCAGACTGTTATGCTCCAGGTCCAGGTCCCCAAATAAACTGGAAGCACAAATAATCCACAGCAATGCAAAGGCAAGAAGGGAGTTTAACTCGAGTTAGGGCACTCTGCCACGTCCAATGCAGTGGAGTGAGGCAAGAGAGCCCCGAGCCCAGGATTACAGGGGTATTTATAGACTTAGAACAAAGACAGCTATTTGGCATAAGCTGATTGGTTATACAATGCGCGTGCACGGACTTAGGGCTTCTTGGTATTTACTTATCGGCTAGTTTTTGCGCATGTGGGCTCACTTAGGGGACTTTTTGTATTATCTGGGCTAGTTCTAACCAGGCTACAGGGAATATGCTGACTGGCTGAGTATCAAGGTTGGGGGGATTATGATCTCAGCTCCTTCTGGGCAGTGACCCAGCTTTTCCCGTGATTGTTACTTTTTCCGTGATTGTAGCTCTGGCACACTTTAGTCCTTGAAGCTTGTCATGGCTTCTGTCAGGTCTCAACAAGACAAATTCAGCAACTGAACAGCAACATAGATGAGGAAGTCTGTCAAAATTAGGTAAGTCAAGAGCTGGGGGTGTGAATAAAGCTTATTTTAAGTCTTCAAAGGAGGTCCATGTCTCTAGAGGTCAGGAAATGGGCTCTGGGGTGGTCTCTGGGAGGCATCCATGCAGAGGCTTAGCAGAGGCTGCAAAGTTATAATTCCTTTGGCAGCAGTAGCCACTGCTGATCGCTACCAACCTTTAAAAATTCTGAATCACTATACTGTTCACTTGTAACATATAATATTTTACATCAACTCTACTTCAGTTGAAAAAAAAGGAGAGGGGATTCTATATGGATTCAATTCCTGACTTTGCATCCCTAGAGAGGAGAGTTGAACTACATTTGGAAATGCTCTCTTCTTTTTTCAAGCAGCGTGAATATGCTCTGCACTCAGTAACAATCCTACTTCATTTGCTTGTGAAGCCCAGAGTCTAACTGGGACAATTTTTTTTTAATTTAAAGAACTCACCTCTTCAGAGACATTTAAGATGAGTTTCTAGTAAGAAAAGTAGAAGATTTGAGATTTGGTCTGAAAGCAAGAATGAAAAAATGCTTTTCTCATAATGTACAGTGGCATTAAATTTACATAACAAATCTGTGCTGAAAAGATTTGCTGGTGAGCAGTTGGAAAGTAGAAAGGTGGGTGCTCAGAGGACCTAGCACTCTGGGAAAGAGCTGAGCTGTGTGCAGGGGCACAGCCCAGAGGCTCCAACGGCTTGGGTTGTATCAGAAGTGACAGGTGGAGAGAAATGCTCTGAGCAGAAGGAAAGTCACACCTGTCAGCTGCGCCATCCAGGCCCCAGGCCTCCATCTTAAATGGCAGGCTCTGGGGTTTGACCGAGGATCTCCTCACACCCTCACTTTAGAGAAAACTGTCCCTCAGGTGGAGAAAATGAAAATTCTGGGGGTGCTGAGGCCTAGGAGGGCTTTCATTTAAACTTCCCTTTCTTGTAAGTTCACTGCAATTTCTCTCTCGTTCTGCCTTCTTGAAAACTAGCGATTGTCTGCAGGTACACAGGGAGGGCACTGCCTGGCCTTTAAATTATCCTCAGAGGCATACTTCTCCTTCCTAAGGATTCAAGTTGCAGAGCAGGAGTGTGTGTGTGTGCGCTCAGTCGTGCCTGACTCTGCTACCCCAAGGACTGCATGCAGCCTGCCAGCCTGCCCTATTCATGGGATTTTCCCAGGCAGGAATGCTGGAGTGGGTTTCCATTTCCTTCTCCAGGAGATCTTCCCAGCTCAGGGATTGAACCTGCGGCTCCTGCATTGGCAGGAGGATTTTTAACCATTAGGGCCACCTGGGAAGCCACCTGAAAGCAAAGCAAGAATGGTCGCTTTTAATTCCTTTTCCCTCCTGCTTTCCTATACGCTGCTTTCAAAGAATTGCGTGGCAGCCTCCACTATCATGTTTAATGGCTGTCCTGATTAATTAACCATGCTATTTTCAATTCTTTTTTTATTATCAAAGAGAGAATTTCCTACTAAGTAGAAATTAGGAGACTAATTTCTGAAGCCTCTGGAAGCTAGGGCTTCCAGATTTAAATGCAGTGAGACTTTGAAAAGTTTGTACAAAAGGTCCAACAAAGAAAATTTTTAGAAGTTCAACAAAGGCTTTTGGATGTTCTCTTTTCAGAGTACACAATTTCAATCTCTGACCAATTAACTTCAGGAGGAAATGCCTCTGAGATTGCCTCTACTAAGCTATGGTTTTTCTAGTAGCCACGTATGGATGTGAGAGTTGGACCATAAATAAAGCTGAGCACCGAAGAATTGATGCTTTTGAACTGTGGTGTTGGAGAAGACTCTTGAGAGTCCCTTGGACTGCAAGGAGATCAAACGAGTCAATCCTGAAGGAAATCAGTCCTGAATATTCATTGCAGGACTGATGCTGAAGCTGAAACTCCAATACTTGGGCCACCTGATGTAAAGAACTGACTCACTGGAAAAGACCCTGATGCTGGAAAAGATTCAAGGCAGGAGGAGAAGGGGACGACAGAGGGTGAGATGGTAGCATGTCACCACTGACTAGATGGACATGTGTTTGAGTAAACTCCAGGAGTTGGTGATGGACAGGGAAGCCTGGCGTGCTGCAGTCCATGGGATTGCAAAGAGTCAGACATGATTGAGCCACTGAACTGAATTGAAACCTTGAATATTAGCTTGCAGTAAAGCCATCACTGGACTTCCCTGGTGGTTCAGAAGGTAAGGAATCTGCCTGCAATTCAGGAGACCCAGATTCAATACCTGGGTCAGGAAGATCCCTGGAGATGGGAATGGCTACCCTCTCCAATATTCTTGCCTAGAGAATCCCATGGACAGAGGGTCCTGATGGGCTACAGTCCACTGGGTCACAAAAGAGCTGGACATGACTATGCGACTAACACTAACTAAAGTCACCTTCCAGTCACCGACAAAGGGCCTGGAGAGGGTGTAGCCGTCTGTCACCTCTGGCGGGTGCAGGGCTTCTGCAGCGGCCGCCGGGCCTGTCTGGTCCCTACAGAGTGTGTGCTCAGTGCCTCAGTTCTGTCCAGCTCTTCATGACCCCGTGAACTGCACCTTACCTGGCTCCTCTGTCCATGTAATTTTCCAGGCTAGAATACTGGAATGGAGGGCCGTTTTCTACTCCAGGAGATCCTCCTGACCCAGGCATTGAACTTGTGTCTCTTGGGTCTCCTGCATTGACAGGAAGATTCTTTACCACAAGCACCATCAAGCTACGGTATAGTTGTGGGCAGAAAGAATCCCTGCTAGTAGCCAGTCAAGGGGTCTATGAGTGAGGTTAAGAATAGCAATTAATCTTTCCAATTCCTCTATGAATGTTGTTGGATCTTCTAAGTGGCAGTAAGAGCATTGTAGATTTTCAAAGTCAACTGCTATCCAGGGGACTGTAATTCTCTGGCATGGGGAACATTTCAGGGCCTGAGCACAGAGCCTGGGAGAGTAGGAGGGATCACGGGGACAGCAAGAGGAGCCGCCCTGCTCTTCTCGGCTCCTTCTGCTAAGCTCGCGTCTGACTTTCAGCATCAACACAGGCAACCTCTGTGACCCTGGCTACAGGCCAGGCCTGAATGTCCTTTGCAATTCTTCTTTAGGAAAGGAGGCTGAAACTAGCAGTGAGACGTTTTCTGTAGAAGCTGGGGTCTTAGGATCTGAGGGAACTGTTTGAGGGTTTTGCAATGGGGGTTAAACCAGGGACCCAGAGATCCAGAAGACCTTCTGGGGAGTCAGGGAGTTAGGAACATAGGGGAGTATAGGAAGGAGGAAAAGGGGGATTTAAAATTTTTTATTTAGTTTTTTATTGAAGGACAATTGCTTTACAGAATTTTGCTGTTTTCTGTTGAAAGGGGGATTTACATCAGATTTAGTTTTTAATTTTGTTCTAAGTCTGACTGTGTTCTTTCATTTTATTAAGGGATTCCCTAAGCCTAGGTATTATAGCCCTTCTTTGGGTTTTCTTTTCAATTTGATCCTCCCAAAATACCAGTAAGGCAGCTGCTTGCTACTGCTACTGCTGCTAAGTCGCTTCAATCGTGTCCAACTCTGTGCAACCCCATCGACGGCAGCCCACCAGGCTCCCCCGTCCCTGGGACTCTCCAGGCAAGAACACTGGAGTGGGTTGCCATTTCCTTCTCCAATGCATGAAAGTGAAAAGTGAAAGTGAAGTCATTCAGTCGTATCAGACTCTTTGCAACCCCATGGACTGCAGCCTACCAGGCTCCTCCATNGGAGATCAGTCCTGGGTGTTCTTTGGAAGGACTGATGCTGAAGCTGAAACTCCAGTACTTTGGCCACCTAACGCGAAGAGTGGACTCACTGGAAAAGACCTTGATCCTTGGAGGGACTGGGGGCAGGAGGAGAAGGGGACGACCGAGGATGAGATGACTGGATGGTATCACTGACTCGATAGACATGAGTTTGAGTGAACTCCAGGAGTTGGTGTTGGACAGGGAGGCCTGGCGTGCTGTGATTCATAGGGTCACAAAGACTTGGACACGACTGAGTGACTGAACCAAACTGTGGCATGGAAATTTTCTTGAGGCTGGTGGGTGAACTAGCTGTTTTGCTGAAAATTTTCACTTTTGTCTCAGGCTCAAAAGATTTGTTGACAAAATAAGCTACACATATATACAAATAAATAATACAAATACTTATCAGAGAATTATTTAGCTTAATTTCAATATACTAACATGAAAAGAAAAGAGAAACAGAAACAGCAGAGGATACATCACCTTGGGTTTTGACCAACATCCAGACTCAATCAGCATTGGGAAGTGTCACAGCACATCTAGAGTCGCAACTGGGAAAAGGTCCCAGGCAGTGAGTCCGCTCTGTGGGTAAGACTTCAAAGACTGCAGTTCAGTGTTCCCATGTATAATCCCAGGAAGCAAACTGGTACCATCATCCATCTTTGAGCAAAACTGCAGCTCTGGTACTATGTTCCTTTTTTATAATGCTGTTTGCTTTGTTCTGAAAATCTTGGAATGTTGCTAAGTCCAGGGAGTCATTGGCCAGATCTCTTCCAGGAACTTAAAAAATTCCAAGATCCCTCTCTATCTACTGTGTTTAACCTCCTGACACTCACAGCAGGTGTGGCTGGCACCTATAGCAGTAGTCAAGGCAGTGTCTGTAGCTAGATACAGTGTCAGAGGCCTGCTCTGCTTCTCTCCAAAGCCTAAACAAGACTATCTATTTAATTTTCCTAACACTAGTGTCCATCTGATAGGTTCAAAATGAAGCAGGGAAAAAGCTAACAGAGTTTTGCCAAGAGAATGCACTGGTCATACCAAACACCCTCTTCAAACAACACAAGAGACGACTCTACACATGGACATCACCAGATGGTCAAAACCGAAATCGGATTGATTATATTCTTTGCAGCTGAAGATGGAGAAGCTCTATACAGTCAGCAAAAACAAAGCTGACAGTGGCTCAGATCATGAACTCCATATTGCAAAACTCAATATGAGGAAAGTAGGGAAGACAACTAAGCCATTCAAGTACGACCTAAATCAAATCCCTCACGACTAACCAGTGGATGGACAGATCCAAGGGATTCGAGCTGATAAATAGAGTGCCTGAAGAACTATGGAAGGAGGGTCATCACGCACAGGAGGCTGTGATCAAAACCATCCCCAATAAAAAGATATTCAAAAATGCAAAATGGCTGTCTGAGGAGGCCTTACAAATAGCTGAGAAAAGAAGGGACGTGAAAGCCAAAGGAGAAAAGGAAAGATACATCCATCTGAATGCAGAGTTCCAAAGAGTAGCAAGGAGAGATAAGAAAGCCTTCCTAAATGAGCAATGTAAAGAAATAGAGGGGAAAATTANAATAGCTGAGAAAAGAAGGGACGTGAAAGCCAAAGGAGAAAAGGAAAGATACATCCATCTGAATGCAGAGTTCCAAAGAGTAGCAAGGAGAGATAAGAAAGCCTTCCTAAATGAGCAATGTAAAGAAATAGAGGGGAAAATTAGGATGGAAAAGACTAGAGATCTCTTCAAGAAAATTAGAGATACCAAGGGAACATTTCATGCAAAGATGGGCACGATAAAGGACAGAAACAGTATGAACCTAACAGAAGCAGAAGATATTAAGAAGAGGTGGCAAGAATGCACAGAAGAGCTATATGAAAAATATCTTAATAACCCAGATAACCACAATGGTGTAATCACTCACCTAGAGCCAGATATCCTGAAGTTCGAGGTCAAGTGGGCCCTAGGAAGCATCACTTTGAACAAAGCTGGTAGAGGTGATAGAATTCCAGCTGAGCTGTTTCAAATCCTAAAAGATGATGCTGCAAAAGTGCTGTATTCAATATGCCAGAAAATTTGGACAACTTAGCGGTGGCCACAAGACTGGAAAAGATCAATTTTCATCCCAATCCCAAAGAGAGGCAATGCCAAATAATGTTCAAAGTATTGCACAATTGCACTCATCTCACATACTAGCAAAGTAATGCTCAAAATTCTCCAAGCCAGACTTCAGCAAAATGTGAACCATTAACTTCCAGTTGTTCAATCTGAATTTAGAGAAGGCAGAGGAACCAGAGATCAAATTGCCAACATCATAAAAAGGAAGAGAATTCCAGAAAAATATCTACTTCTGCTTTAATGACTATGTTAAAGCCTTTGACTGTATCACAACAAACTGTGGAAAATTCTTAAAGAGATGGGAATACCAGACCACCTGATCTGTGTCCTGAGAAATCTGTATGCAGGTCAAGAAGCAACAGTTCCAAATTGGGAAAGGAGTTCGTCAAGGCTGTATATTGTCACCCTGCTTATATAACTTCTATGCAGAGTACATCATGTGAAATCCCTGGCTGGATGAAGCAGAAGTTGGAGTCAAGATTGCCAGGAGAAATATCAATAACCTCATATATGCAGATGACACCACTCGTATGGCAGAAAGCAAAGAAGAACTAAAGAGACTCTTGATGAAAGTGAAACAGGAGGATGAGAAAGTTAGCTTAAAACTCAAGATTCAGAAAATGATGATCCTGGCATCTGGTCCCATCGTTTCATGGCGAAAAAAAGGGTGGTGGGGGGGGACAATCAAACAGTGTGACTTTATTTTCTTGGGCTCAAAAATCACTGCAGATGTTGACTGCAGCCATGAAATTAATAAATGCTTCCTCCTTGGAAGAAAAGCTATGACAAATCTAGACAGCACATTAAAAATAAAGACATTGTTTTGCTGACAAACTTCTATATAGTCAAGGCTGTGGTTTTTCCAGTGGTCATGTATGGATGTGAGAGTTGGACTATAAAGAAAGCTGAGCACTGAAGAATGATGCTTTTGAACTGTGGTGTTGGAGAAGACTCTTGAGAGTCCCTTGGACTGCAAGAAGATCGAGCCAGTCAATCTTAAAGGAAATTAGTCCTGAATATTCATTGGAAGGACTGCTGCTGAAGCTGAAGCTCCAATACTTTGGCCACCTTATTCGAAGAACTGACTCATTTGAAAAGACCCTGACGCTTGGAAAGATGCTTGGAATGCAGGAGGAGAAGGGGAGAACCAAAGATGAGATGGTTGTATGACATGACCAACTCAATGGACATGAGTTTGAGCAAGTTCTAAGGGTTGGTGCTAAACAGGGAAGCCTGGCCTGCGGTAGTCCATGGGGTCACGAAGAGTCAGACATGATTGAGCAACTGAACTGAGCTGATCATGTAATATGCCTGGCTGGATGAATCACAAGCTGGACTTGAGATTGCTGGGAGAAATATCAACAACTTCAGATACAAAGATGATAGCTCTCTAATGGCAGGAAGTGAAGAGGAGTTAAAGAGCCTCTTGATGAGAGTGAAAATACTGGTTTAAAACTCAACATTCACAAAAAGTAAGATCATGGCATCTGGTCCCATCACTTATGGCAAATAGAAGGAGAAAAAGTGGAAGCAGTGACAGATTTTCTTTTCTTGGGCTCCAAAATCACTAGACAGTGACTGCAGCCATGAAATTAAAAGACACTTGCTCCTTGGAAGGAAAGTCATGACAAATCTACACAACATAATAAAAAGCAGAGACATCACTTTGCTGACAAAGGTCCTTATAATGAAAGCTATGGTTACTCCAGTAGTCACGTACAGATGTGAGAGTTGGACCATAAAGAAGGCTGAGGAGTGAAGAATCAATGTTTTTGAATTGTGGTGCTGGAGAACTCTTGAAAGTCCCTTGGATGGCAAAGAGATCAAACCAATCAATCTTAAAGGAAATCAACCTTAAATATTCATTGGAAGTACTGATGCTGAAGCTCCAATACTTTGGTCCCCGGATGCAAGAGCCAACTCATTGGAAAAGACCCCGAAGCTGGGAAAGACTGAAGGCAACAGGAGAAGGGGGTGACAGAGGATGAGACAGTTAGATAGCATCATGGAGTCAGTGGACATGAACTTGAAAAAACTCCTGGAGAGAGTGAAGGCCAGCAGAGCCTGGCATGCTGCAGTCCAGAGAGCCACAGTGACGACAACAATGCTTAGGAGTGGAAATGCCGGGCTTTGCAGCATGTGTTGAGAAATAAAACCCACAAATCATGGCAAGAGAAGCAAAATTTAATCACAAAAACTCTTCTCTGCCCTTTGACCCTCTCTCCCCATTCTGTACCTGTCTGTTGTTGTTCAATCATTAAGTCATTTCTGACTCTTTGTGACCCCATGGACTGCAGCCCACCAGGCGCCTCTGTCCATGGGTTTTCTCAGCACTAGGCATTGACCAAACCTCTCTCCATGGGTAGAAATACCTGCTCAACCATAAGGAGCAACATTCTCCCAGTATCAACTCCTTAAAGATAGTCATCCTTTCTTGGTTTCTTAAGGAGCCACTTAGATCGTCATTGTGTAAACTGTCAATATGTCATTTGATGTCCAGCCCCCTGTCTCAGAAAACTTATATAACTATGGCTGGACTGCTAATGGGCAGAACAGTTCTCAAGGCTTTTAAAGATGTTCTTCTCAGTTTATAAGCCTCAAATTCAGCTCAAATAAAAATTTTCATTTCGTTTTTAAATTGACTGATTAATTTTTTTGTTGACTCTGTTTAATCATTTGAGGAACTGACAGACTGTTTTACAAAGTGACTGTATCATTTTAAATTCCTACCTGCTTGCATATTTTTAATTATTTAAATTAAATAGGAAATTATATTCATAATCAGTCATCGTAACTGAACTTGTTACTGTGGTAGCTCATACCATAGTACTCTGATGAAAAAATAAGTCTTATCAAAGAATAAATGATTATTATGTTACTTTATGTCCTTACCGCTATGACTGACAGTCAGTGACTTTAAAATTATCCTCTCATAGGAACCTAAGCTAATACATTCCCTTTGAAAGTTGGATCATAAAGATTTCTATAAGAATCTATGAGTGTTTTCTCATTATCAGAGATATGCAAATCAAAACCACAATGAGGTAACATTTTACACCACTCAGAATGGCTGTGATCCAAAAGTCTACAAGCAATAAATGCTGAGAGGGTGTGGAGAAAAGGGAACCCTCTTACACTGTTGGTGGGTATGCAAACTAGTACGGCCACTATGGAGAACACTGTGGAGATTCCTTAAAAAACTGGAAATAGAACTGCCATATGACCCAGCAATCCCACTGCTGGGCATACACACCAAGGAAACCAGAATTGAAAGAGACACGTGTACCCCAATGTTCATCACAGCACTGTTTACAATAGCCAGAACATGGAAGCAACCTAGATGTCCATCAGCAGATGAATGTATAAGCAAGCTATGGTACATATACACAATGGAGCATTACTCAGCCATTAAAAAGAATACATTTGAATCAGTTCTAATGAGGTGGATGAAACTGGAGCCTATTATAAAGAGTTAAGTAAGCCAGAAAGAAAAACACCAATATAGTATACTAACGCATATATATGGAATTTAGAAAGATGGTAATGATAATCCTATATATGAGACAGCAAAAGAGACACAGATGTATAGAACAGTCTTTTGGACTCATCGATTTGATGGCCATGGATTTGAGTGGACTCCAGGAGTTGGTGATGGACAGGGAGGCCTGGTGTGCTGCAGTTCATGGGGTTGCAAAGAGTTGGACATGACTGAGCAACTGAACTGAACTGAACTGGAGAGGGCGAGGATGGGGTGATTTAGGAGAATGGCATTGAAACATGCATATTATCATATGTGAAATGAATCACCAGTCCAGGTTCGATGCATGAGATAGGGTGCTCGGGGCTGGTGCACTGGGATGACCCAGAGGGATGGTACGGGGAGGGAGGTGGGAGGGGGGTTCAGGATGAGGGACACGTGTACACCCGTGGTGGATTCATGTCGATGTATGGCAAAACCACTACAATATTGTAATCAGCCTTCAATTAAATAAGTTAAATTTTTTAAAAAGACTTTGTGAGTGTTCTTTATCACTGAGCCACCTAAGAAGCCCTAGCTTAAAGGAGACAAACAGTTCTTTCCCTGAGTTACTCACCCACACAAATGTGGCATGTTTGCTGCCTACTGCTGCCTTCCCAAGGCAAGAGGATACACGATTTGTGGGAATCTGACAATGGATGTTAAAGAGAGGAAATGGTGACAAAAGAGAAGGCGCAGGAGGAGATGCTGAAGGTAAACATTTACCACAAAAAGGTAAGAATCAAAGAAGACCTATGTCACATAATTAAACACGCAACTATAGTTGTAAGAGAGGGCTCCAATGAGGCGTTTCCAATTACTTCAATTATTTTAATAGCCCAGAAGTATTATACTTGGAGAATATATCAGTTAAGTTCAGTTCAGTTGCTCACTCATGTCCGACTCTTTGCAACCCCATGGACTGCAGCACATCAGGCTTCCCTGTCCATCACCAGTTCCTGGAGCTTGCTTAAACTCATGTACATAGAGGGTCAGTGATGCCATCCAACCATCTCATCCTCTGTTGACCCTTTCTCCTGCCTTCAATCTTTCCCAGCATCAAGGTCTTTTCCAGTGAGTCAGTTCTTCACATCAGGTGGCCAAAGTATTGGAGCTTTAGCTTCAGCATCAGTCCTTCTAAAGAATATTCAGGACTGATTTTCTTCAGGATTGACTGGTTGGATTTCCTTGCAGTCCAAGGGACTCTCAAGAGTCTTTTCCAACACCACAGTTCAAAAGCATCAATTCTTTGGCGCTCAGCTTTCTTCACAGTCCAACTCTCACATTCATACATGACCACTGGAAAAACCATAGCCTTGACTAGACGGACCTTTGTTGGCACAGTAATGTCTCTGCTTTTTAATCTGCTGTCTAGGTTGGTCATAGTTTTTCTTTCAAGGAGCAAGCGTCTTTTGATTTCATGGCTGCAGCCACCATCTGCAGTGATTTTGGAGCCCAAAAAATAAAGTCTGTCACCTGTTTCCACTGTTTCCCCATCTATTTCCCATGAAGTGTGGGACTGGATGCCATGATCTTTGTTTTCTGAATGTTGAGTTTTAAGCCAACTTTTTCACTCTTCTCCTTCACTTTCATCAAGAGGCTCTTTAGTTCCTCTTTACTTTCTGCCATAAGAGTGGTGTCCTCTGCATATCTGAGGTTATTGATATTTCTCCCAGCAATCTTGATTCCAGCTTGTGCTTCATCTAGCCCGGCATTTCACAAGATGTACTCTGCATAGAAGTTAAACAAGCAGTGTGGTAACATATAGCCACGAAGAACTTCTTTCCCAATTTGGAAACAGACCATTGTTCCATGTTTGTTTCTAACTGTTGCTTCCTGACCTGCATATAGATTTCTCAGGAGGCAGGTCAGGCCGTCTGGTATTTCCATCTCTTGAAGAATTTTCCACAGTTTGTTGTGACCCACACAGTTAAAGGCTTTGGCGTAGTCGACAAAGCAGAAGTCGGTGTTTCTCGGGAGCCCTCTTGCCTTTTCTGTGATCTAGCGGATGTTGCAATTTGATCTCTGGTTCCTTTGCTTTCTCTAAATCCAGCTTGAACAACTCTCTATAATGAGAGGATTTTTTTTTAATGTCTCCTTCAGCTATAGAAGAACTTCACAAATGTTGATCTCAAGTAGCAAAGAACCTGATTTGTCAGCAGTAACTCATGTTAGTCATGCTCTTGCTTGCACATATCAATGACTTCATTGCTGGTCCCTGTAAGTAAAAATACCAAATGCCCAGTCATTAATATTGTTGATAATAGGACACAAGTGAGGAGAAAGTATCTCTTTGGTTCTGCTTATCATTTTGTGTTACTGAATCTCAAAAATCACAAAAATGTCAGAACTGGAAAACTATTTGGGAAATAAGTGGTTTTTAACCCAAGGGGAAACAAGCTCATTTGGGAATCTGCTGAAAAATGTAGACTTTTGGCTGGAAAAATGATTAGCAACCATCAATAGTATCAGGGTTGTTAGTTAGCTATCCCTTACTCAACTTAACCAGTAGGGTTGTGAATGACAGCCAGAAACCCTTACCTGCAAGAGTCACAGAACAAATGTCCTTAGAGTCTGCTGATGGGGCAGAAAAAAATCGTAGGTGGTCAGAGACTTCTGGGGATTAGCCCCTCCAGGGCAGGCAGGCAGATTGCTTCCAGTGACAAACAGTTGCCAGTTTAGAAAAATTGCATATGACGGGATCTCCGGGAGCTGACTGTTCCAAGCGTAGTCTGATACTCAGGCTCAGGAAGAACCCAGCCAGAAGCCCCAGTTGACCGTAAGGAGGCTGCCTTAGAGAAACGTCGCCGATGCTCACAGAAACACTGCTCTCCAGCCAGTCCTTCCTTCCTGCTTCTTCCTTCTCATCACCGGCTCTGGATCAGCCTCACACAGGAACATCTGATGAGCAGGTCCTGAGTCAGGAAGCCGGGCCACCAGGAAGACCCAGGAATGAGATCTGCTTCCAGGGAGACCCAGCAATGAGATACAGGGCTTATAAAATGAGAAACGCTCTGGTTTGGAAGAAGGATGCCAGGCAGCCCAAGCACAGCAGTTTCCACCATTGGGGAGGGGATGGCTGAGACTGAAGAGGTGGGGAAGCAGCTGATGGACCGACCTGGCAGAGGCTTCTCATTGGGAGACAATGTTGGCTCCAGGCTGAGCCCAGGGAAAGGGCAATGCATGGTCCCTGATGAGAAACTGAGCTGCCGGTTACACCAGATTTGGTCCTTCCCCAGAGGCCCCGAGGTCCCACCCTGGTGCCTGGGATACCTAAGATCCATCTCCCATTCCTATGCCACTACTGGAAAGAAAGGGAAAGGAAGATGATGAGCGGGAGAAATGTACCTTATAGAGTGTTTAAACTTTCAAGTGACTGCTAATTTACAGACAGAGGGACCGAGAGGGAGAGGTTATTTTAAAATGAAAGACTGTGACATACAGCAAAATTTGAAATAAACTTTTAGCACTGTATGGAACAGGAGCTTCAGAACAAGAAGAGATAAAATATATAGTTTAAAAATTAAAGTTAGAATTTTGCACGTTAAATTATGTGGAGTAAACGCCCAGGGTTCAAATCACCCTGATTGCTGAGCACAGGGGCCCCTGACAGCCCCTGGAGTGAGATCAAATGGCAGAGAGAGAAGTTCTAGGGCAGGAGAAGGAGCTGGGGAATATTTATCTTCTGCAGCACTTTTTTTTTTTACTTTGTTTTCATTGAAGTATAGTTGATTTACAATAGTACATTAGTTTCAAGTGTACAGCAGAGTGATTTAGTATTTTTATAGATTATACTCCATTAAAAGTTATTACAAGATAATGACTATAATTCCCTGTACTATAGAACATATCCTTGCTGTTTATCTATTTTTTCTATTTTTTATTGATGTATAGTTGATTTACAATATTGTGTTAGTTTCAAGTACAAAGAAAAAGTGATTCTGTTACACATATCTAAATGACTTTGATTCTGTTACATGACACTGAATGTAAATCCTGCTGCTCATCTATGTTATACACGGCAGTGTGAGTCTGTCAATCCCAACACAGGCGTTTTGAAGAGTAGAGTTCCTTCTCAGGGATACAAGGGCAATTTCAACAGTGTCTGCAAGCCTCCAGGGGAAGCTGTGTTCCCCAGCAGAGCCTTCAGGCAGCTTCCTCAGCTCTGGGAAGTGGGAGGGAAGTTCATGGTCTGTATCTCCAAACTAGAATCCCTCTGGAGCCAACAAGGCCCATGACTGGGAGGAGGGCATGGGGGTGTTGGGCAGAGGCCTGAAGATGATCTCTGACTCTGTGATGTGATGCCTTTGCAAGGCTCATTCCCACCCAGGAGAAGATGGACTCCTGCAGGGAAGTGGCAGCCCAGTGAGGGATGGCAGGCCCCAGGGAAGAGAAGCGGGAGCCTTGTCTGGGGGCCAGCTTTGCTATATGAACTTGGGAGGGAAGAGGCGGAGCACAACCCTCACCTCACAGGGTGCACAGCGATGCGCACGCCTGCAACTGGGCCTCCTGTGCAAGCCCAGACTTCTGGGGGAGGCCCAAAGAGGGAGGCAGAGCTCAGCCAGAGCAAGGACATCACTGCTCAGCTCTGAGCTTCAAGCTAGACTTTCAAGTCTATGGTAAGCCTTTGGACAGAGGATGAGATGGCTGGATGGCATCACTGACTCGATGGACGTAAGTCTGAGTGAACTCCGGGAGTTGGTGCTGGACAGGGAGGCCTGGTGTGCTGCGATTCATGGGGTCGCAAAGAGTCGGACAGGACTGAGCGACTGAACTGAACTGAACTGAACTTAAGGCTTTGGACAGCTGGACTGTCGATTGAGAGCAAAGGGTTTCTCAAAACCCACAAATGACACTTTTTAACATCAAATTTTGGAGGAGTAACTGGAGAGTAAAGCAAATCGCCAAGGGAAACAGTTGTTGTGTAAAAGTCACTTCCACTAAGAAAAAAAGCCTCCTGGGGCTGGAAGCCATGAGGACTTGGGGAGGACCGCAGCACGGGGGGCGGAGCAGAGGCCCTCTCCCTGCACCTGGAAGCTGACAGAGAGCGTGCAGGAACAGAAACACTGCAGATGGTGCTCGCTCTGAGACCACTCGGCTTTCGCGGTGATCGTAACTGAGACAGTCATACTTAAAACTGACGGGAAACGTACTGCATTGGACTGAACACCCTGTAGAGGGCCAGGATGTCTGTGTGTTCCGTGCAGTTTTGGAGCTCAAAGGCTAGCAGGGAAGCAGGTGCTAGAAAGGAGGAAACAGCATTTCTGTACACGTGGAACGTAGGGTGTGCATTTGGAGACACAAGACCCAGCTGACCGCAGAAGCTGATGATTCTCACCCTGGGTGTGTGGAGCTCCTTTGTGCCTGCTGTGAGTGCCCGGCACTGGGGCACAGGTTGAAGGGGGTGCCAAGACAGCCAGTAAGGGAAAGTGCAGAATGTTCCGCGCTGAGGGAAGGCAGCCGCCAGGATCCGAGGCCAGGGGCACCGGGAGTCTGAAGTGGGAAGGCAGGGCGCTGGCCGGGGCCGCCGCCTCTGGGAACCTCCACACTGCCTAGCCACCACTGGGAGTTACCCTTTCACGGACATCTCAGTGTAAGAGATTCAACCAAATAAGCCTAGGGAGCCACAAGTGAGAACATTGTCCCTGTACTCAGCCCAGCCCTCTCTCTGTGTCTCCTGTAACTCCCTGGCTCGGCTCTGTGGCTGCTGGCACCCCACTTCCTGGTTGGTTGGACCATGACTGTTTTATTTATCATTCCCCCCAGTCGTGTAAACTGCGTGCTTTCCAGCTTGCTTCTGAAGTGAGTAATGCTGCAGTGAAATGGATTAACTTGAACATCTTCACTTTTCAGGGGTGCGGGTTCATCTGCAGGATAAGTTGCTAGGAGTAAGTGGTTGGATTAGAGAGTCTATGTGTTTGAAATTTCGATATGAATAAACTGCTCTCCAAAAAAAAATTCCCATTTCACTCCCACCAGCTGTTAGGAGGCTGTTTCTGTCTCAGAGTACTGAAGCTGCCTTCCAGGTCCGCCCCTCCTCTCTCCATTTGCTCAGGCCCCATCTTGCCCTCGGTGAGGAAGCCCAGGCAGGGATTTTCTGGAGCGTCTGCCTCCTCCTCTCGCCTCTCTCCTGCCACACCTGGTGTGAGCCATGGCCCCACGCGCTTGGACGCCTGTGTGGGCCTCCCGGCTCACCTACTGCTGGTACCTTCCTCATCTCCTCTCCACACGCAGGCGGCGGGTTGCACACCTCGCCCAGAGCCGCAGGCAGGCTCCTTCTCACTCCCCACAGGCACCTGCAGCGGAGCACTTCCCACCGCAGGGTCAGACATTTTGCACACCTGTCCGAACCTGGTCAAGAGTCTGCTCTGCTGTAACTTCCGAGTCCACCTGAGTCCCAGGATGAGGCCTCTGCACCCAGGTGAAGGTTCAGGGCATTGTTCTTGGGTTTTGCCCAGAGGCCTCAGAGATCTACCGAGGGAGCTTCTTGAATCCAACAGCCCTGCTACACACACACACACACACACACACACAGACACACACACACACACACA
>SJYV01026152.1:119563-140249 GCA_006410875.1 Neotragus pygmaeus
TTTCTTACATGATAGTATACATGCTTCAATGCCATTCTCCCAAATCATCCCATCCTCTCCCTCTCCCTCAGAGGCCAAAAGTCTGTTCTATATGTCTGTGTCTCTTTTGTTGTCTCACATACAGAGTCATCATTACTATCTTTCTAAATTCCATATATATGTGTCAGTATACTGTACTGGTGTTATTCTTTCTGGCTTGCTTCACTCTGTATAATAGTCTCCAGTTTCATCCATCTCATTAGAACTGATTCAAATGTATTCTTTTTAATGGCTGAGTAATACTCCATTGTGTATATGTACCACAGCTTGCTTATCCATTCATCTACTGATGGACATCTAGGTTGTTTCCGTGTCCTGGCTATTATAAACAGTGCTGCAATGAGCATTGGGGTACATTTCGTTTACCTGTTTATTGTTTATTGTCCCATTAGAACAGAAGATCCCAGTATGTGAATATTTTTCATTCATCACTGTATCTTTAGGTCTGAACTAGTAGTACCTGGTTCATAAAGTGAAGTGAAAGCTGCTCAGTCGTGTCTGACTCTTTGTGACCCCGTGGGCTATGCACTTCATGGAATTCTTCAGGCCAGAATACTGGAGTGGATAGCCTTTCCCTTCTCCAGGGAATCTTCCCAACACAGAGATCAAACCCAGGTCTCCTGCATCATAGGCAGATTCTTTACCAGCTGAGCCACAAGGGAAGCCCACCTGATTCATAAGTGAAAGTGAAATTGTTAGTTGCTCAGTTGTGTCCCACTCTTTGTGACCCTATGGACTGTAGCCCGCCAGGCTTCTCTGTCCATGGACTTCTCCAGGAAGAATACTGGTATGGGTTGCCATTCCTTTCTCCATGGGATCTTCCCCACCCAGGAATTGAACCAGGTCTCTGGCATTGCAGGCAGATTCTTTATCATCTGAGCCACCAGGGAAGCCCACCTGGTTCATAGTGGGTGCTCAATAAGTACTGGAAGAATGCATTCTGGCCCAGCTGAGCTGTCCTACAGGACTTGGATGTAATTTCTCATAGCCCAAATGATAACCTGGACATTTAAAACTCAAAGTGCATTAAAGAAGTTTTCCAACATATTGTGAGAAGGATTTTTAATCTTAGGCAAACTACAATCTATAGTCTTCACTTCAGTTACACAGTACATTTACCTTTTGCACTTTCAGTTCAGTTCAGTTCAGTTGTTCAGTCATGTTTGACTCTTTGCAACCCAATGAATTGCAGCACGCCAGGCCACCCTGTCCATCACCAACTCCCAGAGTTCACTCAAACTCATATCCATCGAGTCAGTGATGCCATCCAGCCATCTCATCCTCTGTTGTCCCCTTCTCCTCCTGCCCCTAATCTCTCCCAGCATCAGAATCTTTTCCAAAGAGTCAACTGTTTGCATGAGGTGGCCAAAGTANGCCTGCAGAGGCACCAGGCACATGCGAGTATCTGGCCAGTTTACACCTGAGGGCTAATCTGCACTGGTTGGATGAGAATTTCTGAGTTTTCTCTTTTTGCAGTTTTCTCTATTAATCCACAGTTTGAGACAATTTGATAAAATTCTCCTGGACCAAAAAACCCAATTGAAAGACAGGAGTTAGGAGGCAGAGGCAGCTTAAGACACAGGTGATGCAGCTGCCTGGGGGGCAAGCCAGCAGAAGGCAGGGAGGGGAGAGGCCCAGCAGCTGGCCTGGGCTGGGCAGGTGTCTGCCAACCTCCAGACTCCATTCCACAGGTACTGCTACTTGTTCATGCCCTCCGAGAGGGCCTGGGAGTCATGCGGCAAGGTTACAGGAGCTCCTTGGGTGAGAACACAGCCTGGAGAAGTTAGATGGCCTGTCAGACTCCTCTGCTGATTGGGGAGGACTTCTGGGACCTCTCTCACATTCCCGGTTTGCACCTTCTCACACACAAATGCCCTTGGAAGCTGAGGTCAAGGGAGAGAGAGCCTGGTGGGTGGGGGCAATCTTCGTGGCAGGGCAGGGCGCAGGCACGGGGGGATGCCCCTCACTTGAAGACACCTTCCTGCCGTCATCTAACACCAAGATTCCCAAGGCAACTCGGAAAGAAGCAAGACTCCTAGGATGTCAGCCAGCTTTCTGCCAGGCCTGGGTTTGTGGCACATCAACTTCACAGGACTCTTCAGAAAGTCCCCTGGCTGGGTTTGCTGGGATATTCTGAAAACTAATAAATCCCTGGGCTGGCACATCCTGGAGGCTGCAAAGAGAGCCCCATCATTCTACATTTTAGCCTGGGAATTCCTCCTTCCTTCACAAGAATCACTACCTTCCTCTGGCCCTTCAGGACCCAGACCGGGAGAGAGGCAGGGCCCCAGGAAGGCTGTAGACAACAGTTCAGGACCAAGCGATTCCCCAGGCTTCTACCTGGTGGGGGTGGCCGTGTCCAACCCTGGTGTCTGGAAGTAGGTGGTGACGGTCCCTACCTCACCCTGCATTTGAAACCAGTTAGAATGATAGTGTGACCGCCATGTGCATAGATGAAGCAAGATAATTCCACAAAAATATCTACTACTGCTTCTTTGACTATGCTAAAGCCTTTGACTGCATGGATCACAACAAACTGTGGGAAATTCTTAAAGAGACAGGAATACCAGACCACCTTACGTGCCTCCTAAGAAACCTGAATGCAGGTCAAGAAGCAACAGTTAGAACTGGACATGGAGCAACAGACTGTATAAATGTATAAATTTGCATACAATTACACCTGTCCTTTTTACTTGTCCTTCCTCCTGCTGAGTCACAGAATCAGCTTTAAAATAGAAAAGCTATACTTATTTTGCATAATACACTATAGCAATGGCTAAAAATAACTAATATGCTCTTAATAATTAAGGCTGAATACCTTGTTCTAATTGAGAAGTAATTCATAAACTAATTTGGATATCTGGGAACTAGTAACATGCAATAGATCCTTCTTTCTTATTTTTCTCTCCCTTTCATCCTTTTGTATACTGTTTTAAAAGGCAAAACCCTGTGAAGTGATAACAGACCCCAAGTAAATGAAAATGGTTTGAAGGAAAAAATTACACAGGTAGATTTCCTCGTATATAATTCATTAAAATCTTGATTTACAGGAAAGATAAGCTAGGAGATATTCAGATTATAATTTCTTTCTTGTAGTGCTCAATTAATTATTATACTTCTATAATTTGTGTGTGTTTAGGAGTCCAGAATTACATCCATTCCTCGTGCTAACCCTATCTGATGATTGCTCCTGTTGTAGCTGTATGATTTATCCACTATAATTAGAAAAGCAACACTGCTTTCTCTTAGGAATGTTTTTTTCTCCAGGTGATATCTATATATCTAGCTCTGTTACTCACCAGGGAATTACCTTGGTCTCTGACTGCTGTTTATTAGTGCTGCCTTCAGCTTAACCACTGTGCAAGTATCAATAAACCATGATCACTGCACGATGGGCATCATATCCACGTTCCCAAATTGTACATGGTTCTCAGTAACTGTCCCTTCCACACATAACTGTCCCTTCTATTGGCAAATGACACTTTTAAAAGGTAGTTGATTTTTTCTATGGGGTCAAATTTGTATATAAATAATTTGTGCAGAACCAATCTTTTTACATTTTTTGTCTCCTTCTTTTTCTCCCTCCCTCCATCCGTCCATCATTCATGTTCAATGTATTAGTACTATGCTAAATGCCATAGGGAACAGAAAGAAGCAGAAGACCGAATCTTGTCCTCAAGCATAGTTTACCCCTGGGGCTTCCTCTGCTCGCAATGCAGTGGCCCCAGGGTCCACCTCTCTTCAGGGAACGAGACCCTGCACACCACAACTGGAAGAAAACAAACAAACAAAACCTCTATATTCTGCAACTAGAAAGATCCTACATGCTGCAACTAAGATCTGCAGCCAAAGCAAATAAATAATTTTTAAAAGTATGGCTTACCATCTATTCAGGGAAAAAGAATGCATATGTGTACACAAAAGAGCAACCACCAGAATGCTGTGTGATGTATCACAAGCAACTAGCACAAAGTCACATCATCTAGGAGATCCAAGGAAGATATCTGGGGCCGGAACGATGTGATGTGTTGACTGAGTCTGCGGACTAGTCTGATATAAGGGGAGAGGCACAGGCAATAAGTTGGAAGACCAGGTGTTCACTCCCACCGCTGACTATTGCAACCTGAACTTCATTTCTCTCATCTGTAAGCTGGGAACCATGATTATAATAATACTTCTCTCCTATTTAAATTTGTGAATCATACAATCAAATGTGGTTATATAAAGATGTTCTGAAAATGTTAAAAAAATTCCAACCTAAGGGTGTGTTGTTTTAATTTTTCATCACATACCATAGTGTTTATGTTCAAACATCACTAATAATGAAGAAATGTTAAAAGTTCAATAGGAAGAGGGGAGCAATGCTGATATATATGTTATTTAATCGGGAGAGAAAATGACAAAATAAAAGGGCTGTGATACAAATATGACTTTTTTTAGGTACAATCCATACTATATTATACCTATACTTAATTAAAAGCTAATAACTGTTATGAATAATGTGGGGATAATGATAAGCAATACTTACTGAACTTTTACTATGTCCCAGGGGCTGTGCTAAGAACTTCTTATGTATTGTCTAATTTAATCTTCATAACAATCCTAAGAATCTATCATCATTGTTCCCATTTCAGAGGGGGAAACCCTGGGTCAGAGATCTTTTCATTTGGCAAAGTCACACAGCTAGTAATAAGCACAGGGTTTGAATCTATCTGCCTAACTTCTAAGGCTCTATTTTTTTTTAATTTTTATTTATTATTGGCCGTGCTGGGTCTTTGTTGCTGCATGGGCTTCTCTCTAGCTGTGGCTGGGGGTGCCTCTTGTTGCTCTAGGGTGAGGGTTTCACCAGCTGTGGAAGGTGGGCTCAATAGCTGCGGGTCCCTGGCTCTACAGCACAGGCTCAGCAGCTCGGTGGAACATGGGATCTCCCTAGATCAGGGACCGAACCTGTGACTCCTGCATTGGCAGGCGGATCCTGCGTCACTGAGCCACCAGGGAAGCCCTAAGCCTGTATTCTTATCCAGTAATGTCCATAACTTTGGCATGGCACACAAAAGGCAGTGATGTATTTATTAAACCAGATAAGAAATGGATATTTAAATAATAAATTATTACAAGCAAAGGTGAAGTGAGGAATGCAGCTTTAGAAGGAAGAGAAAGGCCAGTGCATAGATGACCTAATTTGCCATGTATGACTATTTGCATTTGATTCTGTGGGTAATAAGGAGCCACAGACAGTTTTAAGTACAGAAATGTGATCACTGCCTGCCTGGCATAGTGTTGGTGCTTCATACATGCTACATGAACACATGAATGAATGGGGTTTGCCTTTTAGAAAGACTGACCTAATGACATTGTGAAATGTGGTTTGGAGGGAACTAAGACTGAAGGTACAAAAGCTCCTGTAAAAGCCTGGGGAAAGACAGCAGAGCTGTACTGGGGCTGGCCAGCACTGGTTTGAAGAGGCAATCAATGTATACTTCTTCCCAACTTCAGGCTCAGTGACATTCAGTGGATGGTTTGAAGCCAGCCCTGGTGGGGTTATCTACACCACAGATCTCAGCAAACACCACAAGTCAGGGCTCTCTTTTGGGAGAGTAGATTTACCAACACACTTACTGGCCTGAACAAAAGCCACAGCAATGGGACAGAAGAGGAAAAAATATGTGCTAGAGGGGTTAATGAAGCAGAACCAGCAACACTTATCATTAGTTGGTTGATGGGTGAGGAGGGTCAGTGAGGGAGATTACAAAATGGTTTATCAGGTTATTGGGTTGCATGATTCCAATAGGATACTGGTACGTCTTACCAAGAAGAGTTCAAGATAGGCAAGATAGTGAATTCTGTTCAGGAAAAACTGACATATTTGTGAAACATGATGGTAAAGATGTCCAGAAGACAGTGGCTATATAGATGTGAGAGTAAAGGGACAGGTATGGATTCAATATGAAACACGGGAACCATGAGGATGTAACTGATAGTGGAAGTCAGCTGGAACTGGACCACTGGGAGCAGATGAGCTTTTAAAGCAACATAAAGGGACAGAACCCTGAAAAATGCTGTGGTAAGTCTTCAAGTTTTATAAAGTAAATATACATAAAGCCACATGCTCTTTTCTACAAAGACAGTTTGGGTAAGTAGGTAGAATTATATTTTCTATGTAAATACTGAATTTGGAATAAAATTATCACAGTAATGTATATGAGTGTTAATATTCACATCTGATGTAAACAGATTTATAGATCAGGTTTATAAGCACTTTATAGCAAGATGTATCAAAATATCACTTTAAAACAACAAAAAGACTAAATATTCAAAAAAGTGTATATCTATCAAATATCTGAAAGAATAAAAACACTCTAGAAAAATGTAAAGAAAAGTTGCTGCAGAAATCAACTAAAATGTAATTATAAGGAATCCTATTCTATACTTTTAGCTTGACATTGTAATGTTAACTGTTCATTTCTTTCCCTCTCCCACTGCAGTTCACTGGTGGTGAGAAGGCTGTATTTTTTAATCTAAGTTTGTGGCTTTCTACGTAATGTGTACTCAGAAAATAAGCAAACAAACAAAATCCAACCCTATTTCTTCCATGACAGAGTAAGAGATTTGAACAGATGCCCTAAAAGGTCACTTTCAATCCTGAGAATTTTTGAAAAGGAAGTGGTGATAGTTGCTTACCACTTAAAAGTGGGCTCGGTGGCAGCACCAAAGGGTCAGTGAAAGACTCTCAGCTCAGTATGACACTAGTAAGAATTTTCTTACAAAACTATCCCACAGAGAAAAAGCTGTTTTGGGAAGTGGCTCTAGAGCTAGAAGCGTCCTTACATAGCTTTAGATTAGGTTTTCCTGATCTTTTCTCAGGCCGTTGTTCACATGGAAAATGGCGGCACCGCACATCGATCAGTATCTCAAGGGTTAGTTGTCACCCGTTCTCAGAGCTCTGGTTGGGAAGACTGATCTGGCCCAACATCCTCGTCTGCAGTGGGGGAAATTAAATCTTACAGCAGGGAAGTGACATTCCCAGATCAACGTTAATGTAAATGATGGGGAGAGGACTCTAGCCTCCTCCCCACAAAGCAAGGTCAAGCTTGAGGATTAGGTCAGCGATCGTCTCAGTGGATGGGGCCGTGGTCTGGATCGGTGTTGCTTTAAATGTGGTCCCATAACCAGTGGCACCAGAGCTTGTTAACGCTTGAGGAATTTGTTTAAAAAGCTGAGACATTGGACCCACACAAACACTGCATCAGGCTCTGCGGCCAGGCCCGGGAATCTGCAATTTAAGGTTAGAGACCGTGATCCACCCCACCTCCTCGACGGTAACTTTGGACTACGCGCTCCTTCCTGAACTGAGGGGCTGCGGGGCGCGCATCGCCCAGCAACCCGACCGCAGAGCAGCGTGGGCGGCACAGCCGCCACGTCCCAGCGGCAAGCCGCCTGTAGCGTCTGGCCCTCCCCGTCGTCACAGAGCAGCCAGCGCCCTATCCGCGCGAGGACCCCGCCGCGCGGGCAGCAGCCTCCGGGCCGGGCTGCGGAGCGGGCTGCGGGGGGGTCGGGGGTGGGGTTGGGACAGAGGCGGCTCAACTTCGCCCGCTGAAGGCCAGGGCGCTCCAGGCTGGCCAGCTCGCAGCTCCAGCTCCGCCTCCGAGCTCCTGTTCTTCGCGGTCCCGCCCCCCGGGAGCCACTTCTGCGCCTGCGCTTTCCCCCTTGCCCCGCCTCCCGGCTCGACCGGAAGTTAGCCGATTCCCACAGTGCCCCGCGAGCGCGGGCGCGAGAGACGGGTCGGTAGGTTCCCTCGCGGCTCTCGGTCGGCTTTGCTGCGGCCTCTCTCGTGCCAGGGCGCTGTAGGGAACTGGGGCCTGGGCAGCGCTTCGTCTGCGGATGTAATGGCGCTGCTCCGTGGCGTCTGGGGCGTGCTGAATGCCCTGGGAAAGTCAGGAGCGGATCTCTGCGCGGTCTGTGGCAGTCGACTGCGCTCTCCCTTTAGGTAAGCCTGCTTTGCCTGCACCCTTGGAGGCGGGAGGTTTCAGGACGCCTTGGGGTTAGAATGTGGACGCTGTTCTCCGCGTTCTGTGCCCCCTAAGGTGGTCAGGACTGACTTGGCCCTGTGATCCCCACCTCGACCTTGCCAAGGGGGTGATAGCTTGGAGACCAGGCCTTACTGCATCAGTACCCCTTGCCTTCCTTCCGGCCCCTTTTCCCCTCCTCCCGTCCCTCCTCACTCTCGTACCTGGAGCATCGGGTTTGGCGTCCCCTGCGAAGTCGCCCCAAGAGTCCTGCCTTCACCTAGCCATTGAGACAAGGCCCAGGAGCTGGAGATACACACTTTCCTTCACTCTCTGCCCTTGCTAGGAGACTTCAGTTTTGCACGCTCTTTTCCCTGGATAGGACAGGATTTTAAATATCATTACTGTTCTTGCCGAAGGTGTTAGATGTCAGATATGTAGCATCTTGATATCTTGCTTGGCATCTGTGTTCACATAATTATGAATACGGGTATTTAAATGTTTTAACACTGGTTATTTTCGTTTTATTTATATGTAGTTTTGCGTATGTTCCAAGATGGTTTTCATCCAACTTGAGTGGTTATCCAAAGAAGCCTATGACTTCATACGTTCGATTTTCTAAAGAACAGCTGCCCATATTTAAAGCTCAAAACCCAGGTAAGGAGTTTGGGTTATATGCTCTTCTCTGATGTAGTAAAGATGCCACTAAGCAGTTAAATTGCAGACTTGATTTTCAGTATTAAGGCATCTGTTGAATGCAGAGACATAACCATTCTTTGATGGCCTGAAAAATAGATATAACATGGGCTTGTAAGAAAGGCACCTGCCAGTGCAGGAGACATAGGAGTCACGGGTTTAAACCCTAGTGGGGGAAGATCCCTGGAAAAGGGAATAGTGACCAGCTCCTTTATTCTGGCCTAGAAAACTGTGGACAGAGGATCCTGGCAGTCCACAGTCCATGGATTTGCAGAGTCAGACACGACTGAAGCGACCTAGCAGACATGCATAAGAAATCAGTGTAAGCACAGTAGTAAAGTAATTTTACCAAATAAAAATGCTTTAAATGTAATTGAGAACTGGTGAAAGGAATTTTAAAAATAGCGTGTAGAATGGAAAGTACTCAGGAAAGATGATGAAAAAGCTGAATTCGGGGCCTTGTTGCCATTGGCCTAGAGGACCATTGACGAATCATTTTACTTCTTGCTTAGCTCCTGCTTCTGCCACTGCGAATTATTAATAAAGTTGCAGTGAAGTAATTTATGTGGATGTGTTGCATAAATTTTAAAGCTGAGTACAGGTTATTATTAATTTTAAGAGTTTTTTGACTGAAAGCCAGTTCTTGAACTTCTGAAAGATTTCCAATTAGGTTTGTTGACTCCCTAGAAAGACTAGGTCCTTATTGAGGCCATAGTGTAAAGATAGTGACCAAATTAGTAATTGCTGAGCTTTTCTTATAATTTCTAAAGCTTTTTCATATGCATTACATCACAGGGCACTTAGGAAAATCATATGAGCTGTAATAGTCACATAAAGAACTGGTTTAAGAGACATGTTTTAGTACTCACATCTTTTGAAATGTAGGAGTTGAAATTAACAAGTGGTTTGTTAAATCATTTATACCTTGTCATTCCAGTTAAGATGGGAAAGAAATGGAGAAAAATGATTTAGTTTTAGAATAATTTAGCTTGTTTGCAAACAATATTTCTGTAATTGAAATACAGGGTGGTGTTAGACTATATTTTTTTGTTTAGTCAGGCTTTATGAACTTGGTCATTCCTGAAAGACTTGAAAAAAATGCTTTTGATTGAAATATGAAGTAGAAAACTTGTAGACACTGATTCCCCAATTGCTTTAACTTAGTAATCAATTCCTGAGGACCATTTTGGTGGTAAGTGATACTATTCCCTAATTTAATTATTAGATAATAGGCTAACAATGTTAGATAAAATATTAAATTATTTATTGTACTTAAATTAGTTGGTTAAAGAAAAATTAAATCATTTTAAGTTGTTTGTGGTAAAATGTCTGTAAAAATATGTAATTTTAGAGCTAATGGATTATGCTTTCCTGAAAGTCTTTAGAAATTGATCCTGAGATGTAAAATGGTGATATCAATTTTTATTTCATTTCATAGATGCAAAAAATTCAGAACTAATTAAAAAAATCGCCAAGCTATGGAGGGAACTTCCTGAATCAGAGAAAAAGGTAAGCATATAAATTTTCAACATTGCTGACCAATTATTTTGCATGTAAGGACAACTGTCATATCCTTTAAGGAACCAGATGACCCAGAGTTGTTTTTTTTTTTTTTAACGTTTGTTATCTCAAAGGAATGTCATACTTTCTCATCCACATAAATGATGAGAATATGGATAAATGGCAGTGGTGATGAAGGGTTGGTTTTTGAAGCAATTTGAAGTTGGAGGCCAGTTGCTAGACCTTCACCTTGGATAACATATTTGAAGAACACGTGATTTATAAGTGGGATTTCAGAGTACATTTTCCACTTGGTGGTTTAGTCAGTTTCCTGAAGTTAGGCAGTTGTCCTTCCCTGTCAGGTGTGCTATGTTTAATTAGCCAGCAATAGTTTATTAACTTACTTGGATTTTATATTTATAGATATATGAAGATGCTTACAAGGCAGACTGGCAGATATACAAGGAAGAGATAAACAGAATTCAAGAACAACTAAGTCCAAGTCAAATAGTATCTTTGGAAAAAGAAATCATGCAGAAACGTTTAAAGAAGAAAGCATTAATAAAAAAGAGAGTGAGTATGGTTGAAATAGTCTTTTCCTTTGGCAAAAAATTGAAATTTATATATCTATAAATACAGGTTTGGTTTTTTTCCCCTTATTTTGATGATATGGTAGAGAATGTACTTCAGTTAGGGAAAAATAGGATAGTTTCCTTCTGCCACTAGGACCACGTGCCTTTGAGTATATTGTAAACCATTTTGCCTCCTTTTGGATGTGTCTGAGTTCAACATACATAATTAGGACTGGTGTGAAAGCTGCAGGAACAGAGTTAGGAAACAGGAAAATCAGGAATAGCAAAAGTCTTGCTTCTGGGTCTTTTCTAGAGTAACTTACTGATTTGAATTGTTCTACAGGTGATAGTGAATTTGATTGTGAATATTGCTGAATAGATTTAATTCATTAACTTACCAATGTTTTAATAGTACCTATTGTAGCTAATAAAGTTAAAGTGCCTTTAGGATGAAATTTGATTTTTCCTCATTAAAAATCCCACATGGTTCAAAATTAGTGGCTTCTAGTTGAAGGTATTAGTCCATATAAATTCTATTATTTGTCAGACTACATCTTTCCATACTATTAGGTGTGAGGTGGTGAACTTGCTGATCCAGTATATATACCATAGAAAATGGTCATCAGAGCAAAAACTTACTTCTCTGAAAAAGTAGATTCCAGCCTTTGATGTGAAGTGATTGGATCTCTCTTCCTGATCCCTGTGTCTTAAGCCCTCCTAGCCNCATAGCTTTGACTAGACAGACCTTTGTTGGCAAAGTAATGTCTCTGCTTTTTAATATGCTGTCTAGGTTCTACACATTAGATAATGTCATTGTCTAAGCACTGTTGGGAGCAGTGGACAAAAAAGTACAATGGATAAAATGAAACACACATGTATGAACACACACAGAGATCATCTTTGGACCAAGGGTCATCACCATCTGATGGGATGGGTAGAACTCCCCTACAAGTTAATAGATAAGACAAACATCCCAAGAACTCACCAGTTTCAAGAACAACACGTTTTTGTAACTAACACACAAGATAGCACTGTCTGTTTTACATAGGGAAATGTACATGCATATATAACTAGAAATGGCTGTCACCCTGTTTATTTAACTTATATGCAGAGTACATCATGAGAAACGCTGGGCTGGGAGAAGCACAAGCTGGAATCAAGATTGTCGGGAGAAAAATCAATAACTTCAAATATCCAGACAACACCACCCTTATGGCAGAAAGCGAAGAGGAGCTAAAAAGCCTCTTGATGAAAGTGAAAAAGAAGAGTGACAAAGTTGGCTTAAAGCTCAACATTCAGAAAACAAAGATCAAGGCATCTGGTCCCATCACTTCATGAGAAATAGATGGGGAAACAGTGGAAACAGTGTCAGACTTTATTTTGGGGGGCTCCAAAATCACTGCAGATGGTGACTGCAGCCATGAAATTAAAAGACACTTGCTCCTTGGAAGGAAAGTTATGACCAACCTAGACAAAAAATAATAGCTTATACACATACTCACACAATCTAATCATACATTCTGCTTGCCGGCTACAACTTTTCTATTCCATGCATCATGAAAGAAAGAAATCATATCTAATCCTAAATGTTGATCTATTAATATTACTTTATTTCCATTGCCAAAAATACAAATACAAGCAACTTCTTGCTTACACACAGATCAAAAGAGAGAGATAATACCCAAAGCCAGAGAGAGAATGCCAATTTATCCCATAATCAAATCCTAAGAGATTTTCTAGAAGTTAACTATGCCAAATAAACCAAATATTAATGTTTAAAAATTAAATTTTCTGGGGCATCTGACAAAAGTGACCATCTCCGAGGAGGGTTTTGCATAGGCTTCCTTCTCTGCCAGGGTTGGGGCAGCTGTGGGTGGTTCTCTGGACATGTTCTTCCCCATGAGGTAAGCTTCTCTTCCTTTCAATCACTGTCAAGACCATGCCCATGGAAAGCATCCTTGAGGATGAAGCATTTGGCATCACCATATTTTTATCTGTGGTTAGAGCTTATGAAAAGCTGAGGTTTATTCCCCTAGGTTTCAGGTTCAACATATTCCAAGCTCAAATGTATTTGCCAAATATGCTAAGCTCTTTCGAAAATTATCTTTTGGGGAAGTTTGAAGCCCTCAGTGTTTCCCCAGGTGTTCTAAACCCAGAGCAACTTGGGGTCGTAAATCTGGGCGAGCATGTTTCCTTTTGACAAGACTGTGGCATGTTTTCTATGGGCTAATTTTAATAATTTATAAGCAGCCTCTGCCAGGCTTCCTGAGCCAACCTTCATGGCTCACCAAATTAAATATTTTTACTAACACTGCTGCTGCTGCTGCTAAGTCACTTCAGTGGTGTCCGACTCTGGGTGACCCCATAGGCGGCAGCCCACCAGGCTCCTCCATCCCTGGGACTCTCCATGCAGAAACACTGGAGTGGGTTGCCATTTCGTTCTCCAATGAATGAAAGTGAAAAGTGAAAGGGAAGTCGTTCAGTCAAGTCTGACTCTTTGCGAGCCCATGGACTGCAGCCTACCAGGCTCCTCCATCCATGGGATTTTCTAGGCAAGAGTACTGGAGTGGGGTGCCACTGCCACTGGATGTTTACAAAAGAAGCCAGTACATTGGATGGAAGGACCCAAAGGGAAGGTTTTGGAATGTTATCTGTCACCTGACCCCTCCTTGTCTGATCCCTGCGGGGTTTACAGGAAGTCTGTGCTCTGGAAGAATCTGTGTGAATGAACCCTGGAACTGGACTCAACTGTGCAGACATCATCTTATCAACCACAAGCAAGCCTGGGGACTGGAGATCATGTCCCCATGAGGAGAAAATTATTATATGAACCACAGCACTTGCATGCTAGGTCGCTTCTGTCAGGTCTGACTCTGTAACACTATGGACTGTAGCCCACTAGGATCTTCTGTTCATGGGATTCTCCAGGCAAGAATACTGGAGTGGGTTGCCATGCCCTCCTCCAAGGGATCTTCCCCACCCAGGAATCAAAACCACATCTATAGCATCTCCTGCATTGCAGATGGATTCTTTACTGCTCAGCCATCAGGGAAGCCCCCAAACCACAGTAGAATGTGGCAAAGGTACATTTTTTTAAAAATAGTACCTGTTATCTTGCTTATCTAAGAAGAGATAGAAAACCAGATTCTTGTGAGCTACTAAAGTGGTCAGAAGTTATCAACTGAACTGATGACCTTCTTCTAAATCCCTGACTGAGTAGAGAAGTTCTAAGGATCATTGGTGAACTTTAATCTCACTTAGAAAGAAGGGCCAAATAACTCAGAATATTCTTCTTAAAAATTATCCTTTGATTTGCAATACAAAATACATTCATCATGTCAACCCTAAAAATGAGTCAACCTTTGGTTTTAATTTTTCCTTCTGAGACTAGTAAAAGCATCTTCAGAAAAAAAATTCCTGAAGACAGGAAAAAAACAGTTTCATCTTTTTAAATTTCACGTCTAACAAGATACTCATAGTCTGAAGGTTTAAAATCCTGAAATATTTTCAAATGATATCTTTATAGATAACATGCAAATTCTGTTTATCATTTAGAAGTTTTACAACCACATCATGAACAAGCTACTATTCAGTGTGCCTGTGTACGCTAAGTAGCTTCAGTCGTGTCCGGACTCCTTGCGACCCCGTGGACTGTAGCCCACCAGGTTCCTCTGTCCATGGGATTCTCCAGGCAAGAATACTGGAGTGGGTTGCCATGCCCTTCTCCAGGGGATCTTCCCGACCCAGGGATCAAATCTGTATCTCCTGTATCTCCTGTTTTGCAGGCAGATTCTTTACCGCTGGGCCACCAGGGATATCAGTTTGTAATTAATCACAATGATGGCAAGAATGAACTCTTCATTTGGATCACTAAACAGGATTTTCAAAGTTAATATTTGGTGGTGAACAATCTAATGCATTCCAGAAAAAAAAAAAAAAAGTGGCTCTTTCCTTTGACTTCCTACTGAAAATCTCTATTACAAGCCAGCATAGCTGGCATTTCATCAGTTAATGCTCCAATAATATTTTCCTAAATTAATTCATTACATCAAATAATTTTTTTCAGCTACAAAACAATCATCAGCTTTATTGTGCTCTTCAGTGCTTAAGACTAATTTGGATATTTTTCCTAGTCTTTTTTTTAGTCTCATATGCATGAACTAGAAGTTGGCACAAACTTCTTTGCTGTAAAATTCATCACAATGAATAGCATAAGAGGAATGACATCATCCTTGGCATATATTATAGCTTGAAGTGCTAAATTATTAATTTGATGCTTAACTATTTGTTGTTATTATTGTTTAGTTGCTAAGTTATGTCCATCTCTTTGCAATCCCCTGGCCTGTAGCCCTCCAGGTTCTTCAGTCCATGAGACTTCTCAGGCAAGAATACTGGAGTGGGTTGCCATTTCCTCCTCCAGGGGATCTTCCTGACCCAGGGATCAAACTGGTGTCTCCTGCACTGGAAGGTGAATTCTTTACCACTGGGAAGCTTCATCACCTGGGAAACTTGGCTATAGTGATAGTTAATTTTATGTGTCAACTTTATTTGTTTTCGGTGCCTGGATATTTGTCAAACGCTATCTTAGGTGTTTCTGTAGAGGCTATTTTTAGATGACATTAACATTTAAATCAGTAGACTGTGAGTAATGCAAGTTGCTGCCATATTGTGGGTGGGCCTCATCCAATCAGTGGAAGGTCTTATAGACAAAGACTAACAAAAACTAAGAAGGAATTCTGCCAGCAGAAAATGGCCTTCAGACTCAAACTGCAGTGACTCTTTCCTGGGTCTCCAGCCTACCGGTTTATCCTGCAGATTCTGGATTTGTCAGTTTCCACAATCCCATGAACCAATTTCTTGAAATTTACTAGGTATTTCATTTTTTTATTTTTATATCTTAAAAAATATTTGCATACACACATACACACACACATTCTATTGTTTATTTGTCCCCAGAACCCCAGCTAATGCAACCATACATCCACATGAATTCATATTCTGGAATTCCTTTCTCAGTTTCCCTTTCAGGTAAAATTTGGAAGTCTTTATAACGCTTTTCATCAGCTTTCCTCAAAGTTACAACATTGGTTAAAAAAAAATACTTGTAATTAGAAGTATATATTCTCAGACTCTATCTTTTATTTTTTATAAATTTATTTATTTTATTAATTGAAGGATAATTGCTTTACAGAATTTTGTTGTTTCCTGTCAAACCTCAACATGAATCAGCCATAGGTACACATCTATGTAGACTCTAGGTTTTTAAAGTTGATTTGAGTGTAGACTTGAATATTTTTCAAGTATCAAGAGGGACATATATTACTGCTTAGAACTTTTAGACGTGAAATATTCTCTGCCAGAATGCAATCCTATTCTTTTCAGTATCTATGAATCAATTCTAGACATAAGCCTTGTAAATTTTTCAATATTATATTTCTGTCATCAGCTACCTAAATGTAGTGACTTCTCACTCTTACAGGGAAAAAAACAGAGCTAATTGTTAATAGCAATTGGTGGAAGTCTTCCAAACACATACTCTTTCCTGAAAAAGGAAGGTTTTGCTTATTTTCGGTATACACTTGTATCCACAGTTTATCACTCATCAGCAATTGGTGATCTCCACAATTAAACAATAACTATTAGACACTGATTTTTTTTTGGATACTTAGCTGTTAAATCCAACAGAAATATAACTCCTCAGGAAGACAGAATAAGATACAGAGTGCAAAGATGCTTTTTGTGTACCAAATTCAAGTAAAAAAATAAATTTTAGCAGGAATGATCAAAAATTTGATTAAAAGCAGCTATATGCATAAGGGGCTTCCAGTAGCTCAGCTGGTAAAGAATCAACCTCCAAAGAGAGAGACCTGAGTTTGATCCCTGGGTTGGGAAGATCCCCTGGAGGAGGGCATGGCAACTCATTCCAACATTCTTGCCTGGAGAATCCCCATGGACAGAGGAGCCTGGCGGGCTGCAGTCCATCGAGATGCAAAGAGTCGGACATGACTGAGCAACTAAGCACTCAAGCATGCACACATGTGCATAAGAAGAAATGATCTACTAAAAAGAAGTCATCTGATGGGAGTCACAGAGTTTATTCAATGGCTCAAGGAGGCCATCAAGCCCAGGCTTCTTCAACTGAGTTTTAAGGTCTTGGCTTTGTCCTTCAATCTTCATTGTCACAAAGTGATTGCCAAAGCTCCAAGCATCATTTCCAACAAAAACAAGTAAGGGGAAGTCAAAAACTAGATAAAAACAAAATAAAGGATTTCTCACTATAGTTCTTTCATCTAGAAGGAAGGTCCTCCCAGAGAAGCCCATCTGACCTCCTTTCAAAAAACACTTCCCAGNTATAACAAAACAGATGGCCTCAAGGGCATTATGCTAAGTGAAATGAGTCAGTCAAAGACAAAGGCTATATGATCTTACTTGTATGTGGAATGTGGAATCTAAAATAACAGCAACAACTTCATAGATACAGAGAACAGATTCAGTTCAGTTCAGTTCAGTTCAGTCACTCAGTCATGTCTGACTCTTTGCGACCCCATGAATCGCAGCACACCAGGCCTCCCTGTCCATCACCAACTCCCGGAGTTCATTCAGACTCATATCCATCGAGTCAGTGATGCCATCCAGCCATCTCATCCTCTGTTCATCCCCTTTTCCTCCTGCCCCCAATCCCTCCCAGCATCAGTCTTTTCCAATGAGTCAACTCTTTGCACGAGGTGGCCAAAGTATTGGAGTTTCAGCTTTAGCATCATTCCTTCCAAAGAACACCCAAGACTGATCTCCTTTAGAATGGATTAGTGCTTGCTATAGGTAGGACTATGGCATGGTAGAAATAGGTGAAGGGAATCAAAAGTTAAAAAAACAAGTAAGGAAACAAAACCTAATCTTCAAGGATCAGAAGAAAATACACTTTAGAAAGCATTTTTTAAACTATAAGGAAATTTTGTGGCAATACTTGAAGAAGTGGGTTTGTGACAAAATAAAAATACCTAAGATGAAATCAATCTATTAAAAAATCAAAGTACAGAGGTTTTAAAAATTGGTTCTATAGGACAATGACACAATAAGTCTATGAAGAAGACTTATTCTTTTTGTAAGTCTGTATCAATCTTGCTACATAAAATAATATAAAATATGAAGGAAACATACATTTATAAATATTAAATTTAAAAAGTAGCCTATGAGAAGATAAGATAACCATAAAAAAGCAGGTACCTTTGTCCTGAGTTGAGCAGTTCAAATCTTTTATTGATTTTTTTAAAAGCTAAATTATGTGTTATCAATTGGTCCAGGTCAAATTTCTTTTCCAGGAAATCAGTCACTAGTTTTGGAACATAATCTCTGCTTTCCCAACCTGTAAATAAGCACACATGTTCTCTTTAGACTTTACTAAATGATTTTTATATTTTATTATCTTATATTTGCTCCTTCTCTCTTTTGCACTGTTACCTTTACCCTGGATGATACTATTCTCAGCAGAACACAATGGAATTGCATTTCTCCCTTCTTAAGAAACAAAGGCAGAAACCCCATGAAAAACCTTTCTTGCCCCCACATCTTCAAGCTACCCCATATCTCTTCTCCTTTTACAGAAAAACTACTTTACAGGAAGAATTGTCTCCAGTTCAGTGTTCTCAGTTCCACTTCCTTTTCTCATATTTTCTGAGCCCACTAAGTAACTGATTGCTATAGCTCTTGTCAAGGTCACCAGAGACATAGACTGTGGTCAGTGTGAGGCCAAGCCTTTTCTCTTTCCACAGTACCTGGGATACAAAAAATGAGAGGCCAGTTGGTACAGATGAGATTCTTCAGAGAGGGCTCATTAGAGAAAATAAGACTAGTTGAGAAATAAACATTAAGAGATATAAGTTGAGCTTCCTCACTTTGACTATTTGTGTGATGTGGGGATATTGTGGGTTATTGACGAGTTAGAAGTAGAATTCACATATTCACTGAATGTCTTTTGAGTATAGGCTAAGTACCAGGTGGTTTTCCTGATGGCTCAGATGGTAAAGAATCCACTTGCAATGTAGGAGACGTGGCTTCAATCCCTTGGTCAGGAAGATAACCTGGAGAAGAAAATGGCAACTCACTCCAGTATTCTTCCCTGGAGAATCCGATGGACAGAGAAGCCTGGCAGGCTACAGTCCACCGGGTTGCAAAGAGTTGGACATGACTGAGTGACTAACACTTTCACTTTAAGTACCAGGTACCATTTCAGAGATGGGAACATGGTTGGGGCAAAAAATGCCCTGTCCCTGGTCTCAGGAAGAACAGGAAGCCCAAGAATCCTCTCCCTTTAGCTCAGGGAGACTGACAGTAAACAAATATTGCAGAGTACATCATCAATGACAAGAATGAAGGAGAAAAGTAAACTAGGGGCAGTAGGTTGTACAGAGGCCGAGGCTAGGCCGATGGGGAGGGAATGTGATTTTTTAAAGCTTAGGGAAGGCCAGTCTGATGGGGTAACATCTGAACAAAAACATAAAGGACAGGAACTGTCCAGAAATCTTGGGGTAAAGTAGTTCAGGAAGAAGGCAGAGTAATTATAAAGGTGTTGAGGTGAGGTGTTGGCCAATGAGAACAGTGAGGAGGCCAGTGTGTCAAGAATAGAGGGGGAGCAGTAGTAGCAGCTGGGGTCAGAGGGCCGGATCATAGGGGGCCTTTTGGCTATTGTATGTTTGAGATTTTATTCTGAGTGAGAAAGGAAGACATCAGAGGTATTTGGGAGAAGGGTGGCCTGATCGGATTTCCCTTTTAATAGTCTCCCTCTCTGGCTGCTCTGTAGGAAATACTCTAGGAGACAAGGGCAAAGGCAGGGAGACCATTGACCAAGTCATTGATGTCACGCAGGAAGAGGTGATGGTGACTTGGACGAGTGATACTGCTGGTGAGAAATGATCAAATCCTGGGTATACTCTGAAGGTAGAGACAACAGACTTTGCTGAAATACTCATGGTAAAAGAGAAAGAGCATAACCCAGGGTTTGAGGCCTGATTAACAGGAATGATAGAGTCGTCATTTATTGAGATGGGAAGGCTGGGAGGCAGGAGTGGTTTGGGGCAGGTAAAGTTCACATGTCTACCAGCTATCCAAGTGGACATGCCAGCTAGGCAACCTTTATATTTTCAGGTCTAGGCTGAAGATATAAACTTAAGTGTTACAGGTAGAGTGTATTTAAGGTCTTGAGACCACAGAAGATCACCGTGGAAGGAAGTGTAAATAAAGAGAAGAGGACTGAGCACTGAAACTTAGGACGCACCAAAGTTAGAATCTTAAGGATGTAGGGGAACCCAGCAAAGATTTCTGGAAGGAGTGACCAGTGAGGAAGGAAGAGGAGGAAGAATAAAGAAAGAGGAGGAGGGAGGGAGGCGGAAGAACAGTAGCAGCAACAACAGAGTAATATCTAGCAGTGAGGTGAACAGAGTGTTTGACAAAAAGGGAGCTACCAGCTATATCAAATCCTGCTGATAGCTCACTTAAGACCAGGACTTACACTGTTGGTGGGAATGCAAACTAGAACAGCACCTATGGAGAACAGTGTGGAGATTCCTTAAAAAACTGGAAATAGAACTGTCTTATGATCCAGCAGTCCCACTGCTGGGCATGCACACCGAGGAAACGAGAATTGAAAGAGACACGTGTATCCCAAAGTTCATCACAGCACTGTGTATAATAGCCAGGACATGGAAGCAACCTAGATGTTCATCAGCAGATGAATGGATAAGAAAGCTGTGGTACATATACACAATGGAGTATTACTCAGCCAGTAAAAAGAATACATTTGAATCAGTTCTAATGAGGTGGATGAAACTGGAGCCTATTATACAGAGCGAAGTAAGCCAGAAAGAAAAACACCAATAC
>SJYV01026152.1:144133-156013 GCA_006410875.1 Neotragus pygmaeus
TTCTAATGAGGTGGATGAAACTGGAGCCTATTATACAGAGCGAAGTAAGCCAGAAAGAAAAACACCAATACAGTATACTAATGCATATATATGGAATTTAGAAAGATGGCAACAATAACCCTGTATGTGAGACAGCAAAAGAGACACAGATGTATAGAACAGTCTTTTGGACTCTGTGGGAGAGGGCAAGGGCAGGATAATATGGGAGAATGGCATTGAAACAAGTATAATATCATATATGAAATGAATCGCCAGTCCAGGTTCGATGCAGGATACAGTATGCTTGGGGCTGGTGCACTGGGATGACCCAGAGGGATGGTACAAGGAGGAAGGAGGGAGGGGGGTTCAGGATGGGGAACATGTGTACACCCGTGGCAGATTCATGTTGATGTATGGCAAAACCAATACAATATTGTAAAGTAATTAGCCTCCAATAAAATAAATTTATAAAAATAAAAAATAAAAATGTATATGATTAAAAAAAAAAAACAGGACTGAGTTGACCATTGTCTGTGTCAGTCTGTTTTAATTTCAATCATCCCCATAAAATGGAACAATCCTTTTTATTTTGGCTTTAGATCCAGAACTTTCTGTCGATGCTATTTAGTGACTCAAATAAACTCTATTTTTCATACACATTCTCATGTATGTTGAAAATAATAGATTAAATCAGAAATTTCTGTTCCATAAAATCATCCCAACAGGGAGTGCTGGAGCCTCTCATTCAGGCCTTTGGAGAACTTGAGTTACAGATGCTAATAGTAAAAATATACCCATGGCAACCCACTCCAATATTCTTGCCTGGAAACTCCCATGGACGGAGGAGCCTGGTAGGCTGCAGTCCATGGGGTCCATGGAGTCATCCCAGTGCACCAGCTGAGTCAGACACGACTGAGAGACTTCACTTTCACTTTTCACTTGCATGCATTGGAGAAGGAAATGGCAACCCACTCCAATGTTCTTGCCTTGAGGATCCCAGGGACAGGAGAGCCTGGTGGGCTGCCATCTGTGGGGTTGCACAGAGTCGAACACCACTGAAGCAAGTTAGCAGCAGCAGCAATACTAGCACTAAATCAGGGTAGGGGGATTATCTTTTGTATCATCAGGTCCACAGTCTCATTTTAGATCACTTCATATCCATTCTTGGAAGAAAAACTTTTCAGGGAGGATATGATGAGAAAACAGACTTCTCTCATTGTCAACAGAGTTAAAGCCACACTCTCAGGCTGGAGGCTCTGTTCGTACCTTCAAAAATGCATCCCTTCCACATGCGTCCAGTGAAGAGCAGCACTGGGTGTAAGTGAGCGTCTTGGCTGGTGGAGGAGCCCCTACCACCACTTTGACCACTTAGTTCTTATTGCAGATGCAAAGGCATCAATCCAAGTTTAGAATGAAGGAGAATGTTTATTTCTCATCTCATGTTGTGGACTCAGAAATACCCTACATACATTATGGTTCTAATAGTTGATTTATTTTCTGCAATGGCACCCCACTCCAGTACTCTTGCCTGGAAAATCCCATGGATGCAGGAGCCCGGTAGGCTGCAGTCCACAGGGTCGCCAAGAGTCGGACACGACTGAGCGACTTCACTTTCACTTTTCACTTTCATGCATTGGAGAAGGACATGGCAACCCACTCCAGTGTTCTTGCCTGGAGAATCCCAGGGACAGGGGAGCCTGGTGGGCTGCCGTCTATGGGGTTGCACAGAGTCGGACATGACTGAAGTGACTTAGCAGTAGCAGCAGAAGTAAAATTAGGCCCACATGCCTTTTGCTTTATGCTTACTTTAAAAAATTATCAACACAATTTTAGTCACAACTTAAACTTGTTCGTACATTTGACTTTTAAGTCATAAAGTAGAAATTAATGTGGTCAGTGTTCATGGCATTTTCAGTTTACCATGGACCAAAAGGCAGGGGGAAATTTCCTATATTTTCAGAACGATATCACCACTTGAGAAGGTTTAGAAAGCTATTTGAACTAAACTAAATCAAATTACCTATACTGAAACAATTGACCCAGTTTTTTAAAATTAATATGAAAATTCAATCAAATGTTAAAATATAGGAAAAAGGAATCCCTTTCTTGGTTGCATCTCTGAGACTAACCCCACATTTGCTGATCATCCGCCCATTAACTATTTGTTAATAGTTTTTCTGAATGCTTCATAGTTAGAGGATAACAGGCAGGAAGGCCAGGGGTCTCCAAATGGAGGAAATAGCCTGCAAGTGTCAGACATTTTATCTCCCTTAAGGCAGGAGGAAACAAACTAGCGATGTTTTTTCCTTCTCTATACAAATTTAAAAGGAAGTTTCTCTTAAAATTCTGTGTTGCCATGACACCTAGTTTCACCTGAAGTTAACCATTGCCTTTTTCTTATGGAAATGTTTATCTTTAGCTATGCTAATGTACTATGCATTTACCCCAAACTCTGTCTTCAAGTCAGTTCTGCCTTTTGGCTCAGAACCTACTTGACAACCAGTATGTTATACTCAGATATTATTCCTCTAATCTATGTAAATGAAACTATTTGTATGGTGATCTGCCCTTCTTCAAGATTCAAGTTAATCATTCTATGGCCCAAGATGAACCATTTGGTGCCAAGAGTATCATAAAATGCATCTTATGCGTGAGGGGGCCTGGTGCCATTCTGACTTTTAAGACATTCCTTTCTNGGGATCCAGGATTGGGAGCTCGTATACACCCGTGGCGGATTCATGTCAATGTATGGCAAAACCAATACAGTGTTGTAAATTAAAATAAACTTAAAAGAAATAGTATATATAAATAAGTCCTAAAAATCCTTTTTCTTACCACATAAAATGTTTAAAATTTGAATGTGTATATATACATATTCAGCAGTGTATATACACAGTCAACTTTTAAAATTAAGAAACAAAATTTTCACCTTTATAGGAGTGTTCAAGTTCTGGAGACTTTTCTTATCCAGCACTTCTGAATGGTTTTACAATCACTCGAAAGAATGAGAGTTAGAGGTATAATGTTTCATACTGGGATTTGAGTGTAACCTGTGGCTTCATGTTATGTCCTTTAAAAATTTTTGGTTATACCCATGGGAATGTATTATATTACACATATGAATGGCATCTATGACTGCAGAAAGAAGAAAAAAGCTTTGTCATTCTTGCCATGGATTTAGTCTTTCCTTTATTTCCTTTTTAGAGGCTCCAAATTGTCAGTTGTATTATTCCTCTTATATGCCACTGTGAGAAAAGTTGTCTTCTCAGATTCCTAATTCTTGTCAATGTGAGATGAAGGTTTTTGCCAGTCTGATTCTTTGGGTTATTTAGATCTGTAGTTCATTTCACAAATCCTGTTGGACATATGATTAAATTATTTGTATATGTAATATATTTTTATGGCTATATATGATTTCACTGATTACTTCCCTTGGGATTTTATTTTTCTTTACCATTTTATTTAGTGTTGAATATATAGTAGGTTATTTCTGAAAAACAAGGGGATCTTCTTGTATCAGGGATTGAACCCATGTCTCCTGCATTGGCAGGTGGATTCCCTGAGCCACCAGGGAAACCCTGGAGTTTAAATTTAGTTTCCATGGCCCTACATTACTAAAACAGCAAGCCTGTTTATTTTTTTAGTTGGAATTTGCTTAGTCACTAACTTACCTTGGATTTCGTTTTATTAGTATAAGAAGGTTTTGTGTTAGAGAATCTTTCTCAATCAGTAGTTCTCAACTCTGACTGCATCTTGGAATCACCTCAGAAGCTTCGTGGCTGGCCTTTATCTCTGAAAATTAAAATTAATTATATCATTTTTATTCATATAAAAAAGTACATACTCACAGTTTTAAAGAATCACAGTAAGGTTTGTTAGGAAAGACACAGGTTCTACTGTGCTGTCATATTCCTTACTCCAGAAGCAAATGCATTCTAATTTAGTTGATTCTTGTGGTATTTACCTCCATATCTCTAAATAATGTTCTTATATTGTTACTTCCTGATTTTCCTAAAATTCTAAGCATTACCTATATTTTGGGCATTATCTCTCACTGTGCAAGATGAACATTTAACTCTGTCTCATCCCACTGTTCACTTTTCTATCAACCTACCTCCTGATATAGTTACCACAATTTTGCTTAGATCAGTATTGAGTGCTTAATACTGTTATGTGTGCATGCTCACTTGCTTCAGTCATATCCAACTCTCATGACCCTGTGGACTGTAGCCTTCTAGGCTCCTCTGTCCATGGGATTCTCCAGGCAAGAATACTGTATTGGGTTACCATGCCCTCCTCCAGGGGATCTTCCTGACCCAGGGATCAAACCAGTGTCTCTTAAATTTCCTGCATTGACAAGTGGATTCTTTACCACTAGCGCCATCTGGGAAGCTCAGTGGCTCAGCCGGTAAAGAATCTGCCTGGAGAGGAGAGCTGGGTTTGATCCCTGGGTCAGGAAGAATCCCCTGGGGAAAGGAATGGCTACCTACCCCAGTATTCTTGCCTGGAGAATGCCATGGACAGAGGAGCCTGGAAGGCTGTGGTCCATAGGGTTGCAGAGTTGGACACAACTGAGCAACTGACACTTCGTGCACTTAGAGCTTGGGGTTAGCTCTGCTCTTCTGCTCCCCAAATGCTATGCTGATAGTGTTCTTTCCTATTGTTTTTGTCACTGTGGTTTTTATGCCTTTAGAAATTTTAGTTGTTTAATTTAAAAAAATAAATCACAGAAATGAATTGCTTACAGTTCTGAAGGTTTAAAGTCCACGATCAAGGCCACACCATGGTGAGGGCCCTCTTCTGGTTCGTAGCTAGCACCTCCTCTCACTGTGTCCTCACGTAGTGTGAATGATTTAATGTGTGAGTGATTTAGTCATTCAGTGTGATGTTAGATAGCACCAGAAGTAAATACCTTCCCATCCCTTTGATTTTTTTTTCCATGAATTAGTTTTTTAGGTGAAAAATTATGTATGCATGCAGCNCCTCACGTAGTGTGAATGATTTAATGTGTGAGTGATTTAGTCATTCAGTGTGATGTTAGATAGCACCAGAAGTAAATACCTTCCCATCCCTTTGATTTTTTTTTCCATGAATTAGTTTTTTAGGTGAAAAATTATGTATGCATGCAGCTTTATAAATTATTGTTTAACACACTGAATATGAAACTTACGGATTAAATATAAGCAAGAAGATACGTTATGAAAGAACTAAAAGCATGAAAGGAATTCTTTGCAAAGCTAAGAGAGCAGTTATTTAATGAGTAACTATCCCTGAATATACTAAATGTGTTTATAAAGATAAGCTTAAAATATTCAAAACAGGCTCAGGTACTATCTGGGTACCTCACTTTTTGTTGATCGGAAAACAAAATTCGCTGAAAGTTCTGGTCAGAATAGTGAAGTTTATAATAGTTTTAACTCTACTTCTTAAAATCACTGATGGTGTCCTCCTGCCTTCAATAGGCGCTTTCCATGCCCCTCTCCCTCACGCTCTCTGCCTGTGTCTCTCTCTTCTCTGCTCCTTATTTTCCACCCGCCTGTTTTCCTCCTCAGCCTTTGCTCTCTGGTAGCAACACCACGGGCTGTGTGAGGTGTACTCACTGTCTCTCTGCCTCTCCTCCAACTGTGGGATTCCTGCATCCCTTTAATTTTATAGATAAAGCTCCCAAACCTAGGGGAGGTCATAGCACTTTTTCCAGGTCACATAGTTAAGCTCTTCTGTGTAGAAGAATCATCGGTGCTGCTTTGTTCCCATGATGACAAGTAAAACGCAGACATGAGAGTTAGTGAGCATTTAAGCCACAGAGGAGACAGAACGGCATTGGAAGCTAGGCTGTGACAGAGTAGCTTATGTTTGAATATTAATATCTTTGAATTCAAAAAGATAAGTATGCGCACAAACAAAGGAACCATCAACAAAATGAAAAGTAATCCTGCCACATGGGAGAACATAATTTGCAAATAATTTAGAGAACTCATATGACTCATTCCCCCACCCCAGAGGAAAAAAGTCTGATTAAAAAATGGGCAAAGGATCCGAATAGATATTTTCCCAAAGAAGACGTAGAGATGGCTTATAAGTATATGAAAAGGTGCTCAATCAACATCATTATCAGGGAAATGTAAATCAAAACTACAATGAAATACTACCTCATATTTGTTAGAACGGCTATTATAAAAAAACAAGCATTACTGAAGATGAAGATGCAGTAGAAGGAGAACCCTTATGCTAAAACAGCAACAAAAAAGAGCGCCTGGACACAGATAGCGCGTGGATAATGACGCAGATTCCTGGGTGGGGTAGGAGGGTGGAATGCGTAAAGGTGGTCAGGAGGCACAGACCCCCAGTGATCACTGCACTGTACACCTGAAAGCATTGTTACGTGGCAGTTATAGCTCAGATTTTTGAGGAGTCTTTGTCTGTGATTCTTGATATCTGAGGGTTTGTTGTTGGAATGAATAATAAAACAGCATCTTTCTTTAATCACTGAAGTCCCTATGTCTGGTACTTAAATGTATATTGTTTTACAGGTAAAGCTGAAAGCTATAAATGAAAACTGGAAAAATCTCTCTAATTCTCAAAAGCAAGTAAGTGGTATGGTTTCAGTCCCAAGTGCCTAGTTAGACTATCTGTGAGAAGATATTAGGGCAAGGCTTGATTCATGTGAAAACAACTTTATATTACACAGTGTTTTTAAATTATTGTCGTATTCTTGGAACCAGTTTGGCTTTTTTCTTTTGGTAGTTTTTGATTCCATATCAAACTGGTATTTAAAACAGTATTCCTCGTAACTTAGTGTCATCGTTTCCAGTGATGATCACTCCCTGCCCCTGTTGCTTTTCCACACTCCAAACCCTGAAATTGTAGCAACTTCATGAATACTTAAAAACCTTTATCTCTTATCTGTTTCTCATCTAATTTTTATTTCACAAGAATATTTCTTTCCAACCCCCCTTTAACATATAGAATAGTAAGATAATTTCTAGAATATTTTTGGAGAGCATCCCAGAAATTAACTGCAAAGATTCCTCTAAAGAAATCATTTTAACAATTACACTCTTTATCAGGTATATGTTCAGCTTGCTAAAGATGATAAAATTCGTTATGATAACGAAATGAAGTCTTGGGAGGAACAGATGATGGAAGTTGGACGAGAAGATCTTATACGTCGTTCAGTTAAATACCCAGCAAAAAATGACCCTGAGAAGTTTTAAAATAGAAGATTGAGTTACGTTCATAATGGATAGACATAAGAAACCAACTAGGTCTCAATACCCGAAGCTGTTGTAAAATTAGAATGGATAAAGTTGGTGAACGTTTTAATTCCTTTTCTGTAGCCCACGGACTTCTGCCAGTCAGTTCAATACATTTTGTATTGGTGTCTTGCTTTTGAAAACCCAAACAGATACGAGTTCATGTGGAATTTATTTTGTGTTTAGGAACTACTGAGCATCAAAATAATACATGAAATGTAGCAGTGAATCACTTTACCTTTGATAAAGGTAAATCAGACTGTGAAGTTTTTTTATACTTGATGATTATGAAAAAAATATTGTTTCCTTATATTATGGAAGCAGGAGTTTCCTATTCATAAGTATCAAAGTTTGTAGAAGCCATAGCGTTCTATGATATAACTGCATTTTTAAAAGAGCATCCAGGACTCATGCTGGTAAATTCCAAATCCTGGTTATATAATTCATAGTGTAATCAGAGCTGATGGTTGTACATGTGAGGAATTTCTGGTGTCAGTTGCAGCTTTTATAAAAGGGATAGATTTATAAACCTTTTCCTCATTATCTTTTTCCTAAATTAAAAACTAAAAAATTATGTACCAAATCTATGCATATTTTATATTGCATAGAATAAAAATTATGTGTTTCCTAATTATGTTTTAAGGTGAAACATTCATTTTATAGCTTTCTGGGATTTTTGTTTGTTTTTTTAAACAAAGTAGGAGTTTGTATACTGAATTATTTTTTCTCTTATGTAAATATATTTATCCGGAAAGTAGAGAACTTGTTTGGTGTAAGTTTTAAAGTGAGAGATCTAAAAAAATCATGTCTCCAAAATCTCTCAAATTGGAACCAATAATTTTTACACATTTGCATAACATATAAAAGCCTGTATAATAATTAATAGCCAGTTCTAGCCTGATGCCCACATCCAGCCCACTGCCTGCTTTTCATGGCCTTGTCAACTAAGAATTGTTCACAGTTTTAAATAGTTTAAAAAAAGCATACTTCAAGACACATGAAAATTAATATGAAATTCATTGTCCATAAAAAAATATTTTATTGGAACACAGCTACACTCATTGTTTGTGGCTGTTTTTGTATAATAGTGCAGTTGACTTAGTTGCTACAGACAGGTGCAGCCTGCAGAGACTGACCCGTGTAGTGTGGAATGAAACGCTCTTAACTTACTTGCTGTGGCTCAGTAAAATCCATCTTAACAGTTTTCCAGTTAGCATTTAAACCGTACCATCTTCTAGCATTTGATTATCTTCTTAACAAGAGTCAAAGGTTTTCAAAATCCACACCACCTTTTTGAGCAAAATATTCAACTGTCATCGTCAATTCACATGAATTTATAACTCAAATTTATATATTTACTTTGTATTTTTTTGTATACTTTTGCAAAATATGCAACAACAACAAAAAAGTGTGTATTCTAGATCTCCAGAAAGAAGATTTTTGTAGTTTGTGGATAGAAGATAAGTAAAAGAATAAAAAATGACTTGTTACGTACTGAACTTGGCAAAGGTCAGGACTGTAGAGAAAACTACAACTTTAAGAGGACTAGCCTAAGATTTAAATATATGAAGTTGTTTGAAGTTTTCAAACAACTTTGCTCTGTGAATGGTAATGCAGGACAAAGTCTGCCATTATGTAAATGACCCTTGGTCTGAGGCTGGAGTATTCTAGGGAGGAAGAGATAGGGAAGAAAAGGACATTTGCTAGTGTCTGTCGCAAGCTTTCTCAATTAGGTTTCCGGTCGAGAATTAAGCCCTAATTCCCTATGGCATGTAGAACGGTACTGATTTTGTACCATCCTTAGGAGAATGGAGAAAATAATCACTCAAAATAATTGACTGCGTTCTGTGCTTCAGATGAGCCCAGGGAGCACACGGGAGTGAATGGGTGAGGAAGAGAAGTGAATTACAAACTCCTGTAGCACAAGTGTATAAAACACACATTCATACCTACCTTCTGAGCTCTAGGCGTTTAGCTGCCTGTACTGTTTTACACCGAACACATTCAAATATCTTCCTGAATATACTGGGAAGTTCAGTGTCTACTAAGTTCTCATGTATATACTTCTTAATATAAGGAGGAAAGGTATGAAACAGTGAAAGGAGCTATAGCAAAACCTCTTTGTTTCTAAAAGGGTGTCGTTGTTAATACTTTAAATATTAGGATAATCTAATTTCACACCTTTCTTAATAAATAAACTTCAGTTCATGGCATACCATGTATTAAATGCCATCCAATTTAACAGTATATACAAATACCTGTTACGAAGAATGAGAGCTTATATCAATAACCAGTGGCTAGGTGTGTAACCGGTCGCCATTCTTAAACTGACTGAACAAGAAACTCTAAAAGCTAAAGAATTGTGACCAGGGAAAAGATGCTTAAGTGAAAACAGTGTTTATACTGTCTGAGCAGTCAGTCACAGAGATGCTTATGTTCACTAGAGTACCAATATTAGATTTTCTAAAATAATTTGACAAGGGTGTGTGTGTAATTATTTTCTGATGTTTAAGGTATATGTGCAGATTCAGCCTACTGTAATAATGTAACTTTGCTATTGCTTTTGGGTAACTCCTTTTTTAGAAATGCCATTTTTTTTTAATAAGGTATATGCTTTTTAAAATAGTTGACCATGAATGTGTATATTTACATTTCTGAATTAAAATGGAGTTAAAGTAGCAAATTTTATTGATATTTCTGACATTTACTGTACCTAAAACTAATCACCACCAGATTGTGCTAAAGCAGCAGGAACTTCTTATATAGGTAAGTAAGTAATTTCCATTATTTCTCTTAATTTTACCAATGTTTTTACTGTAAGACTACTCCAACAAAAAAAGAATACGCTCTTCCTTTTCTCTCCTTACAGCCACTATTCCTCTTCCTTTTCAAAGCACCAAGCTCTTACAGACAAATTTGAAAATGTTACAAGTGCAGATAATATGTTTTGAAAATTTAAAGCAGTAATATTCTTAAATTGAACTTTTGGGAAGAGTAAGAAATGAACATATTTTTTATTATTTTCAATTTGTAAAATTTTCCAAATAGTAAAACTGTACAAAGTTAGTATCATCATTCTATCACATTGTTCACAAAGTATTTTTGGTAATTAAATCATTGATTATATTTGATGGGAAATACATAAAACATGAAACCATCTTCTAGCACATTAAAAATACTTTTAAAATTTTTTACTGGCTAAGAAACTACATACTTAAAATGGACTGTAAACAAAAATTTTAAATAGGCTAAACATTTAAAAATTACCCTAATGGCAGAAAGTAAAGAAGAACTAAAGAGCCTCTTGAAGGTGAAAGAGGAGAGTGAAAAAGCTGGCTTGAAGCTCAGCGTTCAAAAAACTAAGGTAATTGCATCTGTTCCCATCACTTTATGGCAAATAGAAGGGGAAAAGTTAGAAGCAGTGACATGTTATTTTCTTGGATTCCAAAATCACTGTGGATGGTGACTACAGCCATGAAGTTAAAAGACACTTACTCCTCGGAAGGAAAGCTATGACAAACCCAAACAGTGTATTAAAAAGCAGAGACATCACTTTGCTGCCAAAAGTCTGTGTAGTCAAGGCTGTGTTTCCAGTCGTCAGGTACAGAAGTGAGAGCTGGGCCATAAAGGAGGCTGAGCACTGAAGAGTCGATGCTTTCGAGCTGTGTCCTGCAGGAGGCTCGAGAGGCCCTGGGACTGCGAGGAGATCAAACCAGGCCTAGAGGAAATCAGCCCTGAATAGTCATTGGAAGGACTCATCTGAAGCTGAAGCTCCAATACTTTGGCTATCTGATGTGAAGACCTGACTCATTGGAAAAGACCCTGATGCTGGGAAGGACTGAAAGCAAAAGGAGGAGGGGTGGTAGAGGATGAAATAGTTAGAAACCAAACTGTGTCAGATGAAATTTATCCGCCTCTGAGCCCTGCAAAGGATTGCCTTGTTGAGTACAGTGCTGTCGCATCTTATGGGAATATAAATTATGCAAATTTAATATGAATAAATATTTGAAAGTTGTATATTATGCACGATGTTTGAAATAGTGCAATATTAAGATTTCTTAAAATGGCTGGGAGTCATAGAATTTCAAAACACTCTTGGACAGCGAAGCAAGGGCAGTGTTTGATATTACTATAGGCAGTCACCTTTAACACAAAATTTGACTTCATCATGTGTCAGTTTCCTGTATATGTTGTGTATGTGCTTGGAAAGTTTTGTAAATGATCTGCTGACTTGTACTGCTATTTTAATATTCAGTGTTGTTATAATTCAAAAAAACTTAAAAAAAAATCTACTAACCCAAATATTCATTTAGGAGGTGGTGTTAATGCTTATGCTGTAAAACATTTCTAAAAACTGGTAACTCTGGAACAGAATCATGTTTGTAATAAAATTTAATTTTGATGCACTGTTTAGTTGGATTGATAGATAATAGCTTGGGATACTTAGAACCTATGGAGCAGATTAAAGCAAAATTTCTCTATCCTATTTGTACATCTATGATTTTTTAATGCAAATTTATTTTAATTGGAGGCTAATTACTTTATAATATAGTAATTGTAATAAAGTAATATTGGTTTTGCCATACATCAACATGAATGGCAGCATGGGTGTACATGTGTTCCCCATCCTGACCCCCCCTCCCATCTC
>SJYV01026152.1:159795-175499 GCA_006410875.1 Neotragus pygmaeus
AGTCAAAGGCTTTGGCATAGTCAATAAAGCAGAAATAGATGTTTTTCTGGAACTCTCTTGCTTTTTCCGTGATCCAGCAGATGTTGGCAATTTGATCTCTGGTTCCTCTGCCTTTTCTAAAACCAGCTTGCACATCTGGAAGTTCACAGTTCACGGTATTGCTGAAGCCTGGCTTGGAGAATTTTGAGCACTACTTTACTAGCGGGTGAGATGAGTGCAATTGTGCGGTAGTTGGAGCATTCTTTGGCATTGCCTTTCTTTGGGATTAGAATGAAAACTGACCTTTTCCAGTCCTGTGGCCACTGCTGAGTTTTCCAAATTTGCTGGCATATTGAGTGCAACACTTTCACAGCATCATCTTTCGGGATTTGAAATAGCTCAACTGGAATTCCATCACCTCCACTAGCTTTGTTTGTAGTGACGCCTTCTAAGGCCCACTTGACTTCACATTCCAGGATGTCTGGCTCTAGGTGAGTGATCACACCATCGTGATTATCTTGGTTGTGAAGATCTTTTTTGTACAGTTCTGTATATTCTTGCCACCTCTTCTTAATATCTTCTTAAGTTTCTGAGTTCTCTTAGGCTCACCAATTAATGCTCAAAGGTGGCCACAGCCACCGATGACTATGACGTCTGTTCTTTACTGATATGGCAGGCAGTATTCCATTTCTCACAAGTAATTCTGAGAAGCGGACATATTTTATCATGATTACTACAATTGCGAACCCCACCACACTGAACTGCTGTGTCTCTTGTGTATCTCAACAGGTTTCCAAGCTGCATTCTAGTTCCCTTCTCCCACCATTTCTTCCACCTGCATCAGGATCTCAGCTAGCGGAACAGCCACCTCACATTCCCTTCCCTACTCTGATCTGCAGTTTGGGGCTCCCTGCCAGCTTGTGGTCCGGATGCCGCCGGTAGGCCGGACGTGGAGAGGCCCTTCGCGTGGGACAGGCGCGCTGGCGCATGCGGCATCTGAAGGGCAGCTGCAGTTGGGTGCGACGGGGCTGACCATGCGCCCCCTGGCGCACAGCCTCAGTCGGGTGCGGCAGGGCTGAATTCCCCCTGGGGCGAGGCCAGTGCGAACGGCAGCTGGAGCCTGCGTGAGGGCCTGCTTGGGCCTTCCCTAACGGCCGGCGGAAGCCCTGGAGAGCGAAAGGTCGGGGCCCGGCCTTGAGGTCTTATCGGCGCCATCGAGTCCCGGGAAAGCCGCTGATTGTTGGCAACCACTGCTCTGAGGCCATTGCGCACTCCTTGAGGGCTGCAGGGAGTCCTGGCCCTTCCACTCTAATAGGTCAGGAAGGATTCAGAGAGGCCAGCTAGTGCCCCCACCCCGCACCGGCAGCAGGAGACGGTGCTGGGATGGACATCTACGTCAGTTTCCTCCCCACAAAACCATCTGCCTGGTCTGGTATTGTATCCATCCCCGCACTGAGCCAGAGGCCATGGCTTGCAGTATAAGGTGGACTCTCACCACGGGACATTAGTATTTCTGGGTTTCTGGGTGTTCCTTAAGGGCTCTGGGATCACAATTCATAGAGTTGCGGGCCTGGCCTGATGTGTTCAGCCTGTGTGTTTTCAGAAGTCCTGATTTGAATTTATTGAAAGACCTACCTGAGATCTGGGGGCTCTGGAAGTTGGAATCCTCAAGTAGGTTCCAACTGAAATGATTTTGTCCCTTAGGTTCAGCTCCTGGTTCCCACGAACAAAGCCGATTTTGTAAGGTTAAGAGGAATCTCACCTGGAAAGCGGCTCATCTGAGTGGAGACCTCCCACCAGGACCGCAAAACCCATGATGGACAAGGCCAAGAAAGCAGATCCTAGATTTGCACAGCCGATAGCACAAAGTGACCCTTGTGTTCTGCAAGCCTCCCTTCAGACTGACAGCTTGTCCGAACTGGAGAGGAGAGATGAGCTGGGCTAAGGCAAGGGGCAAGTTTGCCCAGGACATTACACTTTTGAGGGTTTGAGAGAGCACAGTATAGGGGAAAGATATACCACCTCCCACTAAGAAAATGTTATCTCAGACATTCTTAAGTCTTTGACTTATTTCAGATTCTCCACTCGTTTCAGTTCCTGAGGCCTCACAACATGCCCCTCATCACATGGGGCATTGGGCGGTGTGTGTGCTTCCTTCATCCTCACTTCACACAGAAAATGAGTGAAGGAAAGAGCTCCCTGGATTACTTGTTTCTGCCTAGCTCGAAAGATGAAGAAAACTCAGCCCCAGAGGATGAATGTCCAGGTCATCCCATTCTTAGCAGCCTAGCCAGTAGTCAGATTTTCAGACACAGTTAAGTCAAACTTAGTTTCTATCAGAAGACTGAGAAAGTACTGCCAAGGTAGTTAGGGACCAAAAGATGCTCTACAGGAGGACACTCCATCTAGCTAGTGTATGGAGCGCATAGGTCAGAGAGCCAGGACATGCAGGGCAGATCAGGTCTCTTGTGATCTATTCTTTCTCCTCCAGCCCCACTCTTGATCTCTACATGTAGTGTCCTTGATCCTACAGAAAACAACAGATCTCAAGTGAGTTATTCTTTCCCTCCTTCGTTTAGTGTCTTATATGAGACTTTTTGGCATTAGTAAGTTAGAATGGAAATACAGAAATAGATGAAAACCAACTTCAAGGATTATATACATCATATGATCAGTAATCAGGAACACATCAGTACCAGGACGAAGTAATAAGCAGAAACATGCAGGGTCTCTGCTGTTACTATTCCGTGCTATTGTTGACCCAGTTTGTCTGCATTTTCTGAGTCATAGCAAAAATGCCAACATTGTTGCATGATTCGTGTTGGCCCTTAAAGAAATCGTCATGCTACGCTAAGAATCCTGAAAAAAACTTTCTTTCCTAATCTTCCTGTAGGTGTTACAGTGAATAATCTTCCAGTGACTATGGGAAATGGGTGCAGCCAGCTGCCTGCAATTGCTCCTCAGGGTTTCTAGGGGATGCAAGACTGTGGTCTTCCAGACCTCTTTGGCTTTGGTATGTAGGCAATGTTGGCTCCTAAAATAACTTGGAATGGGTTTATTCCTAGAAGAGTTCATATATAATTGTTGCTATGTCTTCCATAAATGTTTGGTAGAATTCACTTGTACCATTTGGCCTGTACCTTGTGTGGGAAGGTTGTTAGTTTAAGAGGGCTATTCAGTTTTCTCCTTCTTCTTGAGTGAGCTTTGGTAGTTTGTACCTTTCAACAACTTTTTCTATTTCAACTAATTTGTTGGATTTATTGGCATAATTAATAAAATTTTATGCTACTTTAGCCACACCCCACATTGTTGTAATTCAAAATATTTTCAAATTTTCATTGTTATTTTCTCTTCATCCCATGGCTTATTTAGGAGTCATTAACTTAAATGTTTGGTGACTCTATATCTTTCTGTTAGCAATTTCTCATTAAATTCTATTCTCGTCAGAGTGTATCTTGTATGATTTCCATTCTTTTAAATTGTTTGCAACCTTTTTTTTGCCCACAACATGTGCACTTGGAAAGAATGTGTATTATGCTGTTGTTGGAGTATTCTATAAATGTTAGTCAACTTGGTTGATAATCTTATATATCCTAACTGATTTTCTGTCCATTTGTGCTATCAATTACCCAAGTGTTGAGATTGGTAGTTTGCCTACAGCTATTTCAATTTGGTTTTTATTTCATGCATTTTGAAGCTCTGTTATAAATGTTTTGGAGCTAGAAGATAGCTGTTTTTCTGTTGGACTCACAAAAGTAGAATGCAGGTCTGTCCCTAAGGGCTATTTGATTTCTACAGAGAAGAAATTTCTCATCTTTTGCTGGAGGGTAGGTCCCTGGTTGACAGTGCACATGGGTTAGGGGAGGAGGATGTGTGTTTCTGTCTGGCTGTACTTGGCCTCTGTTGCTGCACAGCCTTTCTCTAGCTGCAGTGCACAGGCTTCTCATCGTGGTAGCTTTTCTTGCTGCAGGGCATAGGCTTGAGAGTGGACTTCAGTAGTTGCAGTATACATGCTTAACTGCCCCTCAGCATGTGGAATCTTCCCAGACCAGGGATCAAACCCTGTCCCCTGCATTGGTGGGCAGATTCTTAACCACTGGATCACCAGGGAAGTACCCCATTTCTTTTTCTCCCCTAACTCTGGCTGTCAGTGATTTAAAAGATAATTTAGAAGTGTAGCTGCAAGTAGTGATCATATATTCAAGAGTATTTTGACCCTAATGTCTTAAACAGTCCACATGGAAAGTAAACAGCACCTACTGCGTAGGTAAGAATTTTAAGAATTCAATCTGTAACCTAGATTCTGTGCCAAATTTGTGATGGAATTATCAGTTGAATACAATTATTGAGGTTTTCCAAAGGTCTTTGTTCAGGTACCAGTAAAGGATCAATCTTAGGACAACCCTTGAATTCTGAAAAAGAACCATCTTGCAACACTTTTTTTTTTTTCATCTTCACATGTCTGAAGTTGGGAAGTCCTAAAAGGTAACGAAGTGGTTTCCCGTTGTCACTCTATGGCATCTTTAGGGCTTCATGAAGTGTGGGACATGCCCTGCTGTTCTTCCAGCGTTTTCTTTTTTAAATAATTGTGTTTGTTTTTGGCTATGCAGGGTCTTTGTTGCTGTGTGGGCTTTTCTCTAGTTGCAGTGAGTAGAGGCTACTCTTTAGTTGTAGTTCGAAGGTTTCTCATTTGCTGTGGCTTCTCTTGTTGCAGAACACAGGCAATGGCACATGCAGGCTTCAGTTGCTGGGGCTCAGCAGCTGGGGCTCCTGAGCTCTAGAGCACAGGCTCAGTTGGTTCAAGCCATGTGGGATATTTTCAGATCAGGGATTGAATTTATGTCTCCTGCATTGGCAGGCGGATTCTCTATCACTGAGCATCAGGAAGGCTCCCTTTCCTGCATTTTCATGCACAAGTTCCTTTTTCTGACTTTCTCTCCAAACTCCCTTACCACAATCAGCAAAATGCTTCCCATGGACTCTGACCACATTTCAGTTGTATTAAGAAAACTAATGCTTAAAAGAGAACAATAAAAGCTAAACAGAGTTAAAAACATTGCTAAATTAAGGTATGTATAAAAGGAGACTTGGAAAACAGTCTAGTTTATAAACATTTGAGACTTGGACTTTAGATCTACTCTCTGGACTCACTGCACATGGATTCTCATTATCATATTTGGCTCTAAGTACCAAACAGATTATATATATCAGCCAATTAGAAGACATATGTGACAAACAAGAGTCAAATCCAGAAGAGGCCAGGAGGAACTGGGAGGAATTCATAATTCTAGCACTCACCAAAGCAGCATCACATCAGTTGTGATACCATCTTACGGTATCCAAACTAGTAAGGGTATTATGTAATGCCAAAGTGCAGACGCTTAGTCACTACCCTAATCATTCTATGTGGGTGCCTCTGAGTTGGAGTCAAATATTCTGGGATTGCCTTTTGAAGGGAAGTAAGTATCAATCTTTCACCTTCCTCCATTTCTTATTAGACATTAGCTACATTTCCTCTAATTTAACATGTCACTTTCGTGTTATCCATGTCCAGTTAACTGCTTCAGGTTACCTTTGATCAGGATGTACCAGTTATAACCCCACATCTTCAAAGTAATAAATATTGCATCTATATTTCCCCCACCATTTTTTCATGTATGGATATGAGTCAGTGGTGAATAACTAAACTACAGATGACTAGGGAGCCTCTTAAGCACCACTTGGAGAGTCAATCATTGTTTAGAAAATCAGGGCTGCAATGAGTTCATTGTATATAGCTTCTGCTTTACTTATGTATTCACTAAAAAACAATCAATTTTCTCTCTACTCTTTTACAAGTTTCTTGTTTTAACCTCTAGATGATCCTTACCCGTCTGAGGTGTCCTAGCGCCACACCCCAATTGAATTATGTGTGATAGAGTGCATATTTTAAGCCTTGTCATCTCAAAACATACTCTCCAAGCCTTCCTCAAGTTCCAGAGTATAAATTTAATCAGAGGAGAGAAAATGCGGAAAGAAAGGAAAAAAGCCAAGCAGAACAAAACAATAATAGTTTAGCCATTAAGTGAAGCAAGGACCTGTAATTCCTCTAGAATACAGATAATATTCGGAGCCATGTCCTTTGAGCTGTTTTGCAGATACTGAAACTGCCACCAGATGCAAGAAGTTAACTGTTTGCTGCCCATAAGCAAGCAGACCCCAGATGGGTTAGAAACTGAAGGTTGATGATATTGACTCCTAATTGCCATGTCCGTGAGCTGATCGTGCACCCCACAGTCCCCTGTTCCTCACCTTATGTTTCTCTGAAAGCCATCAGTTTGGGTCTGATGAGCACCAACTGCTTGGACTCCTTTGGTGCCCTGCAATAAATGGTGCACTTCCTTTACAACCCAGTGTCAGTAGATTGGCTTTACTTTGCTTGGCCAAGAAGACCCAAGTGTGGCTCAATAACAATGTTGCAAAAGCAAATGACTTTTGGGGGTTATAGCAAATATTAAAACATATTGTGCAATCATAATTTAAAGAGGGCCACTCAGGGCTGGAAGGAAATATGAAAAACACAAGGCACATGATTTGAAGAGAAAGCCAAAGTCCCAGATTCACAGAGAGTGAGAACAAAGGAAACGCATTCTGCTTAGACAAATATAAGGTTCTTGCACTTAGAAATGCTGGGTAGGATATGTGGCTCTAGTAACACTGGCTGAATGGCAAAGTACAGACGTTTTCACTCTACCCATCTGAGCAACAAGAACAATCAATTCACTGTAGCATAACAAAGTGCCTGGTACTTAAATCCCTTGAGTGAATACTTTCAGTGAGGGAACATATCTGAATAACTCTTACTATATCCTGAGAATGTGAAAGTAAGAGTGACGTTAGAAATACTGAAGTCTTTGGAGTAAGAGCATGTGATTGAAGACTTCATTTAATGGGGATCTTTCCTGTGGACCCGCTGGTGGATGTGGAGGTTGGAGCTCTGGCTGAACCCCTTCCCACATTTGTTGCACTCATAGGGCTTCTCTCCAGTGTGGACTCTCTGGTGGATGAGGAGTTTGGAGCTCTGGCTGAAGCCCTTCCCACACTTGCCACAGTGATAGGGCTTCTCCCCAGTGTGGACTCTCAGGTGGATGCGGAGGTCTGAGCTCTGGCTGAAGCCCTTCCCGCACTCGTAGCACTGGTAAGGCTTCTCCCCTGTGTGTGAACAGCGGTGGATGTGAAGGTTTGAACTCTGACTGAAGCCCTTTCCGCACTCCCCACACTTGTAGGGCCTCTCCCCGGTGTGAATGCGCTGGTGGATGTGCAGGTTGGAGCGCTGACTGAAGCTCATGCCGCACTCCCCACACTCGTAGGGCTTCTCGCCGGTGTGCACTCGCTGGTGGATGTGCAGCTTGGAGCTCTGAGTAAAGCCCTTCCCGCACTTGTCACATTTATAAGGCTTCTCACCTGTGTGGACTGAGTGATGAATGAGCAGACTTGAGCTCCTGGTGAAGCCCTTCCCACACTTATCGCACTTATAAGGCTTCTCATCTGCGTGGACTTCACGGTGGATGAGGAGGCTCGAGCTCCTTGTGAAGCCCTTCCCACACTGATCACATCTGTAGGGCTTTTCTTCAGTGTGCTCCCTCTGATGAAGCACGAGCTCTGAGCGCTCACTGAAGTCCCTACCACACTGACTACATCTGTATACTTTCTCTGGAGGGCAGATTTTCTCACCAGGGTGACCACCTGGGCTGGCGGTACACGTTTTCCCACAGTCTTGATGGCTACAGGGCTTCTCTGTATGAGCTCTCTGATGACGATGAGTGGTCACCCAGGATTTCCAGCCACAAACGTCTTTGTGGTTATAGTCAAAGGGCTCCAAGGATTCTTTCAATTGGCCAATATGGCAGACTGTCTCCCCTTTGAACAATGGCAAGACCACTTCTTTTACATCAGCCACAAGTTTATCCTGAAGGTTCTCTGAACAATGCTCAATGGGAGGACTTTTCCCCCCTGTCAGTTTCCTCTCAGTGCTTTCTTCAGTTACAAACAGACTTTTGCTTTCCTGAGGATCCTGGGGCTCACTCTTACACAATGAGGAGTCCTGGGTGGCCATCTGGATCGGGACTTTCAAAGATGAATATTCTTCACTCTCCATGTTTTTTTAAATTATCACTCTGAAGAGTCACCACACTGCTTGTTGTTCCTGGAAATATGAGAAGATACTTTTCTCCACTTCTGACAAGTAGAAACATCCAGTTCAAGGTTACTTACACCTCCCTGTGAATAGTCAAAATTTAATTCTGACTCCTCGTTACTGTACTAAGCTACCTCTTCCAAAATTTGCCAGCAGGAAAGCTCTTGAGGTAATAGATAATGTAAGTACTTTATCTTCATTTTCCACAAAATTTTCATTCAAGTCTCCTAGGAAACAAAGGGAATTCAGTAATAACAAACAAAATTTCAAGATTTCAGAGCTGCCTAAGGTAACTAGCAAAAAGTTCAGTCTTGTCCTTATACTCATGTCCCTGTCTCTTATACACATCTGGTCAGCANAATCCCTTGAGTGAATACTTTCAGTGAGGGAACATATCTGAATAACTCTTACTATATCCTGAGAATGTGAAAGTAAGAGTGACGTTAGAAATACTGAAGTCTTTGGAGTAAGAGCATGTGATTGAAGACTTCATTTAATGGGGATCTTTCCTGTGGACCCGCTGGTGGATGTGGAGGTTGGAGCTCTGGCTGAACCCCTTCCCACATTTGTTGCACTCATAGGGCTTCTCTCCAGTGTGGACTCTCTGGTGGATGAGGAGTTTGGAGCTCTGGCTGAAGCCCTTCCCACACTTGCCACAGTGATAGGGCTTCTCCCCAGTGTGGACTCTCAGGTGGATGCGGAGGTCTGAGCTCTGGCTGAAGCCCTTCCCGCACTCGTAGCACTGGTAAGGCTTCTCCCCTGTGTGTGAACAGCGGTGGATGTGAAGGTTTGAACTCTGACTGAAGCCCTTTCCGCACTCCCCACACTTGTAGGGCCTCTCCCCGGTGTGAATGCGCTGGTGGATGTGCAGGTTGGAGCGCTGACTGAAGCTCATGCCGCACTCCCCACACTCGTAGGGCTTCTCGCCGGTGTGCACTCGCTGGTGGATGTGCAGCTTGGAGCTCTGAGTAAAGCCCTTCCCGCACTTGTCACATTTATAAGGCTTCTCACCTGTGTGGACTGAGTGATGAATGAGCAGACTTGAGCTCCTGGTGAAGCCCTTCCCACACTTATCGCACTTATAAGGCTTCTCATCTGCGTGGACTTCACGGTGGATGAGGAGGCTCGAGCTCCTTGTGAAGCCCTTCCCACACTGATCACATCTGTAGGGCTTTTCTTCAGTGTGCTCCCTCTGATGAAGCACGAGCTCTGAGCGCTCACTGAAGTCCCTACCACACTGACTACATCTGTATACTTTCTCTGGAGGGCAGATTTTCTCACCAGGGTGACCACCTGGGCTGGCGGTACACGTTTTCCCACAGTCTTGATGGCTACAGGGCTTCTCTGTATGAGCTCTCTGATGACGATGAGTGGTCACCCAGGATTTCCAGCCACAAACGTCTTTGTGGTTATAGTCAAAGGGCTCCAAGGATTCTTTCAATTGGCCAATATGGCAGACTGTCTCCCCTTTGAACAATGGCAAGACCACTTCTTTTACATCAGCCACAAGTTTATCCTGAAGGTTCTCTGAACAATGCTCAATGGGAGGACTTTTCCCCCCTGTCAGTTTCCTCTCAGTGCTTTCTTCAGTTACAAACAGACTTTTGCTTTCCTGAGGATCCTGGGGCTCACTCTTACACAATGAGGAGTCCTGGGTGGCCATCTGGATCGGGACTTTCAAAGATGAATATTCTTCACTCTCCATGTTTTTTTAAATTATCACTCTGAAGAGTCACCACACTGCTTGTTGTTCCTGGAAATATGAGAAGATACTTTTCTCCACTTCTGACAAGTAGAAACATCCAGTTCAAGGTTACTTACACCTCCCTGTGAATAGTCAAAATTTAATTCTGACTCCTCGTTACTGTACTAAGCTACCTCTTCCAAAATTTGCCAGCAGGAAAGCTCTTGAGGTAATAGATAATGTAAGTACTTTATCTTCATTTTCCACAAAATTTTCATTCAAGTCTCCTAGGAAACAAAGGGAATTCAGTAATAACAAACAAAATTTCAAGATTTCAGAGCTGCCTAAGGTAACTAGCAAAAAGTTCAGTCTTGTCCTTATACTCATGTCCTTTGGGTTAATGTCAGGAAGGGGGAGGGCTTGGGTACACAAGACAGAAATCCTGTCTCTTCTTTTAAGTACTGCCAATAAAAGTAATCGTACCCTAGCCTTGTAGAAGGCTATGAATCCCACATTCTTGTTATCCCACAATTAACATTTCATTCCATTTTACCACTTAAATATCAATTAAAATAAAATGAAGTACTCGACTTATTAAGTGCTTGGGCTACAAAAAGGAAATACAAATCCTTTTGCTTGATAAACTAGAGTCTACTGGGAAGAAAGACAAATAGGTCAACAATAATGCCATGTAAGTGCTACTATACAGATACATGCACAGCTAGTTATGGGAACAGAGAGGGAGGGGCAGTTGACTCAAACCTTGGGGAAGGTTTCTGGGAGCAAATGTAAGGGGAAAAAAGTGGAATGTGGAGAGAAAATATGACATGTTCTGGAAAAGATAAGTAGTTTCTTGTGAAGGAAATAAAGCAGGTAACAGTGGTAAAGATGGTGCCTGGAGAGGAAGACAAGAGCCAGAACAAAGGGCTTGGTGTGTAGTTAGAGATCCCCCCAGAGATGTGAAGTTATTAAGGATTATAGTTGTGAGTGAAATGACTGACTCTGTGATTATAAATACCATCATAAATAAGCATGACTTTAAGGCAGAGAGAGAGCCTCTTTAGCAAATCGGAAGAGTGATGAGGAGGATGGTTATGGAGAGAAAGGGAGAGATTTGTTGTGAATCGATTGATGACTGACTAAACTCAAAAGGGAAAGAAGGCCCCAAGCATGACTCTCAAGTCCCCTGAATGAGTGACTAGGTATGGGTTACTATATCATAAGACAGGGGATCTTAATCTCCAAGGCTAGAGTAGGGAAGGAGACAGAAAACAAACTTGGAATCTGACTTTTAAATTTGTGGTGCTGGTGGAATACTCTGTTCAGTAAGTGAAACATGTGAGTCTGGAGCTTCTGGGAGAGAACTGTGCTAGGAATATACATTTTAGACTTAGTATAGATGGTCCCTGACTTACGATGGCTTCACTTACAAATTTTCAACTTTATGGTGGTGTGACAGTGATATGCCTTTGAATTTTGGTCTTTTCTTGGGCTAGGAAGATGCTGGACAAACCTCCCTCATGATGCTGGCAATGGCAGCAGCTGCAGCTCCAAACAGTGTGCTTACAACCCTTGTCTTCCACTTTCAGTACAGTGTGCAACGAACTGCATGAGATATTCAACACTAGTATAAAACGGGCTTTGTGTTAGATGACTTTGCCCAGCTGCAGACCAGTGTAAATGTTCTGAGCATAATTAAGGAAGGTTAGGCTAAGCTATGATGTTCAGTAGATCAGGTGTATTAAAGGCATTTTTGACTTAAAAGCATTTTTCAATTTACAATGAGTTTATGGGATATAACCCAACTATAAGTTAAGGAAGATCTGTAGTACGTATGTTGCTAAGTCGCTTCAGTCCTGTCCGACTCTGTGCGACCCCATGGACTGCAGCCTACCAGGCTCCTCCATCCATGGGATTTTCCAGGCAAGAGTACTGGAGTGGGTTGCCATTGCCTTAATTAGGGTAAACATCCTTATATTACACTGAAATGACCAAAATAAGAAAATCCACAATGGTCTTGGAAAAAAAAGAAAGACTGCCATTACTAGAATAAAATTGCTAGGGAACTTCTTGTGATAAAGTGCAGATGGATGAGGTCTAATGGGGAAACAAACAAAAAACAAATGCACAGCTCAAATTATGTACAGAAAAAGGCTCCAGAAAAAGTAGGAGGATGTCCGAAGAAGTCCAAGAAATTAAATTCCAAGCTCAGAATCAACTGTTCTGAAGTAAGAGAGGTTTACTCTGGAAATAGGTTCATTCTACCACGTCGGGCATTTCTAATGTCTTGACTAGTTGTTGCCATTAGCAGCGCCACGGTCCCAACTACCCTCTTCCCCACAAAAAAATGAAAAACTAGGAGGTTAAGGGAAGTGGCCCCATATAAAGCTTCAGAAACAAACTGTTTGCAAAGAAGAACTCCTAGTAGTGTGATTTGGGCTGAAGACAGCAGCATGAATTGAGGCAACGCCAAACCCGCACGATGACAGGGCTGAGGTACAAAGCGGAGCGAGCAGCGCTGCGCGCCCAGGGTAATGCCGCGAGCTAACCTGCCAGGGGGCATTTCTGACAAGCACATCCCAGAGCTGGAAACTGAAGCAGCGCATGTCCCAGGCAACATCCTGGCCTTAAGAGCCAATCTCAAAACAAGGGTCTACGTCGTGACTCACCATCTGGATCCTTACTAGATTCATGGCGAGCCCAGTCAGCAGAGGCGTCCCCCATGAGCTGAATACACATGCACCAAGGAAGGGCTGAGCGTCAGCTGAGGGCAGTGCACTCCAGTGTCATGCTGTGAACAGAAGACTTTTGGGAAAAAAAGAGACAAGAAACAAGGAAACAAACAAGAAAGACAGAAACTCACATCAATAAAGAGGCGCAAACTCAGGAAACAGTAAACAGAGGTAACAGAATTTAAAAGGTTCATAATGAAAATCCCAGAGAAATCTGAAGGGATATCACATCTAAAAAAACTAGGATCTAGTAACAAAATATACACACATTGCTATAAAGAATAATTAGAATTTTTCTAAATTAATAAAAAGATTGAAAACAATGATAATCATAATTTTTGAGACTTGTTCAGACACCGAGTTGTGTTTGTCTCTTTACAACCCAAGGACTGCAGCATGCCAGGCTTCCCTGTCCTTCACTATCTCCCAGAGTTTGCTTAAACTTATGTCCATTGAGTTGGTGATGCCATCTGACATTTAACATTTACTGTCCTCATTTGGAGCACTCAGAAAGCAGATGCATGATGCTACGTGAGAAAAACTATTAGGACATTCGTTCTACACTGGAAGAACCAAGGTTAAAATGATCAAGTAATTTGTGTGTCATAGCTACTGCCAGGCAGTCTGATTTTAAGGTCTGCAATCTAGATGGGTTGAATAGCTAAATGAATATCCACCTAAAATGAAGACTGAGGGGTACTCAAGGAACGCAGAGTGAAGGCAGACAGATGGAATGATAAAAGCCTATCCTGTGCGAGTTCGATGAATACACTGGGGGTAGAATGAAGAAAGAAATGATCAAAGAATTAACAGGGGAAAAAAACTCTTAGAATTCAGGAGTCAAGGCTCACTAAATGTTAAAAATTGTGAAACCTCAGGACTTCAGCGAAACAAAAAAACTCAAACAAAAACAACAACAACTACCAGAAAATGCTAAGAGCGTCTAGACAGAAAAGTCAAGTTATGTGCAAACACAAACGAGAATTATATTGACTGAACGACAGAACAGCAGTATTGTACAACTGAAGATAAACGAGCAATATCTTCTAATTTAGGAAATAAACTGACTGTAAAATTAGCCTTCTTTCTCATACCCAAGCCAATCAGTAGACTGGCTAGACACTTTTTCAGGTTAGAAAGGATTTTAAAAATTACTGCAACAGTTATTCAGCAGTGTACTGTAGTAAAAATTTAAATTAAGAAAAAGATGACATATAAGAACAGCAGTGGGCATTAAGGAACCAGTGAACAGACGAGCTGAGCCGACTGCTGACGCAGCGGAGACAGTGACCGACCAACTCACCCCAATGCCCCAGAAACAGTGGAGAGGGCAAACCTCACATTAAACGTATCCTGAAAAGCAAAAATTAGTTGTAGGAAAGGGAAAAAACAAAAAAAGGAACTGTAATCTATGTACACTATTTGACTCTGCAGGAACAAGAGTTATGAAATCAAAGCAACATAAGTATTAATCATTGATGTGACTGACATAAACTCTCGGGATGGTGGGCATGTTAGCGGAAATAATGAAGTCAATAAAAAATATCAAATATTGATAAACTGAAAAAATAGCAGTATATCATAATATAAATTAAAATTAACACTATCTGTTAACACTGGTTAAAAACCCAAAGCCCACTGACACATGTTGCTGGTGAACGTAAATTGTATCACCCCTCAAGAAGGACATTTTAACAATTATGTCTCAAAATCACAAACATATGCACTCAGCAGTCCAGCTCAGGGGTTTTATTCTTCAGATTTCTTGGCAAAGTTGTGAGTGCTACTTGCACAAGATTTATTCACTGCAGACAGCTTGTGACAGCAAATGATCAGAATTCTAAATATAGATCCTACCTTTACTTTTGCCTCTCTGCAAACCAGTCTCTATCAAGCAGTTCCAGTGATACTGGGTAAATCAGTTCATACCATTTTATTGTCCCAATGGCTTCCCACTGAACTCAACACAAATTCACATTTCTTTACCAACGCCTTCAATGCCACGGATGAACCAAGCCCTGCTCTGCTCTCCCCAGATGCTTCCTGTGTTCTACCACACTCTTCTTTTAGGTGTCTGGGTCTTCTCGTGAACTGTTCTCTTGCCTGGAATATTCTTCCCCTACCCAGGCACCTGTTTAATGCCCATTAATGCTTTAGGTCTCAGTTTAAACATCACTTCAGAGGCTTTCCTTGAACCTCTCAACAATCCATTTATCACTCTCATCCCATCCCATGCCCTCATTCTCTCAGAACACAATTCTCCATCCTTCACAGGACTTAATGAATTCACAGTAACACACTGTGTTTACTATGTCTCTTTTACAAGACTATAAGACATATTTCTTTGACGCTAAACTCCACAGCAGTCAATTTTAAAATCTTGATTCCCTGGTGGCTCAGACTGTAAAGAATCTGCCTGCAACGTGGGAGACTTGGGTTCTTTCCCTAAGTCAGGAAGATCCTCTGGAGAAGGGAATGGCAACCCACTCCAGTATTCTTGCCTGGAGAAGTCCCTGGGCAGAGGAGCCTGGAGAGCTATAGTGCATGAGGTTGCAAAGAGTCGGACACAGCTGAGCGACTCACACACACACGTGCATAAAGCAGTGGAGTATCAGACACATTGCTTTCCTTCCAGAAACCAAAGAAAGTAAATCAGACTTGCAGATCTAATGGTTAAAATAAAAGTATGCAAAAAAATATGTAATCAGGTATGAGCCTGTGCGAAGAGTTGACTCACTGGAAAAGACTCTGACGCTGGGAGGGACTAGGGGCAGGAGGAGAAGGGGATGACAGAGGATGAGATGGCTGGATGGCATCACCGACTCGATGGACATGAGTCTGAGTGAACTCCAGGAGTTGGTGATGGACAGGGAGCCCTGGCGTGCTGTGATTCATGGGGTCGCAGAGTCGGATACGACTGAGCGACTGAACTGAATTGAACTGATGAGACTGTGAGATATAAATTGAAAGTTCCAAGAAAAGAAGGAGGTTGAGGACTTCCCTGTTTGGTACAGTGGATATGAATCTGCCTCCCAATGCAGGTGATACAGGTTTGATCCCTGGTCCAGGAAGGTTCCACATGCCACGGAGCAACTAAGCTGCGTACCGCAACTACTGAGCCCACGTGCCTCAA
>SJYV01026152.1:178608-200805 GCA_006410875.1 Neotragus pygmaeus
AAAAAAAAAAAAAGCAGTCTCAAACTCTAGCTCATAAAGGATGGACCACGTACAGTTTCTCAGACAATTCTCCAAGTACGGCTACCATTCTCCAGTTCTCACCAAGTAAAGTTCTTTAGGGCTTTCCAGGGGGCACAGTGGTGAAGAACTCACCTGCCAGTGCAGGAGATACCAGAGACATGGGTTCAACCCCTGGGTTAGGAAGAGCCCCTGGGGAAGGAAATGGCAACCCACTCCAGTATTCTTGCCTGGAAAATTCCACGGACAGAGGAGCCTGGCAAGCTACAGTCCATGGGGTCACAAAAAGCTGGATATGAGCATACACACACAAAGTTCTTTAGCTGCTTAGAATAATCAAAAACATCCTTTTCTGCCAAAAAGGAATTAAGAAAGTGATTCCTCAACTATAGCTCCTGGGGCTCCCGGCACCAGTGCTCAAGTTCATCTTCTTACCCACTGAGGCCAAGTGGCTGTAGTTCTCCAGCATCACAGCTCTGTGCAGCTTCTTCTCAACAGAGTCCAGCAACCCCACTCTTTCTTGGTGAAGTCCACAGAGGCATCCTTGAATGCTACTGGTTCCTAAAACATTAAGCACATTCCTCCTCAACTGACAACCATCTGAACAAATGCCCCGGAAGGAAGGCGCGGTTGGGAGCACTGCAGAGGGGAGGAGGAGCCAGGGCAAGTGTGCAGTTCAGGCTGACCTCAGTCTAGTTTGGATGGAGCCTTTCCTTTCTCATTTCCTTGCTGAGCTGTCCCTCTGCCCCATTCCTACTATTATCCTGATGACCTTAACACTCAGGAGAACGATTTACCCAACATGCTAACCTCACATTTCTTAATCTCTTTAATGCCAATGATCTTTGCCTCATTTCAAACAAGCAGGAACCACAATTAGGGCCGTTTCACTATTTGGATCACTCTGTTTTTGAAATATTATCTCAAAATTCACACCTTAAAAACATCTTCCTATTGTTTCTTCTCTTCTTCCTCCCTCATATCTATTTTACCAAGATCATCATCCTTTAATCCTTCCTTTTTCCTCTCAGCCAAAGTATACTTCTGATATCAATTTCTCCTCTAGTCATATAAATCATATGTCCTTTCTTGTTCTAAACTAAGTAGTTGAACATTCCTAGAAAAAATAAATTAGCACATTTACCCACAACCATAAAACACTCTCCTTAGGTATTCCCAAACATTTATCTCTAGTCCTAACCTTTCTTCTCAATTCCAGGCTCCCATTTCCCACCTACATCTACACTTGGACGTCTAAAAGGCACTTAAAACCCATCAAACCCCAACAGAATTTTTTTTAATCTTTTGGCTGTGCCGCATAGCATGTGGGATCTTAGTTCCCTGACATGGGACCAAACCCATGCCCCTGCATTGGCAGTTCGGAGTCTTAACCACTGGGCCACCAGTTAAGTCACCCCAACATAATTCCTGCCCCCCCAATCTCCATCAGTATCTGCTCTTCCCTTGTTGTCCCCCGAGTGCCACATAACCTACTAAATTGCTCAAGCCCAAATCCCAGAAGTCCTTTTGATTTTCTTCTCACTTCCTCACATTTTATTCATCACCAAGTCATCTCAACTCTGCCTTTAAAACATATCTGAAGCCACCCACTTCTTTCCAGCTTGCACTATTATCATTATAAGTCCCAGCTGTCATTAACTTTCCACCTACACCAACCTCCTAAATTTGTCTTCCCCCACATGATGAATCTTCCACACAGCAGAGAAGGTGATCTTTTAAAACACATACCACGCCAGGCATGAAACTCTTCAAAGGCTTTTCCATGCACATGGAATAAAATCCAGACTCTTCATTCTGGCCTGCAAGGCTTTACAGACTGGGGTCCTGTCAATTCTTCAAGCTCAGCCTGCATCCTTCCCCCCCTCACCTGGCTTCTGTGACCACACTCAACTTATCTTTAAATCCTCAGCAAACAGCACACCTGACTCAAAATCTAAATGACAAATATTTATTTATAAATTCACAATTTAAAATCATGAAGTGATATAAATAAAAGAGAAATCTCAAGATCATCCAACTCGGCACTCAATTTACAGATGAGAAAACTAAGGTTCATAACTGCAAAGTGACTCATTCAAAGTCACAGAGGAAGAGAAGGGGTAAATGGGACTCCTACCTTTCAGCAAACTCCAGGACAATGTCTGGTATACAGAAAACAGTAAGTACTGATGGAATGAAGTCCTTTCTTTAAATTCAAAAAATGATTAACATATGCCAGGATCTCAAAGTGTCACTGTTCTAGCATTCCCCAAATTCATCACAGTACATAATCATTAGGGAAGACATAGAAGGAAAAAAAAAGAGCACAGGTTCTTATTATGTCAATCTTTGCTGAATTTCTCAATTATATTCAAGGCACAAAGATATCACACTTTCAATACTTTGAGGCAGCTTACTGTCCTCTAAACAAACTGATTTTTATAAGAACTCATGGTACCTTTCTATGGATGTGGATGTGAGGATGGTTTTTGCCAACCAAAAAGATGGTCTTGCTGGTGGTGCTGTTAAGAATTAGTTCGTTTCCCTCCCCACCCCCTTAAAATCCAGCCTGTATACCTGAAGCACTGTAAATCAACTATACTTATTTTTTTTAATCATCTAATATTAAAAAAAGAAACCCCAGCCTGATATTTTATTCAAATAACTCCTGGTGTGATGAACTGTTTAGTTACAGAGAAGAAACAGCATGAAGTTAGAAAACATGGGGTTGACTTCTGACTTTGCTGTTCTCTGCAATAAAACACACAGTTCTTCCCTTCTGCTCCCTCAGAATTAGAGCTCTCCTCTGAAAGATGATGGCACCAAGGCAGAGAGTTAAGACGGGCTACCTTGGTGGCTGGCTAATCCCTTCCTTTTCAAACATTCTATGACACTAAGCGTCAGTCTTGAGGTAGTTTTCTAGAAGAGGTTTTGTGCAGACGAATGACAAGTTTTTTTTTAAAGCCTACATGGTAATTCAACAATTCATTGTACCAATTAAAACGCAGATCCGTTGATAAAGGGAACAAAACAGACAGAACACAGATGAGCACCCCGTCCTGTCTACCTTAGGGCTGCTCACATCAAGTATGCAGAGAAACACTCCACAATAAATGCAATGAATCTTTGGGGTGTACAAAGGTCAAAGAGATTAAAAAAGGAGTGAAATTCTCCTTTCAGGCGGTCTAAGGGACTGTTGCTTAGGAACCTTTAACTCTTAAAGAACACCCCGGATTTCTGGCAGTGACATGGTACTTACTGAGCTGTTATGTAACACATTTTCTCACGTGTTTAACTCAAGTTTAATAAATGATTATTGTTAATGTGCACACTTTTTTCCACACACATCACATGCTCATGAAGGAAAGCACCGCAGTTTATAATTCTATTTGCTTTCCCGATACCGCTTAGCAGTAGATTGAGCATGTAATATCTGTGGATGACTTTCAATGTGAGTGAAATGTCTGGCAGGAAAAGGCATGCTTCCAGAGATTGGACCAAACATGCTGTGTGAAGTCTTTCAATAAAAGAGCATAGCCCAGTCCTCTGAGGAGTGAGTCAAACTCAAGGAGGCAGGGTAGTTCAGTGAAAACAGGGGTAGAATTTAAAGTCAGCAAATTGTGCAGATCCTGGTGACATTATTTGATAGCTATGTGCTCTTAGTATCTTAATGTTCCTCTACTCACATTTATAAACACTATATGTCTCACGCTGAAGTCTGACAAAGTGAAAACACACACACACACACACACACNGTAACTGACAGTTTAGGATTAAGATGAGCTTCCTTCAGACATGGTTTAATTCAGATGCTTAAATAAAGTTATTAGGATTAAAAAAAAAAAAAGAAAATTCATAATAAAATTCAAAATTTGAGTCATCAAATGTAGTTTGGTAAATCACGCAGAGATAGTTTATTCCTTTTTGACCATAAAAGAGACATTCAATAAATCCCATACTTAACAAATATATTCTGTGACACTCTGTCCTGGAAAATGTCTCACTAGTGACAATATTCATTGCAGTGTACACTACTATCTGATTTATACTAGTGAAGTATTTGAAGAACCTAAATGTCTATATGGAAACTCTTGCCTGGAAAATCCCATGGATGGAGGAGCCTGGTGGTTTACAGTCCATTGGGTCACTAAGAGTCAGACATGACTGAGAGACTTCACTTTCACTTTTCACTTTCATGCTTTGGAGAAGGAAATGGCAACCCACTCCAGTGTTCTTGCCTGGAGAATCCCAGGGACGAGGGAGCCTGGTGGGCTGCTGTCTATGGGGTAGCACAGAGTCGGGACTGAAGCGATTTAGCAGCAGCAGCAGCAGCTACCAAATTACCCATGACATTTTTCACAGAACTAGAACAAATAATCCTAAAATTTATATACAACCACAACAGACTCAGAATTGTGAAAGCAATATTGAGGAAAAAGAGTAAAGTTGGAGGCATAACCCTCCCAGACTTCATACGGTACTACAAAGCTACAGTAATCATAACAGAACGGTGTTGGCACAAAAAGAGACAGGGATCAGTGGAACAGACTAGTGGGCCTGGAAATAAACCAACACAACTATTGTCAATTAACCTTTAACAAAGGAAACAAGAATGTACGGTGGAGAAAAGACAGTCTCTTTAACAAGTGGTGTTCAGCAAGCTGCAGTCGCATGCAAATCAATGAAGTTAGAGCACTTCCTCATACTATACACAATAATAAACTCAAAATGGCTTAGAGATTTTGATGTAAGACATAACATCTTAAAAATCCCAGAAAAGAACATAGGCAAAACATTCTCTGATATAAATCATAATAATATTTTCTTAGGTCAGACTCCCAAGGAAAAAGAAATAAAAGGGAAAACAAGCAAATGGGATCTAATCAAACTTTGCACAGTAAAGGAAACTAAACCAAAGGACAAAACAATCTATGGACTGGGAGAAAATAGTTGCAAACGATGTGACCAACAGGGGCTTAATTTCCAGAATCGATGAACAGTTCCTACAGCTCAATAAAAAGTAAAAGCCCAATCAAAAAAATGGGCAGGAACCTAAATAGATATTTCTCCAGAGAAGACATCTAGATGGCCAACAGGCACAAAAAGATGCTCAGCATTGCCATTTATTAGAGAAACGCAAATCAAAAATACTGTATAAACATATATACATGATAAGTGAATCACTTTTGTTGTACAAAGCAGGAAATCTCCAGCATGAAACCACAAACCACTTTTGACACACTTGGTCACAACATATCCACACACTGTACTTTTTTTTTTTTTTGCATATCAGTTTCATTTTTACCATTCTTGAAATAATAAAGCATAAGATGCTGAAAAATGTTGCCTTTTTTCTTCTGTCTTCAATATTAAAATGGCTACACAAAAATTCACTGATGTTGACAAGTTTTTTGAAGATGCATACTGTTCTGACAGCTATCACAATATAGTCTAATAAAATTGTTTTGAATGAAGTTACAACTAAAGCACTACTAGATCCATCTTATGGGAAAAACCAAACAAACTTTTTGGCCAACTTAAAACTTCTTTATTTTGTAACTTGGATTGCATCTGTGTTAGCTGATCTAAACCTTACCTCCTGTTTTGTCAAAGGGAATGTTTATTTTTAAACCTTAAGCTTTCCTGTGAACCATAAAATATAGTTTCCTGTTTTTATTTAATCAGTATTAAGTTGCTCCCCAGATTTTTCATTTTTTCAAAACAGTTTATCCTTAAGAAATATCTTAATATTGCTGTATAGCAAATAACCTGAAAATTTACTGGTGTAAAACAATTAATGTTTTGCATGATTTTGTGTTTGGAAGTTGGCAAGAAAGTTCTAACTAGCAGGTTTCTCATCTAGTTTTCATGAGATGTCATCTGGGGCTATAGTCCATCTGTAGGTTCTCCTGGGCTAGGCATCTGCTGTGGCTCACTCACATGGCTGAGAGTTGATGCTGACCTGGGAAGTACGGTGAACCTGTCCACTGGAGCACTTACATACTGTTTGTCCAGCAGAATGGCCTTGAGATAGTGGGGAGTTTTTTACTTAGCACCTGGTTGTCTCCAGTGTAGGTGTCCTGAGAATCATGCAGAACTTTTCAGACTTTTGAAGGGCTTTTTAGACCTGTTCTGGGAAGTCATGTAGCATCACTTCTACCATGTTTCATTGTTTGAAGCTGTCACAGGCCTACCTGGATTTAAGGGGAGATGATATGGACATGAGATGGGTACCAAAGAACTTCTGGGCAGTGTTTTAAAATGACTTCATTGTTAAACTTTACATACACTATATATATAAAGTGTACTTTACATATCTACATGCATGCTAGGGTCTAAGTGTTAAGTTCAATCAGTTTTGACAGCTGTATAGACCCATGCATCTGAGAGAGTCATTTCCTAGGCAGGTTGATAAGAAGTCTAGGGGTCTCCAAGGAGAGAGGGGTCTGGAATTCTCAAGGAGGAAGAAAGGACAAACTTATTTCTCTACATTCCTTAGGATTATATAACAACAATTTATTCTGCCTGAGGGCANATCTGAGAGAGTCATTTCCTAGGCAGGTTGATAAGAAGTCTAGGGGTCTCCAAGGAGAGAGGGGTCTGGAATTCTCAAGGAGGAAGAAAGGACAAACTTATTTCTCTACATTCCTTAGGATTATATAACAACAATTTATTCTGCCTGAGGGCAGTCTCTGGATTAAACCTTCTGGCTAATTCTGTTATCTTAAAATGTAAATTATGGGAGTAGATCTGATGAGATCTTTACAACCTCCAGACATTCTTTGGATTTACTGGAGAGTATATAACTCCATTGTTAGCACTAGCAAAGGGGCACTCTTTCTGCCCCCTTCTGATGTCTATGTCAGAAGCTTTCTCTATCTCCTTTATACTTTAATAAAACTTTATTACACAAAAGCTCTGAGCGATCAAGCCTCGTCTCTGGCCCCGGATTGAATTCTTCTCCTCCAGAGGCCAAGAATCCCGGCGTCATAATTCAACAACAACCTTTCACATCTATCACCTGAAGGATACAATATTTTTTCTTTGTGAGCTTGCCTTGTGCTCCTTTCAAGTAAGTCCCTTCCCTCCATGTCCATAGAGGCAACTACTATTTGACGTGTTTTAACACAGATTATTTTTTTCTGTTCTATGAAATCATATAAATGGAATTATGTATTTTTGTGTGTATGTTTGGGTTCTTTCACTCAAGACACATTTTTGAGATTTTTTTCTGTTATTGCATTTATCAGTTTTAAAATTGCTGGTATTTTATTATATGACTGTACCACAGTTTATTACCTTGCCTGTTATTGGTCCTTTGGGCTGTTTTCAGTTATAAATAAACGATGATACAAGCATTTTTATATACATCTTTAAATATGATCAGGGTACTTTAGGAGCAACATTGTATTACTGTTGAAACCCAAATGGTGTCCCTGATGATTCAGTGGTAAAGAATCTGCCTGCCAGGGCAGATGTGGATTTGATCCTTGGATCAGGAAGATCCCCTAGAGAAGGAAATGGCAATGGTATTCTTGCTTGGGAAATTCCATGGACAGGGGAGCCTAGTGGGCTGCAGTCTTTAGGGTTGCAAAAGAGTTGGACATGACTGAGCAACTATTCAAACCCACAGTGTTTCTATGTTCAAAGATCTTTTGATAAAATTCACCTACTTATGTCAGGTTTCTTGTGATTAAGCAGCCTCCAGCCTATTAGGATCTACTAGAGGAAACCTATAGTTTATAAGAACCTAAAGTTTATAGGATAAAGAAAGAATGATAATCTTATCAACAAAACCATTCTATTTATATCATTCATTATTTTAATTACATAAAAGCTCACAATGAAAATTTAGAGATAGCTAAAGTTAAAAAACAAAACCGGAAATTCTCCCTTAAAAGTACCTTCTCTAATAGGCCTCAAACCTCATCTACTAGAGGTTAAAAAAAGTTAATAGATTATCCTCCAAATTTTCTTCCATTGTGTCCATGCATGTGTGCAGGTAGAGGGCTGTGTTGTTAGAGAACTGTATCTTCATTATTGACTACAAATCAGCTCAGTAAATGAGGACACTTAGGCCCTTACTGGGCTTCCCAGGTGGCCTAGTTAGAAAGCATCTGCCTGCCAATGCGGGAGATGCAAGAGTCATAGGTTCGATCCCTGGGTTGGGAAGATCCCCCGGAGGAGGACACGGCAACACACTCCAGTATTCTTGCTTGGAAAATTCCAAGGACAGAGGAGCCTGGCGGGCTACAGTCCCAGGGGTCACAGAGTCAGACACAACCGAGTGACTAAGTGCACACACACATGCCCTTACTGGGTGATCCTGAGATATTGCTGCTGCTGCCAAAAGGGAGTGAAAGTCATTGTATCTCTTCCCAAACTTTAGATACTTCTCTGCTCTTTGGCTATAGGCAAGTAATCTTTATCCTGGTTACGAGTGGAAGACTGAAGTGAACCACAGTGCAGACTTGGAAAGGATCCTGTTTTGTAAGGAAAGGCTAGAGCCTTTGCTATGAACATGGGTGATTTGTTAGGATATGCTCTGGAGGCTATCATTCCAGATAATACAGTGTTCAATATGAGGGATTATTAAATTTGCCTCATAAATTCTGCCCACTGGCGTTAAATGTAAAACAAAATTAATTTGAATATGTACAGAAGAAAAGAATCTTGGGATTGGTAACGGGCTGGATTTTTTGAATAGGCCAGTGGTGTCAATTGCAAATATACAACCTTTATCTGCTACATAAATCTCCAATTGTGTACTAAATTAATGGAGGCACCTTAGGAAATCAAGTCAAAATAAATGGACTGAAATTATGAACCATATGTGATAATGATAGTAAACAAGACATTTATTTTTCATACTCATTTGGGGGAAAAAAAGAAAACTGTTTGCTCTACCCAGTGATGGTCTTTCTGAAGGAGTCTCCATTCATTCCATAAAACTGGATAGGCTGTTTAATCTCAGGTGATTTTATGTTGTTAATTCATAAAGAGAACTTCCTTGGAAGAGAGTGGTTACAGGGTGAGCCTTTGTGAGCAGCTTCGCTGGTGCACAGCCAGACTCCCTCTCTGAGTGAAGCTTTTCCCACACTGGCCACACAGATAGGGTGTCTCTCCCGTGTGGATTTTGCCATGCAGAACACAATTCCCCCTGGTGTGGAAACTCTTCCTGCACTGTGCACAGGCATAGGGTTTCAGGCCTGTGTGGACTCTGATATGAACAATCAAGCTTCCTTTCTGACTGAAGGCTTTTCCACACTGATCACATCTATAGGGCTTCTCACCACTATGAACTCTTCTGTGAACAGCAAGGTTACTTTGATTCCTGAAGCTTCTCTGACAAATAGCACACTCATAGGGTTTCTGTCCCGTGTGGAGTCTTTCGTGAACGGCCAGACTACCTCGTTGACTAAAGCTTTTCCCACATTCCTTGCACTGATAGGGCTTCTCTCCTGTGTGTATTCGTTGATGTGTAACAAGATTGCCTTTGGCCCTAAAGCTTTTTCCACAATGGGTACACTCAAAGGGCTTCTGACCAGTGTGGATTCGCTCATGTAATGTTAGACTACCCTTCTGCCTGAAGGATTTTCCACATTCCTGGCACTCATAGACCCTCTGTCTCACTCCAGGTGAGTCTTCCTGTAGTGTCTTAGGGTCTGGGGATTTTCGTTCCAGCTTCTCTCTTCTGAAAGAGCTCTGGAAATCCCAGCTTGAGGGTCCTGTGGCCTCAGACTGGTCATATTTGTGGTGGGCTTCGGTCATCACATCTGGTAAAACGAGAGGGAAGTCACGTAAGAGGCACCAACATGCTGAGTGAGAAGAGCAGGGAAAAAAGAAGCAATGCTTCGAGTGCTTATTATGTGCCAAATATTATACTATAAACTTTGAATAGATAATTTAATCCTGAAAACAATCTTTTGTTACAGTTAAGGAAATGAACGTATAGGAAGGTTGTCAAAGATCACTTGGCTAGGTAAGCACAGAATTAGGATTCAGACACAGGCATGCTCTGTAGCAGCGTACTGCCTCTAAATTTAATTTAGCTTCCCAAATAGTCTTGTGTATAGACATGATTATCGCCATTTTACAGATAAAAACAATCCAGAAAAATAAAACTATATAAGATCACATTTAGTCCCATACCGAAGTTTTATCTGACATCAAGACAGGTTTGGATCCAGGTTGTATGGGGCCTAAAGTTTTAAATTTTGGAGAGATTCCCATTAAAAAGCAGTATAAAAGTAGGGATAGGACCTTGAAGAGACCAGTGTAAGGGAAAGCTCCTGAAGCTTAAGTTTTGTAGGCTTCATGAGAAATCTACCTCTGCTCTAGTCTGCTCTCCCTAACAGTGGAGTAGAGTAAGCCTACACTGTAGGTACTTTATATCTATTAATTTTAATCACTGTAAACCTGCAAGATAGAGCTTATTGTCCCATTTTGCAGATGAAGAGCCTGGAGCTCAAGAAGGTTAAATAACTTGTCTGATACCACAGATCCAGTCATGGCAATCAGAATTTGATCCACTGAATTTTTCCCTTTAAAATCCATGATGTTTCAATCTGCTAAGCTATGGTGAACTGAAGTCAGTTTTGGTTTGGAAGTTTTTCTCAACCCTTCCTATGCAGATATTGACAGTACTTCCCAATATTGCCCTGTATATGCGCCTCCTACTGCACTTTAAATATGAGTCCATTCATCACTAATAATAGTTTTCTTGGAGTCATCCTAGGTAGATTTCAACTTGTTCCTCTGTCTTACCATTTCTAATTCAGTGAATGTGCTGAGATTTAAAACTGCTCATTCATTTTCTCAGATACTAATTCCATATCAAGACTGTTCCCTTGCTGTTTCTAACTCAAGCTTGTAGGCTTTCCCTGTAACCCCTAAAAATAGTGAGCTTCACCAAAGGAACATCTTCTCTGCATCCCCAGCCTGTTGTCCAGTGCTGAGAACAGGGACACTGATTATTGTGACTTGGCATCCCAGCAATCAACAGACTCACTGAAAAAGGCTACATTCTGGGCATATCTTCCATGACAGTCCAGCAGGGTAGCTGTTGGAAATCCAAACATGTCCACTCCTGCTGTATGTGCTTGATCACCACCTCTTTGTATGATTCTTCCATGGGCTGTACTTGAGTACCTAGGGAAGGAAAAACAAAAACAGAACAACAAAAACCGGAATGGATAAGAGAATTGATAAGTGAGAACAGTCAATAGGAGCTCTGGTTTGGGGTATGAGTGAATGGAGGGAATCTTGTTTGTCTGATATAATACCAGTCATCCATAACATCACTGCAAAACGGGCCAAGAGGTACCACATCTGCTTATAAATGAGTCCAGGAGGAAGCAAGAGGTGCAAAAGCAGAGAGGACAAAAAGCAAACATGTTTCTCTTCCTGACAATGCCAAGAAAATGGTCCTTACTATTTGTACCTTAGCTTTCACATGGGATTGGAATCTTCCACTTCTTTCCCCCACCTAACTGCCTGCTATTTTATCCTTCAAGTGTGCAGAGGAATTCAGAATATAAAAAACATTTCAGCCTTAATAACTGGTTCTGTGATGGAAATGTCTCTGACTCTCCTCTCCAGTCCCCTCTAGATTATGAAGACAGAACAAGAGCTTTCATATTTCCTTTTAGCACTTCTTTGGAGGCTCTTCAAGATATGAGAATACTAGTTCTGAGGAAGCATTCAGTTCAGTTCAGTTCAGTCGCTCAGTCGTGTCCGACTCTTTGTGACCCCATGAATCGCAGCACGCCAGGCCTCCCTGTCCATCACCAACTCCTGGAGTTCACTCAGACTCACATCCATCGAGTCAGTGATTCCATCCAGCCATCTCATCCTCTGTCGTTCCCTTCTTCTCCTGCCCCCGATCCCTCCCAGCATCAAAGTAGCATATTACTTGTCAATTCGTGGTAAAAAAAAAAGGAACTACTTCAGATTCCAAATCAAAGTAACTTGCCCAAGTCCCAGAGCCAGTATGGAGTCAAGATGGAGCAAAGGTTCAAATCTAAGACTTCTTGGATCCAAAGCCTATGTCTAGACAATTATTTATTTTCTCATCACTAAAAAGCGAATGGAACAGAGCTTGACCAGACTTTACTATTCTTCCAGATCCTAAGAATCTTCCTGCTCCATATTATCACTTTATATTTTGGGGGGAATATTCTTATTTCAGGACCTTAATTACTGAATTCTTACACTTAATGCAGTGGTTCAGTGTGTATAATCTTTGTTTCCCTCTAACATATCCCATGAAAATGCTGGCCTCCTGATTTAATGAAATTAGCAGTGTGATGCTACAGTTCTTTGTTAACCCAAGGATCTGGTCTTCTTGACAGGTGCACTTTCTGTTACATGTTGTGATGACTGTAGAGGCATTAAAAACTCTTATTTGAAAGACTCAGCTCCAGTTTGCATTACAAGCCACAAAGCAATGCCCTATTGGTGTCAGGACATCATAGCTAGCACCATTCAGTTGGAAGTCCTAGGTGTTACTGATCAACCACACATTCACCAAGAGTCACTGAAAAGTACATGGGTACCTGCTGCCTGAGGCTGGACCCTGTCCTTGGTGAGTCAGCAAATAGTTTGCTCAGAACACCTCAGACAGAATTTTCAGCTGTGCCTCTCCACATGCTGTGAGATATTCAAGTAACAGCTCAGCTATGTTTCAAGAACCTCATGATCAATGAAGGGAAATTGCCATATTTTTCTCCATAGATTCCACAGGTGTGCGGAATCAAATTTCTGAAGATTCTGTAGAAAGACACAGCGTTTTTTCCTATCAAGAAAGCCATAAATTCCACAGGTGTGAGGAATCAAATTCCTGAAGATTCTGTAGAAAGACACAGTGCTTTTTCCTATGAAGAAAGCCATTATGTCCTGCTCACAATGAGGCCACGAGAGACAAATCCGACCCTCTGTCTCCCCTTAAATGGCACTGGGGAAGTAACCAAACAGCCCAGACCTATTCACTTACTTAATAAATGCTGTAATATCAAGTAGCTTCTGGAAGGCTCAGAGAGTCAAACGTGAAGGGCCTCTGACATGACCTACCAGACTTAAGGCCTGAAGTTGAGTCCTCAGTGAAGGACCAGGACAGGGGGAGCTCTGCGGTATCCGGGGCTTAGTTTCAGGACCAGGAGACTCTGGGGAGGGGTGCTTATTTTCCCCGCACACCGGAATTCACTTTGTCCTTTCCCATTTCCTCACTCAGAGGAATTTGTCCTTTCTTTCACCCAGCCTAGAGGCTGCCTTTCCCGTCTCCATCTTCTGAAGCCCTCCCCGCGGGCCCAGAGGCACACCTGCCTGTGGTCCCTCCCGCGTCTGCAGGTGCGGGGCCTTCCCGCACTCCCGCCCGCCTTGCGGAAGAGAGGCCCTGCTCCTCCCGCCAGACTCGCTGCCATTCCCCGCCTCAGCGATCTCCCCACCCGGACCCGCGCGGACCTCAGCACCCCGCTCTCCGGTCCAGCTAGAGCTCTTCTGGCGGGCCGCAGACCTGTCGCCTCGAAGCCGGCCTCTCTCGGGAGGCGCCAGGCTGGTCAGGCCCGCTCAGGGACGCGAGGGGGTGGGGGTCGGAGGCGGCGGCCTGAAGGCGGGGCCCTGCCTCGTCTGGGTGTACTGACCCAGCCAGCGGCCTCACTCACCGCAGCCGCGCGCGCCCGCAGACAGACAAAGGCCGGCCCCGAGCCCTTCGGAACGCCGGCGCGAGCGGACCGGACTACAACTCCCAGGAGGCTCTGCGCGAGCCCTAGCCCCGTGCCTTGGCGGCCCCGGCTTCCCCGGGCACTGTGGGAAACGTAGTTCGGCGATGCGACCCGGCGCTCGGGATCGGCGGGGTCTAGGCGAGCGCTGGGCGCTCAGGTCACTTCTGTTTGGAGAGAGTCAGAGCGCCGACTTGTTCGCGGTCGTGGAACGACGACCAGGAGCGCCAAATGGCCACTCAGATCAGCCAGGCGTGGGATGGCAGCTTGGTGAAGCCATCCTCCGAGCCAAGGTTCTTGCATGGCGTTGTGGCAGAAAACTAAGCGTTGGGAAGCAATGAGTTGATAAAGCCCGGGGTGCTTAGGGTTTTGTGTCGAGAAGTTCGCTGAGCCAAGACTAAGTGTTCTGAAATTAGAGTTCTGAGGCAAGTAGCAAATATTTCAAGCGAAGTCTGTGGGAGAAGAGAATTTGAAACACCACTGGAGAATTCCAATTTCGTAAGTTTGTGATTGATGCTCAACATAGACACAAAAAATGTCTCATTTGTTTGGTCAGAGTTAGTGCGATTTATGCATTATGTCACTGCTTTGCATATTTGAAATGAGCAGTTACAAACGCAAAAGGACTAAGTAGCATACAAGGGAGGCCTCCTGCTGTTACAAGGCTTGTTCAGACTCTTGGAGATTTTTGAGTGGGAGCTGCTGCCACCTGCTGCCTTCACTGCTCTTATTGCAGAGAATATCACCCATAGCAGCATACCTGTCAAGTTCCCACGTTAATGTGGAAAAATATAAACTTGGCCCATAGTCCTTAAAAAAATTTTTTTTTAGAAAAGGCAGCATTAATAATTATAGAAGCTTGAAGATTTTTAACTTTCTAATATTTTAAATTATATACGTCTCCTGTTAGGGTTTTTGCATATTAGTAATATTACCATCGGAGAAGACAATGGCACCCACTCCAGTCCTCTTGCCTGGAAAGTCCCATGGACAGAGGGGCCTGGTGGGCGCAGTCCATGGGGTCGCTAGGAGTCGGACAGGACTGAGCGACTTCACTTTCACTTTCATGCATTAGAGAAGGAAATGGCAACCCACTCCAGTATTCTAGCCTGGAGAATCCCAAGGACGGAGGAGCCCAGTGGGCTGCCGTCTATGGTGTTGCACAGAGTTGGACATGACTGAAGCTACTTAGCAGCAGCAGTGGCGTTGGGGGAGTGTGTAATTTCCTTGGTTCTGTCTCGCAACAAAAATTTGAAGTGATGAGATGGACCAGTGTTACAGGTCCAAGTTAAAGCTCAGTTTTATTTAGAAAGTAAAGGAAAATACAGCCTCCGGGCATGAGGCCATGCCAACCCAAAAGACCAAAGAGAGCCCCACCCAACCACCCACCCTGGGCCCNTCATGTGAAGAGTTGACTCATTGGAAAAGACTCTGATGCTGGGAGGGATTGGGGGCAGGAGGAGAAGGGGACGACCAAGGATGAGATGGCTGGATGGCATCACAGACTCGATGGATGTGAGTCTGAGTGAACTCCGAGAGATGGTGATGGACAGGGAGGCCTGGTGTGCCGCGATTTATGGGGTTGCAAAGAGTCGGACACGACTGAGTGACTGAACTGAACTGAAGAAAAATTTCATTAACACTGTACATACTTGCCATCACGGAATTTGTGAAGGCAAAGGCAAGCCGCCGCTGTATGATGCATCTAAAGGACGCAGCAGAGCCTAATGCGTGTCTTTGACGGCACACCCCAGCATGTTCCAAAGCTCCTCAGAGGTGCCTGCAGCGAAACACAGTACCTAGCGCTTCCTCGGAGCTTGCTCTGCGATTGGACCGTCTTCCAAGTGCTCGATGGGTGGTGTGATATTTGTGTATTTCTTTGCTTGTGCTGGGTCTAGTTGCGGCATGCAGGATCCTTTAGCCGTGGCCTGTGGGATCCGGTTCCCTGATCTGGGATGAGCCTTGGCACCCTGCAATGGGAGCTGGGACTCTTAACTACCAACCATCAGAGAAGTCCCTCTGTGGGTGGTGACATGTGTTTCCTCTTCTCAGCTTTAAGAGGCAGGTAATTACCCTCCTGAGGAAGGGGGTTAAATCAGGGGAGCCATGTGATGAGCATGCCACAGCCCCAAGGCAGGACGCGGAGCTGCGAAGCCTCTGTGGTCCAGCCCCAGGCTCATACCTCTGACCACCGGACACCCTGTTTCTTGCATGTCCCCGCCCAGCTTCCTCTGCCACTCCGCAGGCATTTGCCATCCTCTTTTCATGTACAGAATCCCATGCTGTTTTGAGGAAGTGAACATGTGGGTCTGCGCCCCCAGCTCTTCTGAACCTCTGCTGCCACAGGAGGCCTTGTGGGGCCACCTGACACTTCTTTTGGAAGCAGACAGAAGGTCAAGCCCTCTAACCTGCTTGTCTTCTTGGGAGACTTATTCTTTCATATAGCCTCTCTTGTTCCCAAATGTTCTTTCTTTTTTCAGGAAAAGATGTTTTGGGGATAAGAACAATGCAACAATAGAAGAATACTGAAAAAAAGAAGAAAAATTTGTTACTAATTCTGTCAAACAGAGAAAAGCACCATAAGCATTTCTGCTAAAGGTACAATGTGGTCTTGGTGGTAAATAAAAACTGCCATCCAATCAAACGGATATTATTAATGATAACATAACCATTCCCACACTGTTGAACATTTAAGATGCTTCATATTTGCAATTTAACGGTGGGTGGTATTCTAAAGCCTACTCCCCCAGCCCTTCCCACTTAGGGTAATTTTAACATTCTTCTCTGGCTGCAGCAGCTTCGGCTGCTGCCCCTCCCTTCTGGAGGTCCCTTAGCGGCACTCCTGCCCACTTAGAGATTGTGGACGCCCCCCAGTAAGGTGGTCTCAGAGACTCCCAGTGGCCAGAAATTACCGTGGAGCCCTTCCCAGCCTGGAAGTCCCTTCGGCTTATATGTCAGTGGATGGAAAAGGGGGTAGCCCCAGCGGACCCTAGAAGCAGCAGAGCATGTGTTGCCGCACAGAGACACAACTCACCTCCTTGAGCAGCCTCTTGGCTCAGATTTGGTGCCCACAGTTGGCAAGCTGGTGTGCCTCTGGACATCCTGTAGCCTGTAGGCCCTGTGGAGGGCCCCGGAAGCGCTCGCTGAGCCCAAGTGAGCGTCTGTCACACAGCGATTTCCAAGAATTACGAACGATGTTACTTAGAAGACCGCTTAGCAAGTGTTTTATAAAGACAGATGCCTTAGCAGTGGAAGCGCGGATGCCTGGCAGGTTCTGAGCACTCCGCTCACAGGGCGCCCTGACGACTGACTGCAAAGGGCCCGCCGTGGACCGAGACGCGTCTTTCCTGGAAGCTTCCAGCAGGGGGCAGGGCAGGCACGTTTAGGAAGCTCTTTGCTGACTGAGTCAGACTTTATTTTGGGCTCCAAAATCACTGCAGATGGTGACTGCAGCCGTGAAATTAAAAGACGGTTACTCCTTGGAAGAAAAGTTATGACCAACCTAGATAGCATATTCAAAAGCAGAGACATTACTTTGCCGACTAAGGTCCGTCTAGTCAAGGCTATGGTTTNATCACTGCAGATGGTGACTGCAGCCGTGAAATTAAAAGACGGTTACTCCTTGGAAGAAAAGTTATGACCAACCTAGATAGCATATTCAAAAGCAGAGACATTACTTTGCCGACTAAGGTCCGTCTAGTCAAGGCTATGGTTTTTCCAGTGGTCGTGTATGGATGTGAGAGTTGGACTGTGAAGGCTGAGCACAAAGAATTGCTGCTTTTGAACTGTGGTGTTGGAGAAGACTCTTGAGAGTCCTGTGGACTGCAAGGAGATCCAACCAGTCCATTCTGAAGGAGATCAGCCCTGGGTTCTTTGGAAGGACTGATGCTGAAGCTGAAACTCCAGTACTTTGGCCACCTCATGTGAAGAGTGGACTCATTGGAAAAGACTCTGATGCTGGGAGGGATTAGGGGCAGGAGGAGAAGGGGTCGACAGAGGATGAGATGGCTGGATGGCATCACCGACTCAATGGACATGGGTTTGGGTGAACTTGGGGAGTTGGTGATGGACAGGGAGGCCTGGTGTCATGCGGTTCATGGGGTCGCAAAGAGTCAGACATGACTGAACGACTGAACTGAACTTCCTGACTGCACTGGGCTTTACATTGCAATCAGTGAAAAGTTTTGGAATGCACTATCTTTATTGATGAACTGAAGTTTATTGACTTTCCAAGCAGAATCATTCCATCCCGAAGGAATTCTTTTAAAAAGCACAGCATGTGTTACGATCTAGCGGATCCAGTGGGACTTGCTTGCTCACCTTTCTTTGGACTTCATCACACGAATGTGACATCCAGAGCGCGGGTGGGGTCCAGCCTGGGGGAGACAGCTGGGGAGGTGGATTCCTCCTGATGCTGCCGCTTGAGGGTGCTGATTAAACGGACTCGCAGATCAGGGGGAAATGCGTTTGTAGTGGTCCACAGCACCCAGTTAGACTTGGGCATGAAAGAAATGTAAGTATTTTCCATAATTCCAATCTAATTTATTTCCATTTTATGTCTAACTCAACCACTTCTTGGTTAATTCTGCCTAGTTAGTGATGGTTCAGCCATTTTAGATTTAAAACTGGCAGGTGTTTTAGATTTAAAACACCCTCACCTCATCCTTGAGTTGACTATAGCTGGGAGGAACAGGCCTGGCTACCACCGCACACGTGGTGCCATGGGGGCAGCTGCTGGAAAGCGCTGATGGGTGGGCAGGTGGGACTCCTCCCTTCCTGTGGATCAGAATGGCTTGAACACTGGCCTGTGCTTTCTGTGCCCCAGGGGTTATGCGGAATGCCCTGTGCGCGAAGAAGGCAGTCTTCACAACATGTCTTCCCAGAGAAGCCTCGTATTCCTAGACAGAAGCTTCAACATGGAAGTTTAGCAGGAGATGAGGAGATGAAAACTAGTTGTTAAAGCGGAGCAAGGACCTTGAGACTCATGGGGGACATGGTATCGGGTGAGCCACACGCTCAGCCCTCCCCACGCAGCTGTTCCCTCCGGAGGCCCTGGGGAACGCTCACGCTACGCCCCCTCACGGCCTTTGCCCACAAAGGACCCACTGTCTCTGCGCCGGAGTGCTGGTGCCGAGCTGCCCTGTGCAGCTGTCATAACACTGGAATCTGCTGGCTCTTCCTTCGACAGTTGAGTAACCAGATCTGGGTCTGTTTGCAGTTTCTGCTTGACCCCTAGCCCTGGCCTGACAAGGGGCTCTCTGCATCCCAGGTCCTGTGAATCCCAGCTGACAGGCACCTTGGGCTTCCCAAGCCTTCACTGTGCCCACACCTGTTTTGCTCTGACCTGGATTCACAACCTGCCTGGGAGTGCTGCAAATGTCCAGAGTCTTGGGGGCAGGGAGAAATAAATCACCCCCTGTTTCTTCTTTCCCTGCTTCCCTAGAGTAAATGGCAAAGGTTTTGGTTTTAAATTTGGAATGGTGGACCCTATAGTCTTTGAAAATATCCCGTGATCTCATTATCTGACACTTTTCCCTTTTCATTTTGACACCTGGGATGCTAAGCCCTGAAAGCCTGGAGCCATGTTACTGATTATCTTCTGCTGTCTCGTGCTTTCCCTATTACACTTTACATGAGCAGGACCAGCTCTTTTGCTTTCGCCTCCTGTTCTCACGCCAGCCTTCGGGTCAGGGGATCGCACATTCTAATAGGAATGCTGCACAAAAGGTGTTCATTGCACTGTAACATAACTTCTATGACGCAGCCACATTTTGTTGCTGTGGAACAAAAAAGGAACAGAAAAACCAAGGCAGGAGGAGGCTGAGTGTTGGCCCAAGGTCAGTGAAAAAGGTTAGCCTCACTCAAGTTCTTCTGGCTCTCTGCACCAAGTCTTCAGAATTAATAGAACCTCAGTGCTATGTGGACTGGCTGTGGCTTAGGACTGGCATGCAATATGCTCGAGTCGGCATCAGTCGAGGCTGATGGCCTCTTCCTCTCTCTGTCTCTCCAGGGTCTCTGGAGGCAAGTTGATAGGACTCCCATTTACCTGGGAAGGGCCTTCTGTTGAAAACCTTCATCGTAGGTGAATCCTTCAGACACTGAACGAGAACAACAATGAGATCTCTTCTTTCCTTCCTTCCTTTCTAGAAGGGAAAGGAAGCTGTGGAACAGACATCTTTTTGTCATTTGTGTGACATCTTCTGGGACTCCTGTGAGTTAGTTGCTTCCCCTTCTATATTTCCCAATCCCAGGGCCACTGTTTAAATTGAGCAAATGATCATTGCAAAACTTGAAGTGAGTGCTGTTCTAATTCATGATCTGGGTGGATCTGTTTATTACTATAATGATTTTCCAGCAGATGGCAGGAAAGTGTCGTGAAGAGCGGGTGCCTTGTTCTCATTTGTGCGGCATCTCTAAATTATCACTGGATGTACCCTTGTTACATCTGAGCTGGTGCCATAGCAGAAAGACGGCCACCATGAGCAAGATCTGCACCTTGGTGCCCAGCTGAGGGAGCAGGGTGCCAGGGCCCCCCTTCCACCACAGCCAGATGGGGCCGGGGCAGTGAGGTCTGGTCCTCAGGATTGTCTTGGTGGCCACAAAGGCTCTTCAAGACACATGATTTAGTCCAGAGTTTCTCAAACTATGGCTGATGAGCCAGTCCAGCCACTGTTTGTTTTTGTTTGGCCAGAAAGACAAGGATGGCTTTTATATTTTTAAATGGTTGGAAGAAAAATCAAAAGAAAATGATATTTTGAGACATGAGAAAGCTATATAAATTCAAATTTCAATATCCACGAATGAAGGTTTGTTGGCACACAGCTGAGCTCATTTGTTTACATATTGACTCTAGCTGCTTCTGACCTACAACAGCAGAGCTGAGAAGTTGCATAAAATGCCACAAAACCTCAAATATTTCTCTCTGGCCCTTTACAGGAAAATGTTGCCAACCCCTGGATTAGTCCTGTGGGACTTGCACTGGCTCCGAGTTTTCACTGTATTTTTGGGTGTGCATACCTAAGCAGACGGTGAGCCAGGGCCAGAATGGGGCAGGAGACCCAGGGGCTGCGGATGCATGGTGGATTCTGGAGAGCCTTGGGAGTTGGAGGTTATGGGTCCTATTCCAGGCCATAATACCCTATCCAGAGGGAACAGTGTATTGGGGGAAAGTGATTTCCCCTCAGCCCGAGGCCTGCCTGCAGTTGCTACAGCCCTAGTTGCAAAGATGGGTTTTTGTTTCAGTATCCCTGTCTGCCCATACACCAGCCATGACTCCTGGACCCAGCAGAAGACATCCAGCCTTTCACACTCCTTTGGTGACAAATTTGAGCATCTACTGATGTCTGGTGCATGCTAAGTGGCTTCAATCGTCTTTGACTGTTTGTGACCCCGGACAGTAGGCTGCCAGGCTGCTTTGACCATGGTGTTTTCCAGGCAAGAATACTGCAGCAGATTGCCATTCCCTTCTCCAGGGGATCTTCTCGACCCAGGGATGTCTCCTGCATTGGCAGGCGGGTTCTTTACCTCTAGTGCCACTGTGTCTTAACCTTGNTCGTCTTTGACTGTTTGTGACCCCGGACAGGAGGCTGCCACGCTGCTTTGACCATGGTGTTTTCCAGGCAAGAATACTGCAGCAGATTGCCATTCCCTTCTCCAGGGGATCTTCTCGACCCAAGGATGTCTCCTGCATTGGCAGGCGGGTTCTTTACCTCTAGTGCCACTGTGTCTTAACCTTGCGTAAACTCTCAGGTGATTTCTAACAAAGTGTAAGGGAGAGCCTCCATGACCTCCTGGATACTAAGGTGGAGTTGAATGTACACAAGAGGTAGCCATACTCTAAAAACCTAAACTCGAAGCCCTTGGGTTCTCTATAGAAACATCTTCAACAGATCAATTCATTGAAAGTAATTTCCACAACCCAGCAGTTGACTTCCTGGGCCACATTCTGTTCAAAATAGATATGCTTATAGGATCAAAGATGCACCATCTGTCATGAAGCCTGGTTGTCTTCACTTTCAAAAGATATCCAAATTTCAGTTTTGCAAGATAAAAAGAGTTTGGGAATAGATGATGGTTGCACAATAATAGATGATGGTTGTGCTCCCTTGTGTGAATGTTTTTAATACCACTGAACTGTACACTTAAAGGTTAAGATGGTAAATGTTATATGTATTTTACCACAATAAAAAAATGTAAAACGGAAGTCCTAAATCCAACCACTTACCGCCTCCTCTGCTGCCACTTAGTATGAGACACTGTTACTTCATTCCTAAGGATTATTCTAAGAGCTTCTAAACAGATTCCCCTCCTTCACCCTTGCTGTATTATAGCCTCCTCTCAATGGAGCAACTGGAATGATCCTTTTAAAATGTCAGAGCTCTCAAGGACCTCTTACGTTCAAAATCTCCATGCCTCTCAGCTCCCTGAGAACAGAGGCTAAAATCCATCCTGCTGTGCTGAC
>SJYV01026152.1:208990-285894 GCA_006410875.1 Neotragus pygmaeus
CCTGGTACCTGTGCCCGTTCGGCGCAGGGCCACCGGGGGTGACGCCATTAAGGGAGCTGACCTCTGCAGTCGCGGAGCTGCCGGGAGGGTCTCTGGAAGCTGCCGCGCCCCTGCCTGACGCTGCAGCCTCAGGTGTGCGGAGCAGGTAGTCAGGAAGGGAAGGTGGAGCCGGAGCGGGGACCAGCGAGCCCAAGCTGGAACTCACGAGGAGGGACGCGACACCTGGGTGTCCTGCAGAAGTTGGCACCCATGTCATGAAACGGCACACACTTCTGGCCCAGGAGCTGGAGAAGCAAAAAGATGACTTGAGAGGTGAAACAGCCGCACACCTGCCTCCCGCCGGGGAGGTGAGCCGGCAGAGAAAGGGCATCGTGCGCGGCCGCAGCCACACCTGGGCCCCTGCCCTGACGCTCCGTGTCGGGCCAGTCCGGCTGCTTCCTTGAGCTCCTGGTTGTTGCTGCTCAATCGCTGAGTCATGTCGACTCATGCCTCCCTACTACCTCCCGAATCTCATGCCAAGAGCCGAGTTAGGAAACCTGCCGGAAAAGGAATTCTGGAGAAGTAGTTCAGACCAGCCTGCTGACCCATCACAGAGCCAGCTCAGCACCTGTTAGACGTGAGAAAAGGGCTGACTGGACGCTGAGCAGGCGGCTGAAAGCGTCAGTGCTAGAGCTGTGAAGAGTCTCACATGGGCTTTAACAAAAGATGACTTTGGGTTTCTGCTGTGATCATAGCAGGCGACGTCATTCAGACCAACCCTTCCACAAACACCAGAGAGGGAAATTTTCCCCGTGCCTGCTGTAGGTCAATACTAGAGTTTATTCTGTACATTCTTAAAATATGGGTGTATTTTGCTCTTAGGCTCAGAAAGGATTTCTGAAATAGTATATAAAAAGCAGTAACCATAAAAACAAATGTTGATAAATTCACTACATTACAAGTACTCTTATTGTCTAAAATAAACCATGAGGAAAATTCAAAATTGAGCTTCAAACAGGAGAAGATATTGCCAATTCTTTTATCAAAAATTAGTTCCACAATATATAATCTAATATATATGCAGAATACATAAAGAATTACAATAAAAATTTAAAAGATTAAGATAGCTACATTTAGATTAACAGGCAAAACATATGAACCAACAACTCCCAGTAGAGGGGAAAAATGGCCAATAAAGACATAAAAAGAGGACTCCCTTGATGGCCTGGTGGATAAGTGTGCAAAGTGCAAGTTGCTCATTTGTGTCCGACTCTTTGGGACCCCATGGACTATATTATTCCCCATGGAATTCTCCAGGCCAGAATGCTGGAGTGGGTAGCCTTTCCCTTCTCCAGGGGATCTTCCCAACCCGGGGATCGAACCCAGGTCTCCCACACTGCAGGCGGATTCTTTGCCAGCTGAGCCACCAGGGAAGTGCTTGTGGATAACCCACCTGCCAATGCGGGGGCACAGGTTCTGTCCCTGGTCGGGGACGATTCCACGTGCCTCCGAGCAGCTGAGTCCATGCGCTGCAACTGCCGAGCCCCAGGGCCAGCGAGCCGCAGCAGTGAGCGTGTGTGCTGCGGCCACTGAGCCCTGTACCCCGCGCCTGTGCTCTGTGACGTAAGGAGGCGATGGAAGTGGCAGCAGCAGCAGCAGCTGGGTCTCTGGTTGTGGCATGTGGGATCTGGCCTCCCGACCAGGGATCGAACCTGGGCCCTCTGCGTTGGGATTGCAGAGACTTCGCCACTGGACCACCAGGGAAGTCCCACAGTGTCCTTGTGAGGGAAGAAAAGGGGAGAAGACACAGACGAAAAGGACGTGATGATGGAGGTGGAGCTTGCAGTGCTGCCTCTGCGGACCGTGAGATGCCAAGAGCTGCCCGGAGCCGCCAGGAGCTGGGAGAGACGTCTCAGGACCTCCAGAGGGGACCCCATGCTGACACCTTGATTTCTGGCTTCTGGGCTCCAGAACCGGAGAAAGCGCCTTTGGGCTGTCTTCGCCCATGAGTCTGCAGTCCTTTGCCCCGGCAGCTGGTACCCTGGGTGTCTGACGAGGTTAAGCGCTGCCTGCTGATGCCTGGTACCACGACAACAGCGGGGAAGGAGTCCTCCCAGAGGCTGTGGGCTCCTGTTCTCTCTCTTGGTTCTTGCTCTCTGAGTCACAGAAGCCAGGCAGCCCTATGACCTCGAGTCGGTACTGTTCCCAGGCAGCCCCGTCACCTAGCACTGGGTCCCTACATCCTTGCTTCCACATGGCCTTTGTCCCGCCTCCCACCAGGGCTCAGTCTGATGGCCCTGTGGCCAGGGATGACCTGGTTTTCTCCTTCCTGCTGCGAAGGGGCCTCTCAGATTCCCCGCATATGTGAGCAGCTCCGATTGGAGTCCTGTTTGAGCTTATTTCCTGTTTCCTAGGGTCCGTTCTGGTATGTTTCCCAGCAGGAAACAGTGCATTCAAATTGAGCAATCGGAGGGTAGTCCAATAACAGGGACTATTTACAAAGGTACAGGCAGCGTGTTAATTTCAGAATGAGGCCATAAGACAAGGTACACACGAGAACTGAAGACTGCTAACAGCCACGTCCTCTCAGGATCACAGCTTTCTGGATGAATTATAGGCTGATGCACATTTATGCTATGGTTTCAGGAGCTGAGCCATGAGTATAAATCAGACTTCCGCTGCTCTGCACAGGCCGTCTAAGCGGGCCCCAGCCATCCCCCAGAGACACTGGCCACTTTCTGTCCTCGCACACTAGCTCCTTTCAATCTCAGGGGCAGTGTCCTCACAGCTCCTGGGCCCCAGGCCTTCACTAGGTCACCAGCTGGGACTCCTGCGGTCCATCCCAGCTGCGGTGGTCCCGTGACCACGCGCTGCCCGGGGTCCGGTGTGGGTGCTCCATGGGCGGGCTGACGGGGACGCGTTTCTCCGGTGACTGCGCCACCCATAATCTCCTGTCACTGGCACAGCATGGAGAGGGCCCCGTCCTCACCCCGCCCACCTTCCTGCTCAGTGTGGGCACCGCTGGGCACAGGGATGGCCCCCCTGCCCCCTCTACGTTCACAGGCAAGTCCCTCCCAGGCCCCAAGAACGTCACAGGGGCCCCTGTGGGGTGCGGCAGCCTGGCCTGCTCTGCGGTGAGCAGCTCGCACCCCCCTTTCCTCTGCCCCCTGCCCACTCTGCANAAGTTGCTTGTATATTTTTGAGATTAGTTGTTTGTCAGTTGCTTCATTTGCTATTATTTTCTCCCATTCTGAAGGCTGTCTTTTCACCTTGCTTATAGTTTCCTTTGTTGTACAGAAGTTTTTAATTTTAATTAGGTCCCATTTGTTTATTTTTGCTTTTATTTCCAATATTCTGGGAGGTGCATCATAGAGGATCCTGCTGTGATTTATGTTGGAGAGTGTTTTGCCTATGTTCTCCTCTAGGAGTTTTATAGTTTCTGGTCTTATGTTTAGATCTTTAACCCATTTTGAGTTTATTTTTGTGTGTGGTGTTAGAAAGTGTTCTAGTTTCATTCTTTTACAAGTGGTTGACCAGTTTTCCCAGCACCACTTGTTAAAGAGATTGTCTTTAATCCATTGTATATTCTTGCCTCCTTTGTCAAAGATAAGGTGTCCATAGGTGCATGGATTTATCTCTGGGCTTTCTATTTTGTTCCATTGGTCTATATTTCTGTCTTTGTGCCAGCATCATACTGTCTTGATGACTGTGGCTTTGTAGTAGAGCCTGAAGTCTGGCAAGTTGATTCCTCCATTTCCATTCTTCTTTCTCAAGATTGCTTTGGCTATTTGAGTTTTTTTGTTTTTTGTTTTTTTGTATTTCCGTACAAATTGTGAAATTATTTGTTCTAGCTCTGTGAAAAATACCGTTGGTAGCTTGATAGGGATTGCATTGAATCTATAGATTGCTTTGGGTAGTATATTCATTTTCACTATATTGATTCTTCTGGTCCATGAACACGGTATATTTCTCCATCTATTAGTGTCTTCTTTTATTTCTTTCACCATGTTTTATAGTTTTCTATATATACGTCTTTTGTTTCTTTAGGTAGATGTATTCCTAAGTATTTTATTCCTTTCATTGCAATGGTGAAAGTTTTTTTTTTTTTTAACTGTTTATTTTGTATTGGGCTATAGCTGATTACCAGTGTTGTGATGGTTTCAGGTGAACAACATAGGGACTCAGCCATACATATACATGTGTCTGTTCTCCCCCAAACTCCCCTCCCATCCAGGCTGCCACATCACATTGAACAGTGTTCCATGTACTATATAGCAGGTCCTTGTTGGTTATCCATTTTAGATGTAGCAGTGAAAACACATATTTCTTGACTGATAAAGTAAATGAATTCTAAGAAGCAAGCCTTCTCAAGTACTGAAGCTTGTATTTGAATTATAGGGACCTCCTCCACTAACAAATTAGCTGGAAAAGTTTGGGTTTTGTCTTAATGGGGCTCCTAGTCAGGATCCATGAGGCAGCTTCTTTAAGTGAGGTAGATGCACTTATTCTCCTTGTCATTTCCAGAAGAGGAAACCAAGGCAGCCTTAAGACTTGAACCTGGGGTGTTGGCTGGAGACTCTGTTTTTTAATGCTACACTGTACAGCCTTTCCTGCAGCGCGCTGGCATTTGAACTTGTCTGCTCTCCTGTCAAGGTCGCTTCTTACTCTGCCCTATTTGACTTTTTCCTTCGTTGAATCCTTCCTGTATCCCCACTTTTCTGGAATGGAGTACAGATAATTTTCTACTTCACAGGCAGGGATACTGAGTTTTCAGTACTGTGATTCTAATCACAGTGTTAGTAGGTGACAGAACTGACCCCGGAACCCAGGAATTTCAGCTGAATACACATGCTGTGTGGCCTTGTGTTCTGCTCTTCATTCTTGCCAATAAGTTGGATAAAGGTATGGAGAGGATCCCAATTAGATCAACAATAGTAATAATTGGAGTGAAGGATGGGACGTGAGTGGGGAGAGCTTCCTGGAAGGTGGCTGGGATCAAGAAAGGATACAGAATCATGGGGGATAGTGGAAGGAGCAGAGTGTTTTCAGCTTTGAGAGAATTGAAAGGGGGTGGGGAATACGAACACTCTCTTTCAATATTTGGGTGTCTGTGTGGAGGTCTTAGATGGCAGGAGATTCTGGAGAGATGCTATTTTAGGGTGAGGGACAAAAGCCTCTGAACTTGAGTTTTCCTATCAGTAGAGGGCTCGCTAAGGCCCATTTTGCAGAGTTGTGTTAGAAAGTCATTATGAAAGGCAGCCAGCAGAACTCCTCACACCCTGTGAATGCCTTCTATCATGAGTGTGGTTGTGAGACAATTGTGATAAAGATGACAATCTACAAGTCTGGAAAACCACTTTGGCAACTTAGTGGGACTGGTTTCAAAGATTAGGTGAGAGGCCATGATGTGTTCTGTCATTCTGCTCTTGGCTGTTTTATTTCATTAAAACCAATTTAGTTTCTGTAGAGCACAGAATATTTGTGTGTGTCTATGCACGTGCACTCAGCCATGTCTGTAGTCCACCAGGCTCCTCTGTCTGTGGAATTTTTCAGGTAAGAATATTGGAATGAATTGTCATTTCCTGCTCCAAGGGATCTTCCTGACCCAGGGATTGAACCTAGGTGTCCTGCATTTCAGGAGAACACTTTACTGACCGAGCTACTAGGGAAACCCCAATATTTTGTAACAATGAATAACAAAAGAATATGAAAAAGAATAGCTATCTACNGAATCCAAGGGATCTTCCTGACCCAGGGATTGAACCTAGGTGTCCTGCATTTCAGGAGAATGCTTTACTGACCGAGCTACTAGGGAAACCCCAATATTTTGTAACAGTGAATAACAAAAGAATATGAAAAAGAATATCTATCTACTGAATCATGGTGCTTCACACCTGAAACTGATATGACACTGTAAATCAGTTATACTTCAGTTTTAAAAGGGGATTAAAAAAGCAATTTAGTTTGGGTTGCCAACCACAACATCTGTGAAATTTTGGACAATATCATTTATCTTGAAACATAGAATGGATGTAATATCATTTTCTGTATGACAGAAGATGTAGCTAGGATGATTGGAACAGAAATATTTATTGTGCATTTGGATGGTTACATATAACACTAAACATTCTATCGCTTGTTCCTTTCCAAAAACGTGGAAAAATGATCAAAAACCACCAGGGGCAGGGAATTTTCGGAATGGAAAGGACATTAGAAATGGGGTTAGGGTGAAATTCAATGTCTAGAAGGAGGAGTCAGAAGTCTCACCTGAGGCCCTTTCTGGGGGTGTGCGGCAGTCTCCCATCCTGCTAAAGTGTCACGTTTGGCAAGCGCTCCTGGAAAGCTAGCAAAGATTTCCGTCTTTTTCGATTAAATTCCAGGATGCCGTCCCTCTCACCAACCTGATGTTAATTTGCCTCCCATTACTGTACCTTCAGTGGTTTCCCATTTCCTTCAGGATGGACTCCAAAGGAATTCAGAGTCTGGCACCAATATACCCACCACTGTCACTTCCCTTAACATGTCCAGTCTTGGCCTGAGTGTGAGCTCAGATTTCTGTGATGGGGCCACAGGGCTCTGGGGCTCCAGAGACAAGGGGCCAGGTGTATCAGCAGAGGCACTGTCTTATCTTACTTGCTCTGGGGTTCTACTTTTACCTCTTTTCACACTTCAGTGCAGTGGAGAGAAAGTCAATGTTATTAAACCACCATGAACCTCTGTGAGTCCAGGCAAGATTAGAGAATCTTGTATGTAGCAGACATTCACTAAATAGCAAACCCAACAATGGATGGTCTTTTGTAATGTAGGAGAGGCCTAGTATGTGCTGGTCTATTTGATCTTCACATGAGAACCCCTCCTGTAGCTAAAACAAGTACTTCCATATCACCTGCCTGCCAGTCCAAGCATGCCTACCCCTACTGCCCCTCCTATGACAATACTGTCCTCCTTCCTTTGAGTTCAGGCTGGCACAATGTGTGCTTAAAGTGATTCTTTTCACTAACCCGTTTTGTATTATTTTTGTCACGAGGAGGCTTGATTCAAACAGAGGAAAGAAATGCAAAACAATTCATTTCAGAGTCAGATAGGTGTAGTCAGATAGGGGTAGACTGAAATTTCACATTCAGTAGAAATTTAATGTGAGCTACAAACACAATTAAAACATTTCTAGTGTCGACTAAAAAGGTAGTCACAACCTGAAAGTAGAGAATTATTTTATTTGGTGGGAATGTTAGGACTCCAAGCTCTGGAAATAGCATTTCATGTAGCCCTGGGAGACTGCTCTGAGAAGGCAAAAGACAGTGTCAGGCTATACACAGGTTTGCAACAGAAGAGGCAGGCAGACTGAACATCATAGATTTGTGTAAGGAAAACCAGTTATCAAGTTAAGGAGTTTAGCGCTCTTCTATGTATGAGGAAATGCAAGAGTCTGGGATTATCGAAGTCATTTCTTTCATATACATCTCAACTATCTGGGGCCAGTGTCCTGTCTTTTTGATTTCTCACAACCCCCTACCCCCAGCTCCTCAGCAATCACTGTGAGGGTTGGGTGCATCTGCTGGATCTCAGGCATTGTGTTCTCTTTTGGGAGTCCTTATTCACATTTGGAGGCCTGGAATCAACTGATGACTGTTATATCGTTGTTTATTGATATGGTAGGAGATATTCTATTTCACAATAGTAATTGTTAAAATTAATTTAAAATATATTTTATTTAACTCAATATATACAAAATACTGATTCAACACACAGCATTAAAAATGATCAGAAATATTTTCTTTTCTTTTTTTCTGTTTTGAGTTTTAGAAATTTGGTGTGTCTTTTATACTCTGAGCACATCTCAGTTCAGCCTTCCTTCACTTTTGGTGCTCAGCAGTTGCTTGTAATAGTGGCCACTGTGTTGACACAGCAGGTCTGCAGAGTCTTATGGCTGACCAATGACAGTTAGGGTCACGTGGGTCTGAGCATGAATTCTGACTTTGCCCATGAGAGACTGTCCAGACTTAGAAAGCCTCCTTCACTTTTAGGAGCCTCAGTTTTCTCACCTATAAAATGGTCATATTAGTTATTGCCTCATAGGGCTGTCCTGAAGATAAAAATGAGACAATACATGTTCTAGCACAGAGTAAAGGTTAAATAAGTGTTAATTGCTGATACCATTCCAGCTGGATTTTATTTTATTTTTTGGTTTTTCCAGTGAGTTTAATTTGGACCGACCCAGGGACAGAGAAGGCCTGCATCTAAGAGAAGGTTAGCCTCTTGGGGGTGAAGCCTGGCTTGTGCTGATGATGGAGGATGGGGTGGGGCAGCAGGAACTTGATCTGGCAGCTGTAGAACTGCTGGGCTGTGGCACTTGCTGGCTGCGACCTCCTCCACCTTCATGATCTGGATTGAGTGGTCCTGGGCATGGTGCCACGTGTGCAGGAGGTCTGTTTCCAGCCGTGATCAGATCATAGCTCAGCCAGATGCCAAAGTTCTTCACCAGCAGTGGCAATTTCCCTGTCCGCAGTAGACCATTTCCCCTGAGGACCTCATCTTCCTCAGCTGAGACACGAAGTACCAGAAGGTGGACTTGGCGACATCGTGCTCAGACACATAAATTTTCATGTGCCCGCGATAGAAAAGTGGCCTGTGGAGTCTGGGAGTCAGGCAGGCGTGGCCCTGCCGTCTTGTTCTCTGAATTGTGCCTGAGGCCTTCATGGCACTCTGTCCATGCTCGCTGCCACCCCTGAAGAGGTCTAGCTAGATTTTAAGTTTGAGTGTTTGTATGTAAGACAGTGGTGTTACATTTTCTTGTATCAACTTCATTCCATAATACCTGTGGGTGATGAAGACAAATTAACTTGCTTTGAGCTCTTCAGTTCATTCAGGACATTCTTAAAGTACACATCCTTGAAGTTGGTTTTAAAATTTTGTTTCTCTTGAACATTTTATTATGAAAATATTCAAACCGAAAATTTGAAAGAATTCTACAGTGAACACCTGAATATGCAACTATCAAGAGTCTACAGTGAACATTTTGTTTCACTTGCTTTATTAAATACCTATCCATCTTTCTGCTATCCATCTATAAATCCATCTTATTTAACTTTTTTGCATTTTTATAGTTATTGGGGCTGTTGTTCATGTTATAAAAGTTAAAAAACCTGCTAAAATGCATTACTTATGAGTGTTTTTGCATATCTTTCAGGAAATTGCCAGGATAGTGAAAACAAATATGTAAGAAGTCAAATAATTTGAATAATACAATTAATATAATCAATGTGCTCTAATAGTTAATAAACAGGATACATATTCTTTTTCAATACCGTGTTCTTTATTTATCAACACATTTTGTTGTTGGTATGAAGTTACTGTGCAAACGTTTGATATGGCTCATTTGTTTATTTTTCCTTGTGTTTCCCTTGTCTGAGGAGACACGTCAAAAAAAAAAAATATTGCTAAGACGTGTTTTCTTCTAGGAGTTTTATGGTCTCAGACCTTACATTTAGTAAGTCTTTAGTTCATCCTGAGTTTGGTTCTGCAGGTGGAGTGAGAGAGTAGGCCACCTCGGTTCTTCTGCACGTGCGCTCCAGTTTTCCCAGTACCACTTCTTGAAGAGGCTGTCTTCTCCCCGTTGTATATCCTTGTTCTTTTGTCATAAATTAATTGACGGTATAAGTGTGGGTTCATTTCTGGGCTTTGTGTGCCCCTTAATCACTATATAGATGATGCCCCTACTTTTGTCTTTTCTCTTATCCTAACGTTTAAGTGGTTGTTCACTACCTTTACCCTATGTTTGCCTTTACCAATAACATTTTTTCTTTGGTAATTGTTATATTATTAGTTGTGGTCTATTTTTTCCACTTAGAGAAGTCCCTTTAACATTTTTTGTTGAGTTAGTGGTGCTGAGCATTTTTGGTCTTTTCTTGCCTGTTAAACTCTTTCTCTCTCCTTCATATCTGAATGAAAGCCTTGCTGGGTAAAGTATTCTTGGTTGTTGGTTTTTCCTTTCATCAATTGGGATGTATTGGTCCACTCCCTTCTGTCCTGCAATGTTTTTGCTGTAAAGTTAGAGAACAGTGAATTCCTTTGTATGTAACTAGTTGCTTTTCTCTTGCTCCTTTTAAGGGGTTCTCTTTATCTTTAATTTTTGCCATTTTAATTATTATGTGTCTTTGTGAGGATCTCTTTGGGTTCATCTTGTTTGGAACTATCTGGGCTTACCGGACCTGGATGTCTGTTCTCGTTTCCAGATTATGGGATTTTTTTTTTTTTTTTTAGTTATTATTTCTTCAGATAAGTTCTCTGCCTCTCTCTCCCTTCTCCTTCTGGGACCTTATAATGTAAAATTAGTATGCTTGATGTTGTCCCAGAGGTCTCTTAAATGGTCTTCATTTTCTAAAATTATTTTTTTTCTTCTTTCTATTCTGCTTTAGTGATTTCCACCACTCTGTATTCCAGTTTGATGATTTATTTCTCCATATCATCTTAGTAAAACTTCTTGTGTATTTTTGATTTCAGTATTGTGTTCATCTGCTCTTTTTTGGTTCTTCTTTCTATCTTCTAACTCTTTGTTAAGCTTCTCTCTGTTTATCTATTTTTCTCCCAAGTTTGCTGAGCATCTCTATGATCATGACTTTGAACTTTTTATGGGTTTATTTCTTATCTTCATTTCTCTTAGTTCTTCTTCTGAGATTTTATCTTGTTTTTTCCTTTGGAGCATATTCCTCTGTAGCCTCATTTTGCCTAATTCTCTGGGTTTATTATTGTATGGTAGATGGATTGGTTATGTTTCTTGATCTTGCAGAAGTGGCCTTGTTTAGATCTTTGTAGCTTCAGGACTGTAGCCCACCAGGCTCCTCTGTCCATGGAATTTTCCAGGCAAAAACACTGGAGTCAGTTGCCATTTCCTACTCCAGGGGATCTTCCCAAGCCAGGGATTGAACCCGTGACTCTTGCATTTGTATTAGTGAGCAGGTTCTTTACCACTAGTGCCACCTGGGAATCCCTCTTTATTTTTTAAAATTGGAGTATAATTGCTTTACAATGTTGTGTTAGTCTCTGCTGAACAACAAAGTGAATCAGCTATATGTTTATGTATATCTCCTTCCTCTTGGCTCTTCCCCCACCCCCTAGGAGACTTCTTAGGGGCCCCAGCAGCATTCTCTATTCTGGTCACCAGAGCTACATTCTCTAGCAGTTTCCCCTGTGTGGGCTTGCTGCAGGGCCAGGGGGATCCTGGGTCTGGTGCTGGTCCACCGGTGGAAGGCTCCTTGTCCCAGGGCTGGCTGTGGGTTTTGGGGGGCCCCAGGCTAGTGCCAGCCTGCTGGTGAGTGGGACCAGTTCTTGGGTGGCTGGCTGCAGGGGTTGTAGGGGTCCCTGGGCTGGTGCCGCCCAGTGGTAGAAGGGGTCAGGTCTCTGAAAGGCTAGCTGCTTGGCCTGGGGGTTTCAGGACTGGTGCTGGCCCTCTGATGCTATAGGCTAGCGGGGAGACTCCAGAAATTTCCTTGTCAACGCCAGTGTCTTCGTGGTAAAATGAGTTCCCCCAAATGGCTGCCATCATCTATCCACAGGGAGTGTCCCAGTTGCCGCCTGCCTTTGTGAGGCTTTCCAAGATCAGCAAGTGGATCTGACCTGAGCACCTTCTAAATTACTGCCTCTGCACTGGGATTTGGTGGGTGAGTGTTTTTGCATTCCCTTTAGGAGCAGAGTCAGTCTCCTATAGTCCCTGTCTCTTATACACATCGGGTAAAGTATTCTTGGTTGTTGGTTTTTCCTTTCATCAATTGGGATGTATTGGTCCACTCCCTTCTGTCCTGCAATGTTTTTGCTGTAAAGTTAGAGAACAGTGAATTCCTTTGTATGTAACTAGTTGCTTTTCTCTTGCTCCTTTTAAGGGGTTCTCTTTATCTTTAATTTTTGCCATTTTAATTATTATGTGTCTTTGTGAGGATCTCTTTGGGTTCATCTTGTTTGGAACTATCTGGGCTTACCGGACCTGGATGTCTGTTCTCGTTTCCAGATTATGGGATTTTTTTTTTTTTTTTTTAGTTATTATTTCTTCTTCTCTGCCTCTCTCTCCCTTCTCCTTCTGGGACCTTATAATGTAAAATTAGTATGCTTGATGTTGTCCCAGAGGTCTCTTAAATGGTCTTCATTTTCTAAAATTATTTTTTTTCTTCTTTCTGTTCTGCTTTAGTGATTTCCACCACTCTGTATTCCAGTTTGATGATTTATTTCTGCATATCATCTTAGTAAAACTTCTTGTGTATTTTTGATTTCAGTATTGTGTTCATCTGCTCTTTTTTGGTTCTTCTTTCTATCTTCTAACTCTTTGTTAAGCTTCTCTCTGTTTATCTATTTTTCTCCCAAGTTTGCTGAGCATCTCTATGATCATGACTTTGAACTTTTTATGGGTTTATTTCTTATCTTCATTTCTCTTAGTTCTTCTTCTGAGATTTTATCTTGTTTTTTCCTTTGGAGCATATTCCTCTGTAGCCTCATTTTGCCTAATTCTCTGGGTTTATTATTGTATGGTAGATGGATTGGTTATGTTTCTTGATCTTGCAGAAGTGGCCTTGTTTAGATCTTTGTAGCTTCAGGACTGTAGCCCACCAGGCTCCTCTGTCCATGGAATTTTCCAGGCAAAAACACTGGAGTCAGTTGCCATTTCCTACTCCAGGGGATCTTCCCAAGCCAGGGATTGAACCCGTGACTCTTGCATTTGTATTAGTGAGCAGGTTCTTTACCACTAGTGCCACCTGGGAATCCCTCTTTATTTTTTAAAATTGGAGTATAATTGCTTTACAATGTTGTGTTAGTCTCTGCTGAACAACAAAGTGAATCAGCTATATGTTTATGTATATCTCCTTCCTCTTGGCTCTTCCCCCACCCCCTAGGAGACTTCTTAGGGGCCCCAGCAGCATTCTCTATTCTGGTCACCAGAGCTACATTCTCTAGCAGTTTCCCCTGTGTGGGCTTGCTGCAGGGCCAGGGGGATCCTGGGTCTGGTGCTGGTCCACCGGTGGAAGGCTCCTTGTCCCAGGGCTGGCTGTGGGTTTTGGGGGGCCCCAGGCTAGTGCCAGCCTGCTGGTGAGTGGGACCAGTTCTTGGGTGGCTGGCTGCAGGGGTTGTAGGGGTCCCTGGGCTGGTGCCGCCCAGTGGTAGAAGGGGTCAGGTCTCTGAAAGGCTAGCTGCTTGGCCTGGGGGTTTCAGGACTGGTGCTGGCCCTCTGATGCTATAGGCTAGCGGGGAGACTCCAGAAATTTCCTTGTCAACGCCAGTGTCTTCGTGGTAAAATGAGTTCCCCCAAATGGCTGCCATCATCTATCCACAGGGAGTGTCCCAGTTGCCGCCTGCCTTTGTGAGGCTTTCCAAGATCAGCAAGTGGATCTGACCTGAGCACCTTCTAAATTACTGCCTCTGCACTGGGATTTGGTGGGTGAGTGTTTTTGCATTCCCTTTAGGAGCAGAGTCAGTCTCCTATAGTCCCTGTCTCTTATACACATCGGGTAAAGTATTCTTGGTTGTTGGTTTTTCCTTTCATCAATTGGGATGTATTGGTCCACTCCCTTCTGTCCTGCAATGTTTTTGCTGTAAAGTTAGAGAACAGTGAATTCCTTTGTATGTAACTAGTTGCTTTTCTCTTGCTCCTTTTAAGGGGTTCTCTTTATCTTTAATTTTTGCCATTTTAATTATTATGTGTCTTTGTGAGGATCTCTTTGGGTTCATCTTGTTTGGAACTATCTGGGCTTACCGGACCTGGATGTCTGTTCTCGTTTCCAGATTATGGGATTTTTTTTTTTTTTTTTTAGTTATTATTTCTTCTTCTCTGCCTCTCTCTCCCTTCTCCTTCTGGGACCTTATAATGTAAAATTAGTATGCTTGATGTTGTCCCAGAGGTCTCTTAAATGGTCTTCATTTTCTAAAATTATTTTTTTTCTTCTTTCTGTTCTGCTTTAGTGATTTCCACCACTCTGTATTCCAGTTTGATGATTTATTTCTGCATATCATCTTAGTAAAACTTCTTGTGTATTTTTGATTTCAGTATTGTGTTCATCTGCTCTTTTTTGGTTCTTCTTTCTATCTTCTAACTCTTTGTTAAGCTTCTCTCTGTTTATCTATTTTTCTCCCAAGTTTGCTGAGCATCTCTATGATCATGACTTTGAACTTTTTATGGGTTTATTTCTTATCTTCATTTCTCTTAGTTCTTCTTCTGAGATTTTATCTTGTTTTTTCCTTTGGAGCATATTCCTCTGTAGCCTCATTTTGCCTAATTCTCTGGGTTTATTATTGTATGGTAGATGGATTGGTTATGTTTCTTGATCTTGCAGAAGTGGCCTTGTTTAGATCTTTGTAGCTTCAGGACTGTAGCCCACCAGGCTCCTCTGTCCATGGAATTTTCCAGGCAAAAACACTGGAGTCAGTTGCCATTTCCTACTCCAGGGGATCTTCCCAAGCCAGGGATTGAACCCGTGACTCTTGCATTTGTATTAGTGAGCAGGTTCTTTACCACTAGTGCCACCTGGGAATCCCTCTTTATTTTTTAAAATTGGAGTATAATTGCTTTACAATGTTGTGTTAGTCTCTGCTGAACAACAAAGTGAATCAGCTATATGTTTATGTATATCTCCTTCCTCTTGGCTCTTCCCCCACCCCCTAGGAGACTTCTTAGGGGCCCCAGCAGCATTCTCTATTCTGGTCACCAGAGCTACATTCTCTAGCAGTTTCCCCTGTGTGGGCTTGCTGCAGGGCCAGGGGGATCCTGGGTCTGGTGCTGGTCCACCGGTGGAAGGCTCCTTGTCCCAGGGCTGGCTGTGGGTTTTGGGGGGCCCCAGGCTAGTGCCAGCCTGCTGGTGAGTGGGACCAGTTCTTGGGTGGCTGGCTGCAGGGGTTGTAGGGGTCCCTGGGCTGGTGCCGCCCAGTGGTAGAAGGGGTCAGGTCTCTGAAAGGCTAGCTGCTTGGCCTGGGGGTTTCAGGACTGGTGCTGGCCCTCTGATGCTATAGGCTAGCGGGGAGACTCCAGAAATTTCCTTGTCAACGCCAGTGTCTTCGTGGTAAAATGAGTTCCCCCAAATGGCTGCCATCATCTATCCACAGGGAGTGTCCCAGTTGCCGCCTGCCTTTGTGAGGCTTTCCAAGATCAGCAAGTGGATCTGACCTGAGCACCTTCTAAATTACTGCCTCTGCACTGGGATTTGGTGGGTGAGTGTTTTTGCATTCCCTTTAGGAGCAGAGTCAGTCTCCTATAGTCCCTGTCTCTTATACACATCGGGTAAAGTATTCTTGGTTGTTGGTTTTTCCTTTCATCAATTGGGATGTATTGGTCCACTCCCTTCTGTCCTGCAATGTTTTTGCTGTAAAGTTAGAGAACAGTGAATTCCTTTGTATGTAACTAGTTGCTTTTCTCTTGCTCCTTTTAAGGGGTTCTCTTTATCTTTAATTTTTGCCATTTTAATTATTATGTGTCTTTGTGAGGATCTCTTTGGGTTCATCTTGTTTGGAACTATCTGGGCTTACCGGACCTGGATGTCTGTTCTCGTTTCCAGATTATGGGATTTTTTTTTTTTTTTTTTAGTTATTATTTCTTCTTCTCTGCCTCTCTCTCCCTTCTCCTTCTGGGACCTTATAATGTAAAATTAGTATGCTTGATGTTGTCCCAGAGGTCTCTTAAATGGTCTTCATTTTCTAAAATTATTTTTTTTCTTCTTTCTGTTCTGCTTTAGTGATTTCCACCACTCTGTATTCCAGTTTGATGATTTATTTCTGCATATCATCTTAGTAAAACTTCTTGTGTATTTTTGATTTCAGTATTGTGTTCATCTGCTCTTTTTTGGTTCTTCTTTCTATCTTCTAACTCTTTGTTAAGCTTCTCTCTGTTTATCTATTTTTCTCCCAAGTTTGCTGAGCATCTCTATGATCATGACTTTGAACTTTTTATGGGTTTATTTCTTATCTTCATTTCTCTTAGTTCTTCTTCTGAGATTTTATCTTGTTTTTTCCTTTGGAGCATATTCCTCTGTAGCCTCATTTTGCCTAATTCTCTGGGTTTATTATTGTATGGTAGATGGATTGGTTATGTTTCTTGATCTTGCAGAAGTGGCCTTGTTTAGATCTTTGTAGCTTCAGGACTGTAGCCCACCAGGCTCCTCTGTCCATGGAATTTTCCAGGCAAAAACACTGGAGTCAGTTGCCATTTCCTACTCCAGGGGATCTTCCCAAGCCAGGGATTGAACCCGTGACTCTTGCATTTGTATTAGTGAGCAGGTTCTTTACCACTAGTGCCACCTGGGAATCCCTCTTTATTTTTTAAAATTGGAGTATAATTGCTTTACAATGTTGTGTTAGTCTCTGCTGAACAACAAAGTGAATCAGCTATATGTTTATGTATATCTCCTTCCTCTTGGCTCTTCCCCCACCCCCTAGGAGACTTCTTAGGGGCCCCAGCAGCATTCTCTATTCTGGTCACCAGAGCTACATTCTCTAGCAGTTTCCCCTGTGTGGGCTTGCTGCAGGGCCAGGGGGATCCTGGGTCTGGTGCTGGTCCACCGGTGGAAGGCTCCTTGTCCCAGGGCTGGCTGTGGGTTTTGGGGGGCCCCAGGCTAGTGCCAGCCTGCTGGTGAGTGGGACCAGTTCTTGGGTGGCTGGCTGCAGGGGTTGTAGGGGTCCCTGGGCTGGTGCCGCCCAGTGGTAGAAGGGGTCAGGTCTCTGAAAGGCTAGCTGCTTGGCCTGGGGGTTTCAGGACTGGTGCTGGCCCTCTGATGCTATAGGCTAGCGGGGAGACTCCAGAAATTTCCTTGTCAACGCCAGTGTCTTCGTGGTAAAATGAGTTCCCCCAAATGGCTGCCATCATCTATCCACAGGGAGTGTCCCAGTTGCCGCCTGCCTTTGTGAGGCTTTCCAAGATCAGCAAGTGGATCTGACCTGAGCACCTTCTAAATTACTGCCTCTGCACTGGGATTTGGTGGGTGAGTGTTTTTGCATTCCCTTTAGGAGCAGAGTCAGTCTCCTATAGTCCTCTGGCTCATATATACAAGCCCTGCTGGCCTTCAATGTTGGACATTCTGGAGCTTGTCTTCCTGGTGCAGAGGCCCAAAGCTTGGGGACCCTGATGTGAGGCTTAGACTCCTCACTACTTGGAGAGAACCTGTGCAATTGTGATTATCTCCCATATGTGGATCACTCACCCAAGGGAATGATTCTTGACTAAACTATGTCTCTACCCCCTTACTCAATCTAGTTCTAGCTCCTTTTTTATATTTTTAATTGTGGAAAATCTTTTTTTGCTAGTCCAGTTTGTCATCATAAATAGTTGTTTTATAGATAGTTGTGATTTGGTGTGACTGTAGAAGGCCTACAGGCATTTTAGCCATACCTCTAAACAACTTTCGACTATAGGAAATATCAGTTAGAAAGTAGAGTGTATTTAAAAGTGAAAAGTAGAGTGTATTTAAAAGTGAAGGTAAAGTGTACTTAAAAGTGAGATGATGTGTCTAAATGTAAGTCAAGAAGAGTGTTCCTGCTTTTATTTTTATTAAAAAAAAAATTTCTCTGGACACACCACAAAGGATATGAGATCTTAATTCCCTGATGAGGAATTGAACCCATGTCCCCTGCAATGGAAGTGTGGAGTCTTAAGCACTGGATTCACCAGGGAATTCCCCCTCCCTTAAAATGTATTTATTAGATAAGAAAAAATAAGGTGAAAAANAGTCACCATTCTAGGCATTTGGGATCTATCAGTGAAAAAATGAGATGATAAAATTGTTAAGCTTTCATTCTGATGGAGAAAGAAAGTGAATAAACAATAACAGTAATTAGAATACTAGTTATACTAATTAGTATATTTATATGAGAAGGGGCGAAGGTGTACACTGATATCTAATTCATATTATTCACATGAAAAAGTAAATTTTTGAGAATCTAAACAGTTAACTAAGTTGTTGATGGACTCATTGATATATTTATCGGCCATGCTGGTAGTTGCTAAGTAATTTACACAAGTGGTTCTGACTCAGGGATCTGTAACAGAACGACACTGGGGATTGAGAAGCCCACCCATACATACATATTGGAAAGTGTTTCTAGTAGTTGCTGACCAACTGATGCCCTAAGATTACAGCTAAGACCAAGTTCTACACAAATTCGAAGTCTTTGATCCTCATAAGTCTCTATTTAACATGACAATTTTTGTTTGAAAAGGAAAAAATAACATCAAAACAAAAATCTTAATTGAGGGAAGTGAAAAATTCAGAAAAAAGTCAGTTGGTCATTTGATATATTTGTAAACATTAGATTGCAATTACTTTTCTCTGTAAAAGCAAGCTGATTCATTTTCTGTTGTTCTATTGGATTTGAATGTAGCTGTCAGCTGTTCCTCTCTTGAGAATTTTGATTTTAAAGGAAGAAAGCATAGGGCAGGAGAAGCATTTAATTTGTAAGAAGCTTTTGCTGATGGAAGTCATGTGCCTTGCTGCAAAGTTAATTAGAAACTTTCTCACTAATATCAATTATACATATTTCTTGGCTTGCTTTTCTGTTTTGGCCCAGATTGAAAAGATTGGCAGACTACTTAGTGTTTTCTTACTCTGACATCAGAAGGCAAGTTCTTCCTACTCTCTGTGGATTGAGCCTAGGCAGGTTTGCATACTGTGTGTATACCTTATATTTACAAATACACTTGACCCTTGAGAAAGGCACGGATTCATGCTGGGGACCCTTCCCACAGTCAAAAAACTCTGCCTATCTTTATAGTCGGCTCTCTATATCCATGGTTTCTCTGTTTCTATGGTTCCACCTCTAATAGTTCAACCAACTTCAGAATGTGTTGTACTGTAGTATTTACTTTTGAATAAAATTTATGCATAAGTGGTTACATGCAGTGCAAACTCATGTTGCTCAAGGGTCAACTGTGTGTAAAACTGTATGTGTGTGCTCAGTTGTGTCCGACTCTTTTGTGACCCCATGAACTGTAGCCTGTCATGCTCCTCTGTCCACGGAATTTCCAGGCAAGAATATTGGAGTGGGTTGTCTTTTCCTATTCACGGTGTATAAAACTATTCAATGTTAATTTTGCAAGGAATAATTCGGAATGATAATATTATGAGCAAAGCCTGATTCTGTCTTTCAAAAAAGGGAAAAAGTAACTTTCCCATAAGTCTTAGAGAAAAAAAATTTTTTTTAAGGGGCATGTGCTCTAAAATCCAAACTTCTAAGATAATAAGCAGTAATACTCTCCTTAAGTTTATTCGTCTTTAAGGAGAGAAAAATGCTATTTCTAAAATGACCACTGTGGGTGTTATTTCTACTTTTCAGGTAATAAATAGATTCTAAGGTTATGCATTTTCAAGTCTAAGAAAATTATGTAATAGTAAAAGTTTACTATTTTAGTTAACTATAATATACAATATGAACTGCATATAACATTCCATTTTTCTAGTGTTGATTATCTTCAACTATTTCAAAATATTTTATAAATTAGATTCTTATTTTTCTGTTTGTTTTTTTTTATAAGTTTGTACAGTTAATTTTACATAAACAACAAAGACAGATTATTGAAATTGTAGAAATTGGATTTATAACTCATTGCTATTACATTTGATTATTTCTTTTTTCCATTACTTTATAATTTTTTATTAAATAAATATTTTATTCAAGTGTAACATACAGAACAGAAAGATACACAAACGTTGACTATGATCTCAATAAGTTATCAGAGAATTACATTCTTTAATCACCATCCAATTTTTAAGATTTCTTGTCTTCCTAGCGGGACTGTAAATTCGTAGCAGACAAATATTATGTATTGTACCTGGTTTCTCTCCTTTTACTTGATGGTAAACATACAGAGTTCACTTTCTATCTCTTTGTTGCTATACTTAAAAGTCTTTTAGAGATCTTTGATCATTTTTTCCTCTCATAGACATTNACTGTAAATTCGTAGCAGACAAATATTATGTATTGTACCTGGTTTCTCTCCTTTTACTTGATGGTAAACATACAGAGTTCACTTTCTATCTCTTTGTTGCTATACTTAAAAGTCTTTTAGAGATCTTTGATCATTTTTTCCTCTCATAGACATTGGACATTGAATACTACTTCTTTTTTAGACTTCCCCAATGCTATATCATCCTTCTATCTCTTTGAAATATTCTATCTTCTTCTTTGGCTCCCTCTTCTGTTTCCATTCCCTAAATGTGGATGCTCTAGCTCTCAAACTCTTCACACATCTAAGAAGGGCATCTCCTCTGTGTGGTACTTTATTGATGCTGTAGTGAAAACAAAATGAATAAGATGTGACTTTGACTCCTGGAACTTATGACATGGTGAGGAAATAGTTCATATCCTTGTACAANCAGGACTGCTAATTTGAGGAAGTACAAAGGATGGAGTGTAGCCCAGGCCTGGGTCAGCACTGGGCCTTCTGACCCCGTATCAGTCTCAGGCACAGCAAGTCCACAGCCTTTTGAGCCACATCTCCATTTTGAGCCCAGTAGAATAATCAACCTGGATTTTCATGGTACTCAGCACAGAAACACTGGGTTGAAAGGGATCACAGGAGAAACCAGTTAATCTCTATGGATCAGCAAATGGTTTCTGAGAGAAGAGCTTGGTAACCATCCTTTGGGCAAAATTCCTTCCCTTGGATGTGGTGAATTTCTCAGAGGATCAGCAATTGTGTGTCATGAACATAGTTAATTAGCTGTTCAGTGTTTGCCTCATGAAAAACCCACTCAGGGAGACAGCAGACCCATGGTTAACTATTCAGCATTGGCGATTGCCCACATGATCGCTTAAACTTTCCCCCTTTCTGTTTTCTGCCATTTGGGATGAAGCTGAGGACCCAACCCAGTTCTTGCTGTGGACTTGCACTAGCTCTTGCCTTGATCATGCTCTCTTGGGCAGGAGATAAGAATAAAATGCTTGAAATAGTGGGGCCTCCTTTAGGCCAGAATGTAGACGCATGTAGCAACCAGACTGCAGTCATAAGGAGGAGATGGAGCTCACACTGTGCCAGAAAGATACAAACCTCATCTTCACAACATCAGAGAGTCCCTGAGGCAACCACTCCAGCGCTGTCTTAACTCTTGGACCTCCAGTTCTGTGTTTTAATTGTTTTTGAGCCAGGTTGCGGTGAGCTTTCTCTTACATGCATGTTAAAGCTTCCAAGTGTCACAGAGTGAGAATTATTCTCTGTGATTTTCTTTAAAAAAAAAATTATTTATTTGGCTGCATCTGGTCTTAGCTGTGGCACGTAGGATCTTCTGTTGTGAAGGTTCAGTAGCTGTTGCAGGTGTGGAATTAGTTGCCCTGAAGCATGTGGGATCTTAGTTCCTGGACCAGGATTGAACCTTTGTCCCCTGCATTGCAAGGCAGATTCTTAACCAGGGAAGTCCTTTTGTAATTTTCTGAGTGTAGGACTTTTTCTATTTACCTTTTGATGCCTCCTTACTTATAACCTTAATATTACAAATCTCTCAAACTTACCATTTCTTCTTTTTTAAATAGTGTTTTTAAGCCCCTGATCATGTTATAGTCACTAATATATACTGTGCATTTACTCTTTGTTGGACACTCATAAGCATTTTATTTGTACAGCATTTCATATTTATGAATTTAGAAGGAATTTGTCTTTTAAAAGTTTGGCTTTTACCTATAACATATTCTCCAAAAGGAAACAGTTCAGTTCAGTCACTCAGTTGTGTCTGACTCTTTGCAACCCCATGGACTGCAGAATGCCAGGTTTCTCTGTCCATCACCAACTCCCAGAGCTTGCTCAAACTCATGTCCATCGAGTTGGTGATTCCATCCAACCATCTCATCCTCTCGGGTCCCCTTCCCCTCCTTCCTTCAGTCAGCATCAGGGTCTTTTCCAGTGAGTCAGTTCTTCGCATCAGATGGCCAAAGTATTAAAGTTTCAGCTTCAGCATCAGTCCTTCCAATGAATATTCAGGACTGATTTCCTTTAAGACTGACTAGTTTGCTCTCCTTGCAGTCCAAAGGACTTTCATGAGTCTTCTCCAGTGCCACAATTTGAAAGCATCAATTCTTTGGTGCTCAGCCTTCTTTATGGTCCAACTCTCACATCCATACATGACTACTGAAAAAACCATAGCTTTGACTAGACAGATGGACCTTTGTTGGCAATAAATATTTCTATTATTCCCACTGTGGATAGGCTTAAACTCTATGTATGTATTTTAAAACAGCACTTACTATAAGCTTTCAGTCAATTGACTGTTTAATGCTTTGAGGCTAAGACTGTCATTTCCACATTTTAAATAGGACTAAAGTAGGGAGGGGGCTTCTCTAATCAATCAGTGGTAAAGAATCCCCTGCAAAGCAGGAGACACAGGAGACCTGGGTTCCATCCCTGGGTTGGGAAGATCCTGCGGAGGAGTAAATGGCAACCTGTTCCAGTATTCCTGCCTGAAACATCCCACGGACAGAGGAGCCTGGCAGGCTATGGTCTGTAGGGACACAAAGAGTCAGACCCAACTGAATGACTGAGCAAAGTAGGGACAGATGCCCAAGATCACATTGTTAACGACAGGCTGGACCCAGGTGCAATCAGTTCCATCCCAAGGACTGTGCACTACACTGCCTCCCTGTGTAGATCTTCCTGGATATTACTGGGCTATTGCTGTGTGTCTCTCCAGGAGATGGCACAGGCAAGGTGAGCAGAGAGATGAGTTTTCTTTGGAAGATTTGGAATTGAAAACATGACTAACTGTTAGCTCCTCTAAAGGAGTATTCTGAAATATATGGCAAAGTGTTTCTGAATCAAGGACTGATTATATGTTATTTTAATCCTTTTCATCTTCATTTTTATGTTATTTGATCTGTTAAAAACATATGTTGGAAGAAATACATTAAAATCTTCTAAGGAAAAAAAAAAAAAAAGGCAAACTGGGACTTCCCTGGCAGTTTAATGGTTAAGACTCTTCTGCTTCCAATGCAGAGGGTGAGTATTTGATTTCTGATCAGGCAGTTGAGATCCCATATGCTGCTGTACTCCAAAAGAAAAAAAAAAAAAAACCACCACCCAGGACACTAGTTAGTTCTATTTTATCCTTGTAATTCCCATAGGAGTTATTTTACCTGTTGGCTAATGATGTTATTTGGGCTGGAACCACAGTGAAGGTTAAATGTTCTTGATTTAGCCTCCCATCAACACAATATGGCCCTCCTTGTGCGTTTTCCTGTCTTCCCCTACCCCTCAGCCCCACCTCCTTGAGTGTTACATTGTGCTGGGTAAACAAAAATATTTATAGAAGAGTCTTAATTATACCTTTGGTAGCAAGCAGATCTCTTCTAAGATGAGCTGGCGACCAAGAACAAAGGGCACAACTTGGTTTCTTTAAAAGACTGTTTATTCCTCATTTATTCTTTGTCAGTAATAAACACACAAACAAATGCATAAAATGAAAACGTGAGGCCAAGGAGAAGGCCCAGCTCGTGCTCCCTCACAGATGTGGTAACGTCAGTGCTTCGGGGAGCTCCCAGGGAGGGAGGGTGGCAAGAGCGGCCTTAGGCGAAACCTGCAATGAAGTGGTCCAGTTTTGGTGGCTGGTGGGCAATGTTCATCTTCTCATCTGGGTGTAGTCTGGGCATGATGTCCAAGAGTCTGGGCCACCAGACTGAGTGGCGCAGGAGAAGGGCCTGTCACTCGCCGTGTCTGCGTGGCTTCCGGCCATGTCGCGCACCTACGTGTTCAGTCTGGCACCGTGTTTCCCACCGCCATTTCCCCCTCCTGGCCTCTCGCTAACGTTATGCGTTGCTTCCCCATCTCTTCCCTGCAGCTTCTCAGCCCACAATTTTTTCTAATATTTAGGAAATGCTTTTTCACATTAGTGAAGTTATCCTGTTTACACATATATTTTGACTTGTGGAAATGCCTGTCTACAATTTGAATCTATAATAAGCACTATTTTTTTCAGACAGCTGATCCAAAGGGGAAACCCAAGAAAATGTGGTGGATAGAAATAGAAGTGAAAGGAGTCGAAGATTTCCCCAAAAAACACTCTCATCCACAGTTTTATATTAATACCATATATTTACTTTCCTTTGCATTTGTTCTCTTCTGACTTACAGATTTTTTGATGCTTCATTTTAAGGAGCACTTTTACGGTTGGACTTAATTTTTTTTTTGCAAGGGAATTCATGACTGTGGTTCAAAATGATTTTTCCTGGTACATCAAAATATGATCTTTTTAGTTGCTGTTTTTGTTTAAAGCCATGGTAACATAGTTGAATTACTGTTGAGAGTAGCCATTTCGCAGAACGTTTAAAAATATTGAGCCAAATCTGTTTGACATAACACTTTACAATACTAAGATTAAATCCTGTTGGACAAATGTTCTAATTGCTGAAAAATGAAACTTTAGGAGGAATGTGGAGGCGTCTCTCCTGGTGGCCCTGCTGTTGGGTGCTCTCACGGCCATAAGGAGCTCCAGTCGGCAGGGGGTTACTGGCAACCAGAGCTGCCAGTTTGGCCTGTGACTTCTTCAGCTCCCTGAATCTTTCTGTGCCTCTGCCTCTCATGCCTGTGGGACAGGGCAGGACATGGCTACTCAGGGCAGCATGACTTGAGTGAGCCCTTGTTGAGAGGGCAGAGAGCTTGAGACTGGGTTACGCCCCTTCCCCAGCACACAGGTCCCCTGCACAACTAATCAGTCTCCTATTCAGAATTCCTTCGGTGCTCTTGCTTTAAGTCCATAACAAGGTAGTTGTTACTGGACTCAAAGTTGTTTTATTAAAAAAAAATAACATACAGGAAGTATGACTTTTGGGGAAGTGTACAATTCTGTGAGTTTTAACACATGTATATATTCAACGCAGTCAGGATACAGAACTGTTCATCACTCCAGAAACTCCTTGGTGCTGGTCTTTTACAGGCATACCATTCCTTCATCCTTGCTCCTGGCACCCACAAACTGTCCTCTGTCACTGTAATTTTATCATTTTGAAAATGTCATATGAATGGAATCACAGAGTATGTAACCTTTGAGACTGGTTTTGTTCACTCAACATAATACCTTTGAGATTTGTCCAAGTTTTGTGTGTATCAGTAATGTGTCTTTTATTGCTAAGTAGTAGTCCATTCTGTGGATGTACCAGAGTTTGGTTATCCATTCAACCATCGAAGAGCATTGGATTATCTCCAGTTGTTAGTGGCTCTGAATGGAGCGGCTATAAACATTCACGTATAGGTCTAGTTATCCTTAAGAAGTTCTGTTTTAAGATAGTTCTTTTAAAGAGCTTCCTTTCTGTGTATTATTGCTTCCTGTTGAGATTTTAGAAGATAGCTATAAATTCTTTGACATTATTTTCACTGAGAGGTGGTGTCTATATCCCTCTTTCTGGAATCTGAGTGGGCTGCTATGAACAGTAATATATAGGAGAAGTGAGACTATGCCTGAGGTCTAGGTCTGAGATTAGGACTGGTCATCAAAAGCCATGCATTCTACCTTGTTTAACAAGAACAGCCACTCTGGAATTCTCTGTCACCATTTGGGAAGTCCAGTTACTCTGAGATTGCTCTGCTGGAGAGGGCAGGTGTGGGAGCTTTGGCTGACCATCCCAGCTAAGCTTTCCCCCATCTATTCCAAGTCAATAGATGTGTGGGTGAAACTGACTTGGTCCCGTCAAGAGTCACCTGCCACCTGAATACCATCAAGTGACTTCTGCTATGCCACATGGAACAACAATCACCCAGTAACACTGCCAAATTTATGAGCCAAGAGATTAAGGGATATAATAAAGTGGTTTTTGTTTCTACCCACTAAGCTTAGGTTTGCTTGATCCACAGATGTGAATAACTGGAATACTATATAATGAATAGATAAGCTTCACAGAAACAAGGATCATATCTCTTGACAAGCCTAAACCTTTGGATGCAGTGCTCATTTTTATTTTTTGAAACTCTGATTTCCACACCGTGCTTGGCAAAGTCCCTTATAAATGTTGTGTGATGGTGATGACGAGGAATTGAATTACATTGGCAATTACCTTGGGAGTAAGAAAAGTATCTGTGTGCGTCTTCAGTTATGTCTGACTCTTTGTGACCCTATGGACTGCAGCCCACCAGGCTCCTTTCTGTCCATGGGATTTCCCAGGCAAGAATACTGGAGTAGGTTCCCATTTCCTTCTCTAGGGGATCTTCCTGACCCAGGGTCTCCTGTACCTCCTGCATTGGCAGGCAGATTCTTTACACCTGAGCACCTGGGAAGCCCAAGAAAATTATCCAGTAGCTGTCAAATGCTATTAAATGTGTTACTCATGGACCCACCAACTGCAGAATCTGGAAAGGGAGGTAAAGGACCATCCATTTTGCCTCCATATCAGGCGAGTGGGCAGTGAGGCACGAGTGGGGAGGCTCCCAGTGGGAGCAAGGACTTGGAGCCCAATGTCTGATTTCTGGCTCCAAGTGACCAATCAAGGCCTCTGTTCACAAATGTGATTAGGTCACATAGAACCACTGGGTGGCTCTGTAAGCCAACAGTACATAAGGAAGGGTCTGGCCAGGCAATCAAAGGACCCCAACCCAAATAGTTAATGCAGAAAACAGAAGCATCTCTGTTCAGTTTGGGTCTGTGGTCTCAGAAGGTGTGTAGGAGCCATTGCTTTGATTAAACACAAGTGTAGGCAAAGCAAAGAGCAGTAGGATAATAAAGAAGTGTTCTTGGAAAATTAAAGAAAAAAAAGCCCCAAATGGGCCAAATTAAAGCAAAACTCACTAGAAGTAATGAGTGACAAATGGACTCTGAAATCTGAGGCAGAGTAGAACTTGAGGGATCCTTGTAGACCAGAGCAAAAAAAAAAAAAAAAAAAAATGGAAATTGTAGGAAAGAAGATATAAATGAGAGAAAGTAACAATAGTCATGTTTTATTCATGCGTTTGTTGGATAAAGATCTGTTGAGGCCCTCTTCTTGGTCTCAGATTTGGGGCAACAAACAGTGAATGAAAACAGGGAAAAAAATCCCTGGCTTGCTTGGAGCTTGTGTTCAGTGAGGGACAGAGTGGGTGGAGGAAAGAAAACAAATGTGTAAACAAGTAAAAACTTATCAAATGAGAGAAAGTGATCAGTGCCTTGGAAACACAGAGCAGAGAAGAGGGAAAGTAGTGGGCAGTGAGGAGGGAGAGAGCTGGTGATCTTAAGTCAAGTGCAGGAAAAGCCGACCGCGAAGGTAGCCTGAGCAGAGGCCTGAAGGAATAAGGTATCCAGCCAGGAGCAGACACGGGGGAGCATGCTCCAAGCAAAGGGAGCAGCCTGTGAAGGTCCCCTGAGACTAGAGCCCGAGACCTGGTGTGGTGGAACTGGGAGGAATTCCAGCAGAAGACGTGGGCGAGTGGGGTGGGGTGGAGGTGTCAGTGATGAGAGACTTCAGGCCATGGTTAAGTATTTGCGTCATTTTTAAGGAGTTTGAGAGAGAAAGGCATTGAAGTATTCTAACAAAGGAGTGGCATGATTTCATTTAAGCTTTAGAAAGATTGTTCTGGCGGTTGTGTTGTAATGAGTTTTGGGGAAGGGCAGCTAATGTAAGGGAGAAGAGGGAAAAGGCCGGCATAAGAATTCAAGGGGGTGGGGAGGGTGGCGCTCTGTGGTGGCTTGCACGGGCCTGAGAGTGACAGAGGTGATGAAAAGTAGCCACATTCTGGATTTACTTTAAAGGCAGGTCCATTAGATCGATTTGGGATGGAGGAGAAGAGGGCCTTCAAAGATGAATGAGATTTGGGCTAAGCGACTGAAAGAGTTGCTTTTTACTGAGAAAAGAAGAGCTAGTGGACACTGGCTTTTCTTGAGGAGGGCGGGGGGAAGGTAATCAGGAGTTTGCTTTTTTTAAAATTGAATTGTAACTGAGATACAATATGGTATTAGTTTCAGGTGTACAACAGTGATTTGATACTTTTACACATTATGAAATGATCAGCATGATAAGTTTAGTTACCATCTGTCCCTATACAGAGTTTTTACAGTATTATTCACTGCATTCCCTCTGTTATACATTACATCCCTGTGATGTATTTATTTTATAGCTGGAAGTTTGTGCCTCTCATTCCTCTTTACCTATTTTGCACTCTCCTCTCTTCTCCTCTGACAACCACCTGTTTGTTCTCTGTATCTGTGAGTATATTTCTGTTTAGTCCTTCTGTGATTTATTTCACTTAGTGTAATATCTGCCAGGTCCATCCATGTTGTCACAAATGGTAAGATTTCATTTTTTTTTAATGGCTGGATAGTATTCCAGGAGTTTGCTTTTGGATTTTCCAAACACTTTTTCAACATTTGAGAGAAGCTCAAAATGTACACTATTGGAAATGTAAGAATGGACCTGAGGCGAGAAGTTCAATGGGAGAGGAATGTATTTTATGGATCATTAGTGTATAGATGATATTTAACCTGGGAGAGTGGATCAGATCCTTCAAAAGTGAGTGTTGGCAGAGACAGCACATAGGCAGAGATGAAGGACTAAAGTGGACGTCTGGGCTGGAGACACACAGCATGGGAGACTTAGAGGGAGTTCCCAGTGGGGTAGGGAGAAACCTAGAGGGCTGAAGAAAAGTGTGCAAGGGGGTGGGGCAATTACCTGTATCAAATACTGTGAACTCTAGTAAGATGAGGCTGGAAAAGTGACTGTTACTGACCTTGTCAAAGTGGTTTTGGTCCAATTGTGGGGTAAAAGGTAAATGTGACACAATGTCAAAAGAGAGAAATTGGGTTGTGCAGAGCTGGGGAGTGGGGCAGTGGCTGGAGGAAGATGAGGGGTTCTTTTCTGTTTTTTATTGTGGTAAAATACACAGAATGTAAAGTCTACCATTTTAAGTGTGCAGTCACTGATGTTGAACACAGTCATACTGTTGTGCACCCAGCACCACCATCCTTCTCCAGAACTCACCCTCCCAAACGGAAACTGTCCCCATTACACAGTAACCCCCGGTTCCACGGTCCCCGCAGCCCCCGGCAACCGCCATTCGACTTTCTGTCTCTCTGACTCCCCTAGGTGCCTCAGACAAGGGGAGCTATACAGTGTTTGTCTTTTTGTAAGCAGATTATTTCAGTCTGAATAATGCTGTCAAGGTTCATTTATGTTGCAGCATAAGTCAGAATTGTCTTCCTTTTTCAGACTGAATAATATTCTGTTGTATGTATATACCGTATTTTATCTTCCCATTCATCTGTAGATAGACACTCGGTTTGCACTTTTTGTTTATTGTGGATAATGTTGCTATGAACACGCATATGCATATTTCCAAATATGTCTTGGAAACCTTGCTTGCAGTTCTTTTTGAAGCAGAACTGCTGGATTACAAGATAATTCTATTTTTAATTTTTTGAATCACCACTGTTTTCTACAGCAGCTGCATCATTAAAATTCCCACCAGCAGTGCATAAAAATTCCAATTTATCTACTTCCTTCCCAACCCTTATTTTCTGTTTTTAATTTAATTTTTTTAGATAGCCATTCTAATAGGTGTGATGTGGTAGGGGGTTTCTTCTTAAGACAGATAAATTCTACCATATTTGATTTTACTGTAATAATTTAATAGAGAGGGAAAATTAGAAGAGGCTGAGAAGGTTTTTGGGGGTGACTGAATAGACAAGAGTACATCCACCAGATGGAGAACGGTCGTTTAGAACTCAGAGGCAGGATTTGGGGCAGAATAGATGGACACATATGCAGGTGTGTGTAAACCTCATCTCATTGCTTCTGTTTTCTCAGGGCAATCAGAAACAAGGTTGCTATTATAGAGTGAGCATTTGAGAAAGGTGCTGGAAGGTTGATAAGAAATGAGAGGGAATGAGAAGCCATTAAGGAGATCCAAAGTGTGAAAGGTCCAACAGGCCTCAGGAGGGTTTATTCTTAAACAGCCCTGAGGACCCACCTCAAGAAGTCTAGGGTCACTAATTTGGAATGCCACCCATCTCTCCCAGTGCCATTCAGCTGCTCAGGGACAGGCAGTGAGTATACAGAGAGTGGGACTAATGGGTGAAAGTGAAGGACTGATGGAGGGAGGGAGTGTGAGGTCCTTCAGGGCAAATTAAGGAAGTGCTTCAATAGCAAGACCAGTTTCAAGCTGGGGTGAGGGCAGGAGGGTGTGAGGATAGGACTACTGGAGTCAGGGACACTGTGGGGAGTCGGGGGCAACGGGGGTTTGAGACCCAGGGATGAAAGGGGATGAAAGTCTGGGAGGTGAGCATGACCTGGACAACCTGATTTTCGTGGCTGACTCCTATAAAGAGAAAGAAGTCTCGAGTCACTCCCGCAGCCCCAGTCCAGCCCTGGTCACCAAGCTGTGAGCTTGGGGGAAGAAGAACCACAGAGGTTTGGAGCCCACTCTTCCCTCCAGTTAATGTTGGTGTGCAGGTTGCGAAGGGGCTTCCCCAGTAGCTCAGTGGTAGAGAATCCACCTGCAATTCAGAAAGCTCAGGAGGCGTCGATTCAATCTTTGGGAAGATTCCCTGGAGGAGGGCATGACAGCTCACTCCAGAATTCTTGCATGGAGAATCCCATGGACAGAGGAGCTTGCTGGGCTACAGTCCACAAGTTGCAAACAAGCGGACATGAGAACTGAAGCGACTTGGCATGCACAGAGGCTGCGAAGGGTGAGCCCGCCCTTGAGTGGCCCGTCTTCCTTTCAGTCTCTGCAGAGAGCGTGCATAATATGCAATTATTGACTCCTTTCTAGAAAGCCTTTTCAGGGAAGAGAGAACCAAGACCTGGATCCAAGGCCTTTGCTGTCTAGTGTGGCTCCTCATACGTCCGCGCTCACCGGCTCTCACCCGGGTGCCCTCTCCACTGCCGCTGTGCCGAGTTAACTCTTTCTCATTGTTCAGGACTCTTTTCAGGGTAAACAGGTTCATCCTGTGGATTGAGGGGCACTGGAAATGCGGTGTCTAGATATCTTACAACTTCTGGTCCTTTGAAGAAGAGATAAGTCAATATCCGCCAGGAAGCCAAGAGCCCCTGGAGAACTGGATTTGTATTTACCTGTGGAAGTCAACCAGAAGGGCTTTTTGCGCTCCTGGTTGCTCGCACACGCGGCTGGCTGGGCGGCGCTGCGGGAAGGAGCTGCGCTCTCAGCTTTGTCCGGCAGGGGACGCTGTGGGAGAGCAGCGTGACGGCCCCATTGCCTTGACCTTGCAGGGTCTGCGCACGCTTCATTCACCTGCCTTGCTTCTCTGTTCAACTTGACACCGCAGGCTCTTTGCAAGAGCAGCAGTTTGGCCCCTCGTGCTCATTTCTGCCAGGAGCTAGTGGCAGAATTTGGTGGATGTGCATGGTTGATGGAGGGCAGGATTGCTGCGCAGGGATCACAAATGCAAGGCCGTGCTTGAAGCCCAGGTGGGGAACTGGTAGACAGTGGTCTGGCTTGCTCCTGCTGCACAGCGTGTGGCGGCTGCCAGGTGCGAGGTGGGGGTGGCCCCAGAGAAGCTGAGGTTCCTGGTTCTCTTGCGGAGTCCTGAGCAGGAGACGCCCCCGCAGCAGGCCGTGCTGCTGTGACCCGTCTGTCTGCTGGGGTCTGTCATCGCGTCCCAGGCAGGGAAGTGCAGACAGAGTGACATCTCAACACCCTGCGCGCTCTTCTAACCCGCAGTCCTTCAGGCAACAGCGTGGCTGGTGATTGGAGTAGGGAAAGGAATCATGTGCATGATTAAAAAATATTTTTTTTTCCAAATTGTGGTAAAATGTACATGACACAAAATATACCTTTTAAAAAACTGTTTTAAATTTCAAAATGTACCATTATAAACCACAGTTCCACAGTAGTAAATGCATTTTCATTGTTGTGCAGTCATTCTCATCATCCATCTTCACAACTCTTTTCATCTTTCAAAACTGAAACTCAATACCCGCTAAGCAATAACTCACCACCGGCTCCTCATCCCCACCCCTCAGCCCCTGGCGACCACCATTCTACTTTCCATCTCTTTGAATTTGACTGCTCTAGTGCTGTAGACTGAATGTGTGTGTCCTGACAAAAAGGCATAATTGAAACCGAATCCTTAACATGACAGTATCTGGAGGTGGAACTTTTGGGAGGTGATTAGGTCATGAGGGTGCAGCTCTCATGACTGAGATTAGCAGCATCTTCTAAAAAAGAAACTAGAGAGCTCCCTTGCCTCTTCTGCTGTGTGGGAACACAGCGGGAAGAAGGAATTCTGTGAGCCAGAAATTGGCCTGACCCCAAATGAGCCAGTGTCTTGGACTTCCAGCCTCTGGAACTGTGAGAAAAAAGTTTCTGTTCTTTACAAGTCACCTTACATAGTCTGTGGTATTTTTGTTATAGCAGCCTAAATAGACTGAGGCATTTAGGTGTCTCACATTAGTGAAATCATACCGTGTTTGTCCTTTTCTGTCTGGCTTACTTCCCTTAACATAATGTCTGTAAGATTCATCCATGTTATATATTAGAAATTATTTCCTTTTTTAAGGCTGAATAATACTCCATCATATGTATATGCCACATTTCATTTTCCCATTCATTTGTTATTCATTCATCTGCTGATGGACATTTGGATTATTTCTATCTTTTGGGTATTTTGAATAAAGCTGCTATGCGCATGGGTGTAAAAATACCTGTTTAAGTCCCTGCTTTCAGTTCTTATGGGTGTATATGCAGAAGTGGGATTGCTGGACCCAATGGTGATTTTATGTTTAATATTTTGAGGAACCAGCATATTATTTTCCTAAGTGGATATTGCATGATTTTTTGAAAGTGGCATATGTTCAACACATTTTTAAGGTAATATTTTGGACCAGATGATTACTAAAACTGTGGTGAAGAGATATAAGATTCTGGGAAGATAGTCAAATGGTGGCATTCTTCTTTGTTCTTACTTTTGTCTGCTCCAGGCCCATGCCTCTAAGGTCAGCTTGGCGTCCACCTGGAAGCCAAGAAGGGGCCCAGACCCAGTCTTGGGAGCCAGGCATGCCCTTTCTGATTGTATCCACTGACTTTTTCCCACACTGGTCTCCCTCATTCTCTAAATAGCTCTCACACTAAGTGGAATGTTTTTTGTTTGCACTGGGGTGGGGAGCAGTTCTTAGGAGGACACTGAAGAAATTTAGACTGACAGCTCAGTGAGAAGGAAGGGATCATGTTCAGCTAGAATTTGGGGGGCATGAGCTCCCAAAGGTCCTGGATCCTGTTTTCCAAGTGAAGGAACAAATATTGCTGCAAGGGGAACGTGGAAGAAGATATTTCTTCTTCCTGAAGATCGTGTCTAGCAGTTCTGGAGGAGAATACCATCTGAGTTCTTGTGTCCCCTGGAGCCTGGGGTCCCCTGTGACCACTGCCTGTGCACGCGGCTGTGTCTCACGTCCTCGCGCATCTTAGACGACCCGACAGTTTTGTTTTCCTCAGTCTACTGAGGCTAATTGGGAAGTTTGTCTATTTAGTATTTGCTGCTGTGTTGAAAGAGAGGTGGGGGTACAAGATTAAGAAACCTTTAAACAAACTTTATGGAGAGTTATCTCACCATAACTTGAAACTGAACACTTGGACGCCTGGCAATATAAATCTTGCCAATTTGCATTACAACACAGATTGCAACATGCCTCTCTTCTCGTAAACGTTTTTTTTGAGGTCACTCCAGCTCTATCAGATCCCTCTACCCCTTGACCTTTTGCCGATAGACAGCTATGAATCTGCTTTCCTCTTCCCGCTCACCTGAAGCCGAGGGCTGATCAGGGATGCCGGAGGGCTGCACTGTTTGTTCAGCGACCAGCGTGTGGTCTCTGCTCCGCCGCACACAGGGTTCTGTCTGGCAGTCTTTTCTGTCTCTCAGAATGACTGTTCTATCCGTTCTCACTCTCCTCCATCTCTCTTTCCACCTCTCTTGCCTTATGTTACTGAGGGTTCCTTCAGCTTCTCACCCACAAACCCACAAACAACCTTCCCCATGGTTCTTGGGTCTTGGAAGCAAAGACATCATCCTCTCCTCCAGGGATAATTCCTCCATCTTGAATCTTGAGGCCTCACCCCTTTCCTTTAGATACCGCCTTTCTTCTTGTATTCATCCCCTTGCTTTCCTGAGTCCTCAACTTCTCCTTCTTGCATCCTTCCCCACAGATGACGAACATGCACAAGCTCAAAATACCCATCGCAACCCAGAGGGGGAGAACATGGCCACGCTTGCTCCGAAGGCTGTGTGCAATTGGCCTCAGGTTCTCAGTCGAGCCCCTGGCAGGGGACCCTGCGCACGTCACTCCCTCCCCATCTCTCCTGCCAAGACTCGGTCTCGCTCTGGCTCCCCGAGCCCCACAGGAACCGGGACAGCAGCCCTGCCCCAGTTATCGCCGTTATCAATCCATTCCTCACCTCTTCCCTTTCCAGAATCTGGAGGTGTGATGCCACACTCTTTAACAATGCTGGTGCTGCTGGGCAAAGTGGAAAGAACACGTGCTTTGCGATAAATTGGAATCACAGCTCGTCCATGTAATAGCTGTATGACTATGGACTATAGTGTGACTACAGTCACTTAGGGCTGAGACTCAGTCTTCTCATCTGCAAAGTGGGGAAGGTAGCATCAGCATCAGGGAGGACTGATGCGGAAGACGTAAAGCTCCCTACTACTTATGACTGTGTGTGCATGCTGAGTCGCTTCTTTGTGTCTGACTCTGAGACCCCGTGGACTCTAGCCCAACAGGCTTCTCTGTCCGTGGGATTTCTCAGGCAAGTCTCAACCAGAGGCATAACTTTCAGTTCTGGGTCCTCAGCCCTCATGCTGTGGTCATGCTTCATGCCTCAGCTGCTTAACGCTTGTTATGGAAGGTCTTTGGAATCCACTCTCCTTTGGTAGGTCCTGTATTTCTCCCCTTTCTCTATTTATATTGCTTCTTTCTAAGTTTAATTCTTCAAGATCTCGGCCTTTGAGACATTTCCTCCTTCTGAACCGCCTTTCTGCTTTCATCCATCCAGCAAACCCCCACCTATCTCCCAAACCCTGCTCATGTCCTTTCCTGGACTTGCTGGTCACCCCCATGCTTGGTGCCTCCCTTGTCACTAACACATCACACATCTTTCATGAGTCAGGACCCGAGTAATGGGAGCCAGACCTTGCGGCTCTCCAGCGGCCTTGGTTCCTAGCACATGTGTGGCGTTCATAGGGGTCATGACATGGACTCATCTCTAGGAAAATATGCCTTTGAGTAGTGCATTTACCTCAAGCAACATTCAGTAAAATAAGCATTATCGATAGGATAAAGGCATTCTTTATGGATTTTAACCCATGATGTTAACATACATGATAACCTTATTGGTTGAGGATGAAATGGAGGCACTGTTTTTGATGAGCTTCTGGAATCACCAGTGATGCATTTGCCTGACAAGGCTGAGTAAATGATGGGCATGTCCTGAAGTCCGATTCTTCCTGCTGGGGAAGAATTCTGTGCACCAAAGGCCCCATCTGGTGGTGTGGATGGCGCACAGTGAGTGGCGAAGCTGGGATCTGGGCACTATTCTGTGGTGGGGAAGCAGGTCCTTTCTCACTCACTTTGTATTTAATGCTTTTTCTTTTCTGGGTTTAATGATTCTTTAGCTGAGAATATAAAGCCAATAAGGGAGAGTTGCAGGCCCTCATTTTCTCTGCTGGTAGAACTTTCCCACCAGGATAAGGGAGCTGCTCTTTTTCTCTTTAGAATGATTTCTTGGGGCTACCTAGGCTCTCTCTTTGTTTTTCATTTCTGTGAGTGGCCTGGTCTTGGGAGAGCATTGACCTCTGCCGCACTCGTTCAGTCAGTCCGGGAGAAACCTCCCTCCTGTCCATCGGCCTTGCCTTGGCAGGTCACGGGCTTTGACCATAACTCGGGCATGCCCCGTCTCACTCGCTTCAGTCTGCTGTGCACATTGCCACAAGAACATCATTTGAAAGTCTTTACTGACCTTCTTTTGCTTATGAAGTGGCGTTCACACTTCCAGGTGTGGAGTTGAAGGGCCCACCACCATCTGGTTGCAAACTGTACTTCAGTCCCTGCCCCCGAGCAGGCTCTTGCTTTCCCACCCCACCGTATAGGGTCCTCTCATCTTCAAGCCCTGCCTCAGAACTCAGTTCCTCTATCAAACAGCTCTGCTCTCCTCAGAAAGACCTGTTCTAGAATTATTTCTGGCTGTGTTTTCCCTCTTCCAGCGGTGGGAAGCCTCAACAGCAGCTGCTGCATCTTATTATCTTTTAATGTTCCCGTGGCAGCTAGTACAGGGCTGAGTGTGTGTGTGCATGTGTGTGTGTGCGTGCATGTGTGTGTGCATGCATGCATGTGTGTGTGCGTGCGTGCATGTATATGAGTGTGTGTGCATGTGCGTGCGTGCGTGCATGTGTTTGCGTGCATGTATATGTGTGCATGTGTGCATGCGTGTGCACGTGCATATGTGTGTGCGCGTGCATATGTGTGCATGTGTGTGTGTAGGCATTGGTTCTCTAGGCTCAGTCTTTAAACCGTTGAAGAAAATCAATTCTAACTCACTGTGTTATTCCAGATAAATTGGAAGGCTCTCAACACATTTTTCTACAATGCAGCAATTATCCATTTATAATAGGAGGAGGGTTTCCTATAAAGTTAATGGTAACTGATTTCAGGAAAGAAACCTATTGCATTGGTAAAATTGCATTAAGCTGACAAAATTTTGTTTCAATTTATTTGGAATTTAAACATCTAGAAATTAAGATGCATGAAAGTTTCATGTTTGTTCTGCGTTGCAGGGTGGGCATATCCTGTGATTTCATTGATCTATTATGGTTTAGTTAAAAAAGACACACATCTTTTAGGATGTGAATCTTAGTATGGGTTGTATTCTGAAATAGAAAGAGGGAACTGTTCCCACACAAACGAATCCCCAGGCCAAGCGGGAGGCTCTGCCTTGCCTTCCTGGGGTGCTCCCCACGTGGGCACCCCCCAACCTCTGCGGGCCCCCTGGGAGGCCCTCGCCGGTGTGACTGCCCAGCCTCTGAGGGGACTGGCTGTTCCTCTTTCGGAAAAGTGTGCTGTCTTCTATTTCAGGCCTCCCAGGGGCCGGCCCCACTCTCAGCCTCTGCCCTCTCGCCTTCCTCACGTTGGTTTCTCCTGTCAAAAGAATTTCTCTAATGCCTGAAAGTCCCGATTTCACCTCCAGCACGCATAGCTGCTGCTCTCTGAGAGGTTTTAATGTCCATGTGAAATGCAATAATAAGATGTGAGTTTCACGGAGTCGGTTTTCTTGACATGACTTTGTCTGTGATATCAGCACCGGGCCCAAGCTATCTGCACTTGGCAGAGTGGCGGCTCTGCCCCTCCACTGCGGCCTCCTCTCTCCTCCTTCTCCATGCTGCCTTCTCCTCCCTGAAGCGGGGAAGGGAGAGCATGGCGCAGATGACCAGCTCCTGTCATCCATGTTAGCCAATCCAGAGGAAAGGGAGAACCTGGCCCCTGGAGGGCAGGACTCTGTCGACTGGGCCAGGGCCTGAGCTCACCAGGGCACTGACCTAGCAGAAACTGGTCATGTGCCCGCAATGGTCCACCCTCAAGGAATACAGGTGTCCTTACCAGGAAGAGAGTAGGGCTGTGGGGCAGAGAAGGACAAATGTTCACCATGCCAGCTTTGTCCTGCTCCTGCTGCTGCTGCTAAGTCGCTTCAGTCGTGTCCAACTCTGTGCGACCCCATAGACGGCAGCCCACCAGGCTCCCCCATCCCTGGGATTCTCCAGGCAAGAACACTGGAGTGGGTTGCCATTTCCTTCTCCAATGCATGAAAGTGAAAAGTGAAAGTGAAGTTACTGAGTCGTGTCCAACTCTCAGTGACCCCATGGACTGCAACCTACCAGGCTCCTCTGTCCACAGGATTTTCCAGGCAAGAGTACTGGAGTGGGGNAGCAGCCCACCAGGCTCCCCCATCCCTGGGATTCTCCAGGCAAGAACACTGGAGTGGGTTGCCATTTCCTTCTCCAATGCATGAAAGTGAAAAGTGAAAGTGAAGTTACTGAGTCGTGTCCAACTCTCAGTGACCCCATGGACTGCAACCTACCAGGCTCCTCTGTCCACAGGATTTTCCAGGCAAGAGTACTGGAGTGGGGTGCCATTGCCTTCTCTGCAGCTACGTCCTACAAAATCTATTTCTCAGAGTCACAGTATTAAATTTTTTCTTTTATTTGTTAATGAATGTTTTCTGTAATATCTTTTAACAAATTATTTATTTTTAATTGGAGAGTAATTTACAATATTGTGTTGGATCTGCCATATACCAACATGAGTCAGCCACAGATATCCATATGTCCCTTCCCTCTTGAACCTCTCTCCCACCACCCACCCTATCCCAGCCCTCTAAGTTGTCACCGAGCGGAGGATTTGGGCTCTGTGCATCACACAGGAAATTCTCACCGACTGTTTTACATATGGTAATATAGTCGGACACGACTGAGCCACTTCACTTTCACCTTTCACTTTCATGCATTGGAGGAGGAAATGGCAGCTCACTCCAGTATTCTTGCCTGGAGAATCTCAGGGACAGGGGAGCCTGGTGGGCTGCTGTCTCTAGGGTCACACAGAGTCGGACACGACTGCAGGGACTTAGCAGCAGCAGCAGCAGCAGCAGCAGCAGCAGCAGCGTATATACATCAATGCTGCTCTCTTGATTCGTCCCACCCTCTCCTTCCCCCAATGTGTCTGCTATTTATCTCTGCGTCTCCTTTGCTGTCTTGAAGATGGGTTCCTCAGTACCATCTTTCTAGACTCCATGTATATGTGTTGATATATAATATTTGCTTTTCTTTTTCTGACTCACTTCACTCTGTATAATAGGCTCTAGGCTCATCCACCTCATTAGGACTGACTCAAATGCATTCCTTTTTATAGCTGAGTAATATCCCATCATATATCTGTACCGCCGCTTCTTTATCCATTCCTCTGTCAATGGGCATCTAGGTTGCTTCCATGTCCTAGTTATTGTAAACAGTGCTGCAATGAATGTCAGGGTACATGTGTCTTTTTCAATTCTGGTTTCCTCAGGGTATATGCCTGGTAGTGGAATTATTGGGTCATATGGTAGTTTTATTCTAGTTTTTAAAGGAATCTCCATATTCTTCTCCATAGTGGCTGTATCTCTTCAGTTTTTTCAAAGAACATTTTGTGAAATTATTGACTTTAAAGTGGGGAGCACTGGAGGCTACAAAACGCCTCATTTCTCCACCTGTACAGGGTCGGGCCCCCACAGGCTCTCTCCGGGGATCCGAATGCCGGGTGCTTCTCAGGGAAGGTCCTTTGAAAGGGTGCACCTTTTCAGGGGCACCTCTCTGTGCCCCTCCACAGGGACCTGAGATACTGTTGTGCACAGTTTGAACCCAAGCATTCTCCAGAGCAGAGTTGGCAAGGAGAGGGGGAAATCTGCAGGGCTTCATTTTCTGTGGTGCTCAACAAGTGAGCCATTTTTGTTTCACCATTTCGGGCCAGATGATTCCATAAAAGCCTCGTTCTGCCCTGATCCGTCTCCATGAGGTTCCGTGGAGATCTGGCCTCCCCTGCCCCTGCCATGCATCTCACAGAGGCCTGCAGCCTCTTACAGCTGAGACTGACAGGCGCAGTCAGTCCAAAAGTGGCCATGTGTTCACTCCCAAGTGTGTACACATACTGCTTTTGTGTGGTGTCCATGTGTGAAAAATGTGTGCTTTGCATGTCTTTACAAGTCAGGATGTGCTCTGTGTGTGTTTTTGTGGGTCTGCATTTGTGTATGTGTGTCTCTGTGGTGCTTGTGTGTGTATGAGAGAGGATTTGTGAGCTGAGTTGATGTTTATGTTTAGACTGTGTTTGTGGGTGTATCTGAAGAGTTGGAGGAACAACATTCCTTGACTTACATTTACTAATTTCTTCCTTAATGTGCTTAATTTATGAAGCCGCCAGCTGCCGGCCTTCCCTCCCCCCCAGCCAAGCAGGAGGCAGTTTGGTCCAGCTGTCATGCTGGAATGCATTCCACTCTTCTTGAGCATGCTTTATTATTATTATTTTTAAAGCTCTTGGAAGGCCTTGTGAGAGAGGTGCTGGGAGTTCATTGCAGATTATTTTTAATAACAGAATCCTAGAGGGAAATGGAAAGCTGTGTTTTATTGGCAAGCTGTCTTCTCCATCTCTAAAGTAAATAAGACTCCATTTTCTACATTATTTAATGTGTCATCCTTCCCTCCCCCTTTTAATCATCCTCCAAATGGACTCATGAGGTCCAAACCGACAGGCACAGAGCCCTCCCTGGGAGCACGTCTGTATGGGGCCTGCTCGGGAGGGGTGCATCCAGTGGGCACAGATCTGTTCTGCTGGGAGTCAGGCCCTCCCCGGGTCACAAGTGGCCTCCTCCCTGCTTAGAGTGGCCAACCTTGGGCCCTGGTGATGTGTAAAGCTTGGGAGGAATCAGAACCTGATGGGTGGAGGGCACCCTGTGGTCTAGCAAGCCTTCTGCTAGCTCTGGTGGCTGCACCAGCTGCTAGTCTTTTCCGCTCAACTCAGTTTGATCCAAATAAGTGCAGAGAGCACCCGCTCACTAGCTGGTATTCTGCGAAGTGCGCGTGTATGTGAATGAAGGAAAGTGGGCACCGCTCACTACCTGGCATTCTGCGAAGTGCGCGTGTATGTGAATGAGGGAAAGTGGGCGCCTTTATTACCCCATGAAATGTCGACATGTTGATGCAATTGACTCAAAGCCCAGCTTTCTAGGCTGCGGTACAGACCCTGCTACACCTGTGAGTCCCACTGCCCTCTGGAGCCACAGCTCTGGGTTCTTTTAGAGCTTTTCTGCTCTGCCATGGACGTGGATGGGGAAATCCTCTCCACTGGTGTCTGCAGGTCCACACGCAGCAAGCACGTTCTGATTTCTGCTGCCTGCAGCAAGACTGTGGCGCCACCGGCCTGCAGGCCTGCATCCCAGCCTTGCCCCCACACCTGCTCCCGCTTCTGCTCTCCTCACATCCTTGCACAGCTGGCCTTCATATCCACACAGGACTGTCCTCCCAACTTCAGACTCCCCAAGACACTCAGCTTTTTACCCTTCATGAGCTTAGTAAGAAGTTTTTTTTTCTGAATAGAGAGGAATTTTGAGTAGTGCCTTGTTCTGCCTGAATACATATATAAAGCTGATAGGTAGGAGTCTGTTTTCAAACTGTCCATGTGGAAGGTGTTAGTCTGAAGGGGAAGAGCTTGTGTTGATCCTTTCAGGAAACTCTTCCCTCAAAGTTTCCAGGATTCTAGGAACCACTGGTGAGGAGTTAATACAATACACCTGTTTCTCCAAAGCCTCTCTTTGCATCCTTCCTCTTCTCTCCTCTTCCTTCTTCTCTTTTCTCTCCTATCATAAAATTGTTAAAGCATTTCCCTTGTGCCAGGACAAATTCCTGAGGCCAGATCACACATTTGGGGCACTTACAAATCACCCAGTCACCCTTAAAATTGTTGAGTGTCTGTGCTCCAGAATCAGTGCCGGGTGCTGAGGGACTCTTGAAATGGATTTGATATTCTGTCTTGGAGCTTCTGCAACATCTGACAAGGCAGGAAGTCACAGCATTTATCCAATGTAGATGTGCATTCTTGGCATGCGGCGGGCAGCTTGAAAGAGGAGAAGGAGAGACACAGAAAGTGTGTGTTTGCAGGTGATTCCACCTATCTCCCCACCTGCCCATACCTTCACCTTTCACCTGATGTTTTGAGCTGGGGACTTACGGCACTCCCCGGAGTCTCTTTCGCTGCTTTCACCTCCCTCTAAGCTGTGTGTAGAGTATGCTACAGAATGGCCTGTTGCAGCTGGAAATGATTCTTTAGGAAAGGATAATTTCTGTAGGAAATAATTCTTTCATGAATACACACGCAGAATCCCTGTCCCAGCTGCTATGGAAGGTGGGCCGAGGGCAGTGTTTGAGCTCTGAGAGCCGCTGCCACCTGCAGGCCGAGAGCTGGAGAGCTGGCTGCACTGGCGGCAGGTTTGTCCCCACTTTTCTGGAGTAGAGCTCGGAGGGGGAAGCTTTTTTCCCCAAGGCCTTACCCTTCAGGGCAGAAAAGCGAGGGCAGGGTGGGGCTGATCGTGCCTGCGTGCTGAGACAGAGGCCGGCCCAGTTCGTGCGTGGCAGGTGGTCCCGGAGCATCCCTTGCTTTGCTGCACTTCATCAGTCCTCCTGGCCTCTTTTCCCTAATAACCTGGGCAAGGGAATGGAGAGACTTCTAGACCTTCTCAGGCCTGATGCCCTCGGCCCTTCTGAACTGAAAAACGAGGCGGAACTAGGACCAGCGCCTGAAACAACAGGAGTCCCGGGGTCAAGGCTTTTGGTCCTGCTAAGAATGAGAGTCTCGGCAACTCACAAGCTCCCAAGGAGCTCATGGGGCCAGAGCCTCATGAGTGGAGAGGTTGTGGAGGATTCTTGGGACTTGGCTAGGGTGTTTGAGTCTTGCATCCTGTGGTCCTGAGGTCTACCCAGCTTACTGGTGGCACATCTGAGCTCAGCTTTTATCTACCTTCTCCCAGAAGGAAGGTGCGAGACCTCAGAATCCCAGATGGCCCAGTATCAGTGCTACATGGACCCTGGACCCCTGACTCCCACAGCTGACTCATCCACGGCAACCTGCTTCACGTGCTGGACTCCTGCCTTCCATACAGGCCATGCCTGTGCTTTCCCATGGCTTATGACCGCTCCTTCTCTCTTGGGAGTTTATACGTCCCAAGGCCTGACCTAGATCTCAGCCTGGTTCCAGAGGAGCTTCTGGTCCCAAACATTTCAGTCCAAGCTCTTCATTTGTTTGTATTTTCCTTCCTGAGAACCTACCGGGCGCCAGCTTCTAGGCTCTGTGTTTTGAGAGCATCAAGGAGAAAGAGGCTAGCTGTGACCTGAGGCTATTTCAACCCTGAGTAATCTCTCTTCCACCTTGTCCTTAAAATATACATGAAAGTACAAAAAAATGACCAAAAACAACACAAAAAAACCTCACAGGAACACCGTCAACAATCACTAGCCTTGGGAGGGATTTCCATTATCTTCAGCAACAATGAGACAGCTTCAGAAGCACAATTGATGACATTTTCATTGTTAGTGGCTCAGTTGGCTAGAGGTGAGTGAGAAGAGGCCTTGGAGATCCCCTCCCCACCAAGATCTGAAGAAGCCCTTGAGCCCAGCAGGGTATTGAATAGCGCCCTGCCCCGTCTCCCCTCTCCACCCATTGCAGTCTGGGGGAGTTTACAGGAGAAGGCCTGTTGCAACAGTCCTGAAGGCTATGGTTTTCACAGGTTCGGTGCTGCTGGTGGGCTGAGGGAGAAGGAGAGCCACTTCACCTTCTGTGCTTTATACAGGGTGGGAGAAAACTAAGCCCCTCCCCATGTTTGCTGAGGCATTATTGGGAGAGCCTGACCATTCTCAGCCCACCACGGGAGTACCTGCCCCCAAGCACTGCCACGTGGATGGAATATGAGCCAACTGTGCCTTCCGAGTTCAGCTCTCCAGGGGCATCTCCAGGGAGCTGGGGGATCAAAGGATGGCAAACATGGCAAACCTTTGCTGCGTCTCTCTGTCATAAGATCTTGTGCAAGATGAATACACAACAAAACCCAAAACAAACAAACCCCAACCAAACCGAAACCAGACCCCTAGGGAACCAAGGGAAGAGTTCTGAACTGAGTATACTGACTCCATTTGAAAACACAACTTTTGAGAAAATATTTTTTAGGAGGAAATAAAAAGTAATTTAAAGATCTATATTTCATGTTCTTAGTGAATTATTAGGATGTATGAAATTATTAGAAGAGATCAGGCTGATGACAAACAGAGCAGGCTGAGATGTGAGCTCAGATGAAAAGGACGACAGTAATATTAGAAAGGCTTCCAGGAAGCAGGCAACAGGGGAGCTTAACTCTCTGTCGGTGGCAACAAAGGGAAGAACTGAACCGTCAGAGAAGTGCTACACTGTTGAGGCAAACTTAAGCTCCTTTTCTAGAATTCACTGAAAAAGGACAAAGGGATGGAAAGAAGAAGAAACATAAGAGTTACAGAGTCCAATAAAAGTGCATCAACCTTTGAATAATATGGCTATTGTGAGCAAGAAATATCCAGTCAGAAGAAGCAATGATCAAAGGTATAATGTTGGAAAACTTTTCTGATCTGGAAAAGATGGACTTCAGAGATAATAATCAATAATGATACATAACGGTAAATTTGCTCAAAAACAAGCATAGATATACTCTTTTAATTTAATCAATGATTTAAAGACAACTTAAAAGCATTCAATCTGAGAGTACATGTTACTCAGAAAGGAACAAAATACCGTCAGGATAATGTTAGATTATTCGCGAACAGCAGGAAATTAGAAAACAATGGAACGTCTTCTAAGTTTTCAGGGAAATCACGTTTTATTACCATCAATTTGAACTTTATATGTTAAGGAAATAAAAACATTTTTATATGTAGGGACTCTGAAAATATACTACACCTTATACAGTACTGTTCTAACTGTAAGAAGAATCAAATGGAAGAACTCTGGGATGGAGAGGTCAATTGACAAAAGTCTGCATGTCAGTTTGGATGAAAAAGCCAGAGACCAAAATGAAGGCCGAAGATATGTGATGAACAAAAACTGCCACTTGGTCACAGTGGCCTAACTCTTGAAATCCTGATTGTCTCAGTTGCACAGTCATGTCCGACTCTTCGCGACCCCATGGCCTGTAGCCCTCCAGGCTCCTCTGTCCGTGGAATTTTCCAGGCAAGAATGCTAGAGTTGCTTGGCATTTCCTACTCCAGGGGATCTTCCTGACCCAGGGATGGAGCCTGTGTCTCCTACACTGGCAGGTGGATTTTTTACCAGTCAGCCACCTGGTAAGCCTGATGGGTGCGTGTGAACTGAGGGATATTTCTGTCACTGAGTGGTAGGTGCATGTAAATTGAGCAGGATATCTGAGCTGGCATGATTTAGAAGCCAGGGGTGAAGACAGACAGAATTTCTGTTTTTATGAGGTATATATTCTTTTTTTAAATAAATAATTAATTTTTTTAAAATTGGAGGATAATTGCTCTACAATATTGTGTTGACTTCTGCCATACGTCAGCATGAATCAGCCATAGGGATACAGATGTCTCCTCCCTCTTGACTTTCTCTCCTACCCCACCCCCATCCTATCCCTGTATGTTGTCCAGAGCATATGAGATACATATTCTAAAGACCACGCTAGAAATTGATAAGCTGACTTTTCAGATTGCAACGAAGTCACAAAGAAAATAGGGCTTCCCTGGTGGCTCAGAGGTGAAAGCGTCTGCCTACAGTGCGGAAGACCTGGGTTCGATCCCTGGGTCGGCAGCCCACTCCAGTATTCTTGCCTGGAGAATCCCATGGACGGAGGAGCCTGGTGGGCTACAGTCCATGGTGTCACAAAGAGTCGGACACAACTGAGCGACTTCACTTCACAAAGAAAATAGCACAAGGCCGTTTATGAGGAGGAATGGAGTGAGTTGGAAATCTACTTGGTGAGGAATACTTGGGTTCTCTTTCGGATTGCTGATTTGGAAAACCCAGCCAGGCAGTTGGATATGAGTCTGGAGCTTGAGGGGGAAGTCTAAGCTGTTAAAATCACTTTGAGTGCTTGTGGATGATATTTTAAGCTGTGGGATTTGCTACCTACATCAATCTACTGTTTAGAGAAGGGAGAGGAGGGCCTGGCAAAGGAGGCTTAGATGGGGCAAGCAGTTTGGGAGAAGAGAAATCAACAGAATTTTTTCAGCTGGAAATGTATTCAATGTTTGGCATCTAGTAACAGACACCAAACTTAATAATGGCTGGAGTCACACAGGAGGGTGTTTCCCCACTGCCGTGTGAGAAGNTTCTGAAGGAGATCAACCCTGGAATTTCTTTGGAAGGAATGATGCTAAAGTTGAAACTCCAGTACTTTGCCCACCTCATGAGAAGAGCTGACTCATTGGAAAAGACTCTGATGCTGAGAGGTATTAGGGGCAGGAGGAGAAGGGGACGATAGAGGATGAGATGGCTAGATGGCATCACGGACTCAATGGACGTGAGTCTGAGTCAACTCCGGGAGATGGTGATGAACAGGGAGGCCTGGCATGCTGCAATTCATGGGGTTGCAAAGAGTCGGACATGACTGAACAACTGAACTGAACTGATAGGGATGTACTGAAAAATACGTGTTGAATCATAAAATACATACTCCAATCTGCAAATGACAAAAGGAGAAAGGACACCAAATAGTGCTATGCCGTATGACTAGTCAATTTATTGTCCTAAGTCCAGGGCACAGAGCTATACTGACTAGGCAAAAGTCAGTCATTCCCCCGACAGAGAGATAGTTTTCTAACTGGCAAAGAGAGACTTTTGCTCATTCTTCCTTTTCTCCATCTGCAGTTCTCTTTCTCCTTTCATTTAGAAAGTGTAATTGCCATGAAGTATAAAATCATTATATGGAATAGTGAAGCAGGGTTGTGTTGTATTCGGAGATGTAAAGAAAATGCTTTATGAAAGTCAAAGTAAGTGTTGGGAACTCTGACACAGGGGCCTGCACTCATTCTTTCACTATACTTTCTAGATGAGGCACAGAATACAAAAGAGATTTTTCAGTCCAGGTCCACTAGACAGACACTAAAGACATACTTAGTGTTTGCCAATCATAACAGAGGCACTACATAATCAACCTGGCTTTCATATTTGAATTTGAATGGGAGGAGGTAGCAGATGCAAGTGAACAATGACCAAGGCATCGAAGACCTGATATGCAAATACTAGACCTATAAATCTGTCAATTTAGAGATAAATAAGAAAAAAAAAAGTTGCATCTATGAAGGAAAAAATCACAGTAAAAAAGATGAAAGAGCACTACCAGGAAGTCTCAGTGTAAAAGCATGTTTCCAAAAACAATATTTCACTTAAAAGTAAGATTTTATAAAACATTAGTTAACTATCCTAGGGAAAACATAGCCTAGAAAGAATAGTGTCTACAAAAAGGCATAGATAAATGTGAAGCTAGGACAGTTTTGAGATATAGGAGAAAAGGAAGAGTATAGAAAGTCAGAAAATAATTCAAAACACCTGAAAAGTAACAACAGAATTTGATGCATATGTATTTAATGCAATATGGGTTTAATATATAAAACATAGAACAGGACTAGAAAGAATATCAGACCATAGATAAACAGGAAACATGAGAATCTTTGTCAAAATAAAAGGGAAGAAAAATAAAGAAAGGAGAAAATGAATATATGAAAGAAGGTAATAAATAATAAGAATGAATATAAATCCAACTTAAATATGAAAGATTTCACAGGAAAAAAGTAGAATAACAAAAATAAATTATCTAAAATTGACAGTTATGAAAGGGTGAATAAGAAGGATGAAGGAACAGTAGCAACAGCAATACAACATTGTAAAGCAACATTCCTCCAATTAAAAACCAAAAAAGAATAGCAGTGTCCCTGTGATAAGTTTACAGTACAGGAAATACTATTCAATACGCAGAAAATATAACATGCACCCTGTGAAAAAGCTAAGTGAAGGCATTTTTCAACTCTCTGGTGTTTGCAATGATTTTTAAGAATATATAAGAATAATGTGAATTTATGGCAGAAAGTGAAGAGGAACTAAAGAGACTCTTGATGAAGTGAGAGAAGAGAGTGACAAAGCTGGTTTAAAACTCAACATTTAACAAACGAAAATGATGACATCTGGTCCCATCACTTAATGGCAAATAGATGGGGAAACAATGGAAACAGTGACAGACTTTATTTTCTTGGGCTCCAAAATCACTGCAGATAGTCACTGTAGCAAAAGGCACTTGCTTCTTGGAAGGAAAGCTATGACAAACTTAGACAGCATATTAAAAAATAGAGACATTACTTTGCAGACAAAGGTCTCATAGTCAAAGCTAGTTTTTCCAGGAGTCTTGTATAGATGTGACAGTTGGACCATAATGAAGGCTGAACATTGAAAAATTGATGTTTTTGAACTATGGTGTTGGAGAAGACTCTTGAGAGTCCCTTGGACTGCAGGAAGATCAAACCAGTCAATTCTAAAGGAAATCAATCCTAAATGTTCATTGGAAGTACTGATGCTAAAGCTGAAGCTCCAATACTTTGGCACCTAATGCAAAATGCTGACTCACTGGAAAAGACCCTGATGCTGGGAAAGATTGATAGCAGGAGGAAAGGATGACAGAGAATGAAATGGTTGGATGCATCACTGACTTGATGAACATAAGTTTGAGCAAATCCTGGGAGGTAGTGAAGGTCAGGGAGGCCTGGCGTGATAAAATCCGGGGGTCGCAAAGAGTCAGATATGACTGAGCAACTAAATAGCAACAACAACTTGAATATAAGTCAAAAGTAATTATTTTGTTTTTCTGCTTTGTTAACTAAAGAAGTATGCCAAATTGGACATAGTCACTTTATTTTTTTTTCCAGATTTATTGAGGTATATTTAACAAAATTGTATGATATTTAAAGTGTACAACTTGATTAACTGATGCACTTTAGATACATTCACTTGAAAACTTAGACAAACACAAAAACTGGTCTCTACTTTCTAAATGCCTATAGACCCTGATTCATTTTCATGTTTCCAAGGAAGGGAACAGGAAACAAAAAAAAAATGTGAAAAATCTGAATGTTGCTAAAATCTAGAAAAGAGTTCAAGAGTTATTTGTTTATTTATTTATTTATTTTTAATTGGAGGATGATTGTTTTACAATACTGTAGTTGTTTAAGACAGAAACATATTGAGTCATATTGATGAACTACAATGGACTTAGTCNAAAAATCTGAATGTTGCTAAAATCTAGAAAAGAGTTCAAGAGTTATTTGTTTATTTATTTATTTATTTTTAATTGGAGGATGATTGTTTTACAATACTGTAGTTGTTTAAGACAGAAACATATTGAGTCATATTGATGAACTACAATGGACTTAGTCTCATTCCCTCTCATTTAAAAGAGAAGACTGTTACGGAGAATGAAGAATACAAAATTTTACAATCACAGCCAAACTTGAAGAGTGAACAAACATGTAACAAATGCATGTTTACAAATAAACATGTAAATAGTTGCAGTGTTTCAAGAATAGAATCTCTAAATGAAAACTATATGCCTGGGAGCAATCAGCCATGGCAATGGTTTACCAAGGTAGGGTTGGGGTGGTGTGGAAGCACTTTCTCCCAGGCCAGAATTTAGAGGATTTAGATAAAGATAAAGGAATTAAAATTATATAAATACAGGTGTATCTAGTTAGAAAGACAGATTTGCATATACAATGTTGTCTTATATCTTNCCCAATAGAGTATTGTAAAGTTAAATTAAAAAATAAATAAATAAATAAATTTATTAAAAAAAATAAAAAAAAAAAAAAAGAAAAAGAAAACATGATTCCGTATGTCAAAACTTCTATATATCATTATGTCCTCTCTCTCTTCTTTCTAATGATATCCTAAATCTCATGAGTTCAATTTTCATGCTATAGCCAACTCATTCTTCCTCCAAACACACAGACAAGAAATTTTGCCCTCCACTCAGACAATGAAATAATTTTTGGTCTCTGGGTTTTTAGTTCTTTCAAGCTTCTAGTCACACAGCTACAATCAGCCTTGCCAACATCTTTCAGTATTTATTGGGGAACCTTGACTACAAAAGGTTTCAGGATTGCAAGAGTTTTCAATAAACCTATTATAACTGACGTGCCTTATCAGGCTACAGTTTTTGTTTTGTTTTCTTTTCTTCTTCTTCTTTTGGTGGGGAAGAGGGCAAGGGAGACCCTCTGCATTCTTTATACCCTTGCATTTTCTACAAGACACCACCAGATCCTCCCTGGCTCTGTTTCCTGGAGGAGGAATTACAGAGAAGTGAAGGAACAGCCATAAATGATGTGAGCTCCTGGGGATACAAATGCCCTCATGCTATATAGAAGTGAATCACCTAACTTGGCAGCTTCTTCTTCATTGCTATTCCAACACCCTTTCTGGACAGATTTTCAAATAAAATACAGGGAGAGAAAAAGATATACACCACATGCATATGCTCCCACAGGGAACATATGATTGCTTAAGAAAAGAAGTTAGACAGGTGAGGGGAATGAGATCAGCTTGCCCTTAATTTAGCTTCTAAATTTGTTTTCTACCTCATCTTCCTTCACACTCTTATTTAATGAAGATTTTTAAGTTTTTGGCACATGTAAAATGAAGGAGAAAAAGCAATCCCATCATATTTCACAAGAATAGACATTCTCCACAATGTAGTTTTCAGTGGTCACAGACTTTCTTCAAAGAGAAAGTGTGCTTCAGTTCTCATATCATAATTCTAGGAACTGAGTATTGCAACAGAATATAAATGGTCAATTTCAAAGCATTCTAATTTGATGGCCACCCAGTATTTGTTCCTATCTTTAAAAACTGAAACAAGGAACTCATTACTTTGAAAGGTTATCACTGAATTGGCAGGTGACAGATTATTTATTAATTAATAATAAATATTTCTTTTATTTCCACTATTTTCCAGATTCTTTTCAAGGTTCTGGGAGTGGAAATATTAAAAAAAATATAGCTTTGATCTGTAATGGTTAACTTTATGTATTAACTTGACTAGTTTATAGTGCACAACTGTTGGTCAAACAGCAGTCCAGATGTTGCTGTGAAGCTATTTTTTATATGTGATTAATACTCAAATCAGTGAGATTTTATTAAAGCAGATTATCCTCTATAATATGGGTGTTGTTGTTCAGTTACTCAGTTGTGTCCAACTCTTTGCAACCCTATGGACTGCAGCACACCAGATTTCCCTGTCCTTTACCATCTCCCAGAGCTTGCTCAAACTCAGGTTCATTGAGTCAGTGATGGATGCCATCCAACTATCTCATCTTCTGTCATCCTCTTCTCTTCCTGCCTTCAGTCTTTCCCAGCATCAGGGTCTGTTCTTTGCATCAGGTGAGCAAAGTATTGGCGCTTCAGCATCAGTCCTTCCAATGAATATTCAAGACTGATTTCCTTTAGGATTGAGTGGTTTGATCTCCTTTCAGTCCAAGGAACTCTCAAGAGTCTTCTCCAACACCACAGCTCAAAAGCATCAATTCTTTGGCACTCATCCTTCTTTACAATCCAACTCTCATATCCATACTTACTACTGGAAAAACTGTAGCTTTGTCTTAATAACTTAAAAGCCTTAAGGGTAAATACAGAGGCTTCCTGAAGAAGAAATTCTCAAGACAGCAACATAGAAATTCTGCATAAGTTTCTAGCCTGCTTCCCCGTGGAATTCAGACTCAAGACTGATCCCCGTGGAATTCAGACTCAAGACTGAAACATCAACACTTATGTAAATCTCTAGAATTCAGGCCTGACCTTATGGATTTTAGACTTACCATATCCCGAAATTACAGGAGCCAATTCCTTATAAGAGAGACAGAACAAGAGAGAAGCAAGAGGGGATATCTCTGTCCAGGTATAGATCTCCTTATTGGTTCTGTTTCCCTGGAGAACATTGACTACTACAGATTTTAGTACTGAAAACAGAATCTGAAGTATGTGTTTTCCAAGTTGATCTAGAATATCTGTGGTTGATTCCCTAATTTGATTAGATTTAAAAACATAATGTCCATCAATTGGATATTGATATTCAATAGTAAAGAGAGCACCAATAATCTGCAGTGTGATGTGGCAATATAAATTCACAAAATATCATCATTGGAGACTCCTAATAAAATACTTTTAAGAGGCTAGATTTGAATGACTATGTGTTTGAGAGTTTAGAGCATTTTGTCAAATTAGTAAACATAATGATATTGACAGGTTGCTCCTAATTACACTGGACACAGTGAATAAAGAAAAGCATGAGTGCAGGGATTCAAATTTCTTCCACAAGCACCACATAAATGACCTTAAAGAGTCTATGTGTTCTCTGAAAGTTCTTAACTCCTACAGCTCCAGAGCTGGAGCTGAGATTTCTGAAAACCAAATTGAGGATTTCACCTTGCAAGTGGCTGAATCATAAGACAGATTGAGTTTCCACCTTCTCTGGATATCTGCTGTTAAAGTGAGGACATTGATTGAGTAGGAATGGAATACTGAGAGTTGAACATATGGGAAAACTCTGAGAAGCTGAGGACACTGAATTTATAAGTTCTGGTGAGACTCTGCCAATAAAAGGAGCCTCTTCATCCCTGTCTTAGGAAATAATTCTGCTTTCCCTAAGGAAACCGTAATGCCTCCCTCAAAAGAGTTGCAATATAAAACACTGATAAGTCTCCTTGGAACCCATCCACACTCCACTCATCTTTGGTTCCCCATTTATATCTACATTCAAATCCCAGAATGCCTCAAAAGGTAAGATACAAAGTATGACCAATGAGGAGGCTCAAAAGAATTATGTGATTTTTTTGTTCAAATTTATACTGACAGAAATATGAGGAATATGTGTTGTTGTCGTTGTTTTGTCACTAAGTTTTGTCCAGTTCTTTGCAACCCCATGGATTGGAGCATGTCTTTACTATCTCCTGGAGTTTTCTCAAACTCCTGTCCACTGAGTCAGTGATGCTATCCAACCATCTCATCCTCTGTCACCCCCTTATCCTGTCCTCAATCTTTCTTAAATATTACATGTGTGAGGAAATGGTAGAAGTAACATAAATTTGCATCAGGCCAAATTTACATTTATGGGCCTTCTAAGCAGAGATTCTAGATTAATGTTGTAGCTTGGGACATTAGAAAGGGTTTGGTTATTTGGTTGGTTTATTTGTTGACTGAAGTATGGACCAAAATGTGACCTACACTAAATGAAGATTAAATGGCAATGTGATTTGGTATAGGTGGCTAAGATGGTAAAGAATCTTCCTTCAATGTAAGAGACACAGGTTTGACCCCTGAGTCGAGAAGATCCCCTGGAGAAGGGAATGGATACCTACTCCAGTATTTTTGCCTGGAGAATTCCATAGACAGAGGAGTCTGGCAGGCTGTGGTCCATGGGATCATAAGTACTCATACATGACTGAGCAACAAACATTTAAGAATTTTAGAGTAGATTTATCATGTAATACCCACTACCCTAACCCAGACGGATCCATAGGACAAATCTTAAACCATAGCTGTGAGAAATAAATTTATAGAGGGAGACCTAGCATCCTTGATGGGCTCTGTGATTGTTCTTGTCTGTAGGTAGAAATTATAGTGAGAACTGCTGCCATTGAGTTTAGAAATTTAGATGTAATAGAGACAACTGGATCCCAGGATGGCAAGGGCCAAGTAATGGTACTTGATCACCAAAGGGAAAAAAAAAAAAAGATCTATGTTAATGGACAGCAAAGTCAAAACTGTAATCAGAAAAGTCTGACTCACAGAGACCTAGATGATCATAGTATCCTTATGAGTAAATATACGAGAAGTCTAGTAAACTCTTACTTTAATTATATAAAGATTTATAGATTAAATGAACTGAGGTCTAACTTAAATTATAAAAATAAAATGTCAATCTAAATATTTATATTCCTGGAACTGTGTCAGTTTACAGATCCAGAACCTCTTGAACAAAGGAAGATTGGGTCCCTTTGAAGAAAGATTCTGCTACACTGCCAGAATTTTACAAAATTAATTTTTCTCTCAGCCTTTCTTAAACGGACAGTTACTGTCTTTTCCCAGGGTTACTTTGCACTGAAGGAAAGGAAATAATCATACTTTGGGGGAATACAGGACACTGACTCAGCTGACACTATTTCCAGGAGACCCAAAATATCACTGTGATCCCCAGTCAGAGCTGGAGCATAAGAAGGTCAGATAAACAATGGAGTTTTAACTCAGGTCCATTTCACAGTGGCTCCTCAAACCAACCCTGTGGTTTTTCTCCTGTTGCAGACAGCATGATAGAAATATACATACTCAACAACTGGAAGAATTCCTATCTTTGTTCCATGACCTGTGGTGTGAAGGCCATTATGAGAACAAAGACAAAACTGAAGCTGCTAAAACTTCATTTACCCAGGAAAACAGTAACCCAAAAGCAATACTGTATTCCTGGAGTGATTGCCAAGATGAGTGCCATCATCAAAGACTTACAGGATGTAGGAATGGTGAGTCCCATCACACCCTCATTCATCTCACCTATTTGGCCTGTGCATAAAATAAGTGTATGACAGTGAATTAGAGAATGACAGTGAATTATCATAAGCTTAGCCAGGTGGTGGCTCCAATTGCAGCTGCTGTACCAGATGTGGGTTTATTGCCTGAGCAAATTAACACATCCCATGGTAACTGGTATGTAGCTATTGATCTAGAAAGTGCTTTTCCCCCTCCATATCTGTTAATGAGACCACCAGCAGCAGTTTTCTTTCAGCTGGCAAGAACTTCACTGTCCTACCTCAGAATTATATCAACTCTTCAGCCTTATGTCATTGCTTTATTTGTAGGAATCTTGGTCACCTTTCTCTTCCACATATATCGCATTTGTCCATTACATTAATGACATTATTACTAATTTTACCTATTAAACAAGAAGTAACAAGTACCCTCATCTTATTGGTAAGACATTTGCATATCAGAAGATGGGAAATACATCTGACAAAAATTCAGGGATTCTCTATCAGGGGTTCTCCAACTCAATGAAAGTGAAGTTGCATCACATCACTCCTGCAACCAAAAAAGAGGCACATGGCCTAGTAGTCTCCTCTGAGTTTGGAGGGAACACATTTCTCATTTGGGTATGCTACCCAGATTATTTTCTGACTGACCCCAAAAACTACTAGTTTTGAGTAGGGCTCAGAACAAGAATAGACTCCGCCATGAGTCTAGTCTGCCATCCAGTCTACAATTCACTATTCCACTAGAGCTATATGACTCATCAGATCATGTATTTGAAGTGTCACTGGCAGGTAGAGATGCTGGAAAGCCCTGTTGCTGCTGCTGCTGCTGCTTCTTCTTCTTCTTCTTCTGCTGCTGCTGCTGCTGCTGCTGCTGCTGCAAAGTCGCTTCAGTCATGTCTAACTCTGTGTGACTCCATAGACAGCAGCCTACCAGGCTCCGCCATCCCTGGGAATCTCCAAGCAAGAACACTGGAGTGGTTTGCCATTTCCTTCTCCAGTGCACGGAAGTGAAGTCGCTCAGTCGTGTCTGACTCTTCGCAACCCCGTGGACTGCAGCCTACCAGGCTCCTCTGTCCATGGGATTTTCCAGGCAAGAGTACCAAAGTTGGGTGCCATTGCCTTCTAATAGGTGAAATGAAGCACAGATCCTTAGGATCTTGGATCAATTTCCTTCTATCCTCTGCAGATAACATATTCCTTTGAGGGAATATATCTTCTCTTCCTGCTGGGCCTTATTAGTGACTGAGCACTTAATCATGAGCCAAAAAGTTATCAGGTGATTTAAAAGTAAAAGTGACTAAAAGTCATTCAGTTGTGTCTGACACTTTGTGACCCCATGGACTATACAGCCCATGGAATTCTCCAGGCCTGAATACTGGAATGGTTAGCCTTTCCCTTCTCCAGGGGATCTTCTCAACCCAGGGGTTAAACCCAGATGACTCGCATTGCAGGAGGATTCTTTACCAGCTGAGCCACAAGGGAAGCCCAACAATACTGGAATGGGTAGCCTATCCCTTCTCCAGTGGATCTTCCTGACTCAGGAATCAAACCAGGGTCTCTAGCATTGCAGGTGGATTCTTTACCAACTTAGCTATCAGGGAAGCCCCAAGTGACTTAAGCTTTCCATCATATATTTAATGTTATGTTGACCTACCAAGCCATTAAGTTGGGCATGCACAGCAGCACTCCATCATCAAATGTTGACTGAACTATGTGATCAGGCCTGGGCAAGTCCTGAAATCACAAGTAAGTTACATGATGAAGTGACCCAATGTCCATGTTCCCCACTCCTGCTACACTGCTTACTCTCTCCTAGGCCTCAATTATGTCCCTGTGAGGAGTTCCTCAGTTCCCCAACTTGGAAGAGAAAACTTGGGCCTGGTTTATCAATGCCTCTGTGTAATATTCAAGCACTACAAAAAAGTGGGCAACCGTACTATAGTCCATTTCTGGGATGTCCCTGAAGAAAAATGGTGAAGGGAAATCTCCCCAGGGCACAGAATTTCATGCAATGGATTTGGCTGATCATTTTTCTCAGAAATAAAAATGGCTCACTATGTGACTATATGTGTGTGTGTGTGTGTGTGTGTGTGTGTGTGTATAGTTATATATGTGTGTGTGTGTATATATATATATATATATATACATATTTGTCATTCAGTCGTGTCTAACTCTCTGCACCCCATGGACTGCAGCACACCAGGCTTCCCTGCCCTCCATCATCTCCCAGAGCTTGCTCAAACTCATGCCCATTGAGTCAGTGATGCCATCCAACCATCTCATCCTCTGTCGTCCCCTTCTCCTCCTGCCTTAAGTCTTTCCCAGCATCAGAGTCTTTTTCAGTGAGTCAGCTTTTTGCATCTTCAGCCTCACCATCAGTGCCTCCAATGAATATTCATGGTTGAGTTCCTTTAGAATTGACTGGTTTGATCTCCTTGATGGCCAAAGGACTCTGAAGAGTCTTCTCCAGCACCACAGTTCAAAAGCATCAATTCTTCAGTGCTCTGCCTTCCTTAGGGTCTAGCTCTCACATCCATACATGACTACTGGAAAAACCACAGCTTTTATTAGATGGACCTTTGTCAACAAAGTAATTTCTCTGCCTTTTAATATGCTGTCTAGGGTTGTCACAGCTTTTCATCTGAGGAGAAAACGTCTTTTAATTTCTTGGCTGTAGTCACCATTTTTAGTGATTTTGGAGCCCAAGAAAATAAAGTTTGTCACAGTTTCCAGTGTTTCCCCATCTATCTGCAATGAAGTGATGGGACCAGATGCCATGGTCTTCATTTTTTGTTAAGCCAGCTTTTTCAATCTCCTTCCACTTTCATCAAGAGGCTCTTTAGTTCCTCTTTACTTTCTGCCATAAAGGTGACAACATACAGCCTTTATGTACTCCTTTCCTAATTTTGACTTCCCTGGTGGCTCAGACAGTAAAGCATCTGTCTACGATGTGGGAGACCCAGGTTCGATTCTTGGGTTGGGAAGATCCCTTGGAGAAGGAAATGGCAATCTACTCCAGTACTATTGCCTGGAAAATCCCATGGACAGAGGAGCCTGGTAGGCTACAGTCCATGGGGTCGCAAAGAGTGGGACACGACTAAGCAACTTCACATTCACGTTCATTTTCAGGTTCCTAATATGGNTCCCATCTCTTTAAGAATTCTCCACAGTTTGTTGTGATCCACACAGTCAAAGGCTTTGGCATAGTCAATTAAGCAGAAGTAGATGTTTTTCTTGAACTCTTGTTCTTTCTCGATGATCCAGGGGATGTTGGCAATTTGATCTCTGCTTCCTCTGCCTATTCTAAATCCAGCTTGAACATCTGGAAGTTCATGGCTCATGTGCTGCTGAAGCCTGGCTTGGAGAATTTTGAGCATTACTTTACTACTGTGTGTTTCATTATTTATGGGCTTCCCTGGTGCCTCAGTGGTAAAGAATCCACCTGCTGATATGGAGACATGGGTTCAGCTCTGGGTTGGAAAGAGCCCCTGGAGAAGGAAATGGCAACCCACTCCAATATTCTTGCCTGAGAAATCCCATGGACAGGGGAGCCTGGTGGGCTGCAGTCTGTGGGGTTGCAAAATAGTTGAACACGATTTAGCCACTAAACAACAACAACCTTCGTGGGTGCATTTATTTATTCATGAACCAAATCAAACATTAAGACTGAACAAACGGCTTAATGCATCTGGGCCTGGTGGCTGGGACTGTGTCCCTGTTTCTGATCACTGCTGAGCACTGACCATATGGGTGGGTGTCAAATGCTCCATGTGGAGTTATACTCAGCATTACTCCACGGGGTGCTTTTGTCCCCATTTGTTATGAGAAGACAGCAGCACGCCTGCAAGGGCGAGTCCAGGGGTGGCATCGCTGTGCAGTGGCAGGTGGCGTGCGGCTCCGTGCTGTCCCTACCTGTGGGGCCTGGGCAGTGAGCAGACTCTGCAGACCTGCTGACGACGGGACAGCTCCACGCAGGGGGCAGGAAGTGTCAGAACAATGCACCGCTGCAGCCTGGAGGTCTGGGCACGCCCCTAGACATTTCCCCTGTGTGTTCTGGAATGTTTAGTATGGTTGACCTTGCCAGTGATTTATAAAATACCTTAAAAATAGTTTTTACCTAGTGATAAAATATGACTCTGATTCTTGTGCATACAATAACCATTGTACTTGTTGATGACTTCAGCTATAGTTGTTTGAAATCAGTATTATATTCACCCAGAACACGTAATAAAATAATTTAAGCAACTAGTTTCTGAAAAGAATTTCCTTTAGTGGTATAAGAAAACCATTCCTCTCTTGCCCTTAAGAGGTGATGGATAAAATTATCCTGATTACAAAGAAATTATTTGTTCAGTAGAGAAAGCCTGTGAACTCTATTGTATAGATGTGCAGATTGTTCTGAGTCTGACCTCACTCAGCTCTGGCAGCAAAGATCACAGGCATACCTGCCCTGGGATGCCCCCTGATATGACCAATTGAGGATCCCCCTCCCCATGCTGCCCCCTACCCAAATCAAGCTTAATCTGGCTGTGGCCTTGACCTTGATCTTCCTAACTCTTCTCCTCAATATATAGAGGGCACATGATTCATAGTGTTTGAATTTCTGTTTCTCATTAGCTGGCATTTCCTTTAAGTCCCAGACATCCTCAGTTTTTACGTTATCAGCAGACAGAAGGGTGGCAGCCTCTAATGCCAGCTCCATTTTGCATGTGGGGCCAAGCTAGACCCTTCCTTCCTGTCACATGGGCACTCTGAGAGACACTCCCTGGGGAGATCCCCTTGTTCTCTGCACAGAATCAGTCTCGAGGCTGGAAAAGAGAAACTGCTTGTGGTGTGGGTGGCCGTGCAATGATAGCACTCAGAGGCAAAGCTAAGTAAGCAGCCGCTTTGTCTCCATGGACTGGTCAGCAAGCACAGGCAGTAGAGCCGAGCGAGGCTGGACTCTAGATCCTGACCCTGCCGAGCACTCGCCTGTGATCCCGGGTGGGTCACCCATCTTCTTCGTGTACCTCTCTAACTTTTTAAAAAATAAGTTTTCATTTTAAGCGTAGTTTTAAGTTCACAGCACAATGGAGAAGTAAGTTCAGAGATTTCCCTTTTCCCCTGTCTACTCCCACACAGGCACAGCCTCCCCTACTACCAACATTCCCCAGCTAGCACATTCGTTATAATTGATGAACCAACACTTATAAAGCTCCGGGAGTTGGTGATGGACAGGGAGGCCTGGCGTGCTGCGATTCATGGGGTCACAAAGAGTCGGACACGACTGAGAGACTGAACTGAACTGAACACTGATGCATCTTTGTCACCCAAGGTCCGCAGTTTACATTAGGGTTCACTCTTGCTGTTGTACGTTTAATGGGTTTGGACAAATGTGTAANCTGGCGTGCTGCGATTCATGGGGTCACAAAGAGTCGGACACGACTGAGAGACTGAACTGAACTGAACACTGATGCATCTTTGTCACCCAAGGTCCGCAGTTTACATTAGGGTTCACTCTTGCTGTTGTACGTTTAATGGGTTTGGACAAATGTGTAATGACATGTGTCATCACTGTGGTATCATACTGGTTAATTGCATCGCCCTAAAATCCTCTGTGCTCTCTCTCTCTCTCTCCCTCACCTGGCATCCACTGTTCTAATTTCATCACCCTAAAGTCCTCTGTGCTCACTCTCTCTCTTTCCCTCACCTGGAACTACTGATCTATTTACTGTCTCTGTTGCTGTTCAGTCGCTAAGTCGTTTCTGACTCTTTGCGACCCTGTTGACTACAGCACGCCAGGTTTCCCTATCCTTCACTCTCCTGGAACTTACTCAAACTCATGTCCATTGAGTCAGTGATGCTATCCAACCATCTCATCCTCTGTCACCCTCTCCTTCTGCCCTCAATCTTTCCCAGTCTTTTTCAGTGAGTTGACTCTTTGCATCAGTTGGCCAAAGTAATGGAGCTTCAGCTTCAGCCTCAGTCCTTCCAATGAATATTCAGGGTTGATTTCCTTTAGGATCTACTAGTTTGATCTTGCAATCCAAGAGACTCTCAAGAGTCTTTTTCAGCGCCATAGTTTGAAAGAATCAATTCTTTGGTGCTCAGCCTTCTTTATGATCCAACTCTCACATCCATGAATGACTACTGGAAAAGCTATAGCTTTGACTAGACAGATCTTTGTTGGAAAAGTGATGTCCCTGGTTTTTAATACACTGTGTATGTTGGTCATAGCTTTTTTTTCCCAAGGAGCAAGGGCCTTTTAATTTCATGGTTGCTGTCACCATCCACAGTGATTTTGGAGCCCAAGAAAATAAAATCTGCTGCTGTTTCCACTTTTCCCCCATCTATTTGCCATGAAGTGATGGAATGGAATGCCATGATCTTAGTTTTTTGAATGTTGAGTTTTAAGCCAGCGTTTTCACTCTCCTCTTTCACCCTCATCAAAACGTCCTTTACTTCCTCTTCACTTTCTGCCATTAGAGTGATATCATCTGCATATCTGAGTTTATTGATACTTCTCCTGGNCATGATCTTAGTTTTTTGAATGTTGAGTTTTAAGCCAGCGTTTTCACTCTCCTCTTTCACCCTCATCAAAACGTCCTTTACTTCCTCTTCACTTTCTGCCATTAGAGTGATATCATCTGCATATCTGAGTTTATTGATACTTCTCCTGGAAATCTTGGTCCCAGCTTGTGATTCATCCAGCCCAGCATTTGCTCAATGTCCTCTGCATAGGAATTAAGTAAACAGGGTGACAATATGCAGCCGCGACCTGTTCCTTTCCCAATTTTGAACCAGTTGTTCCATGTTTGGTTCTAACTATTGCTACTGTCTCTGTAGTTTGGCCTATTCCAGAATGTTCTATAATTGGAATCCTATAGTATGCAGACTTTATTTCTTGTTTTCTTTCATTTAGTAATAGTCACTTTGGTTCCCCATGTCTGGATAGCTCATTTCTCTTTAACACTGAATAACGGCCCCGCATCTGGGCATGCCACGGTCTATTTGTACGCTCACCAAAGGGTAGCTCAGTCGCTTCCAGGTTTGAGTGGCTACAAACAAAGCCGCTGTCAATCTCTCTGTGCAGGTTTTCCAGCGGCCCTTTCTTCACTAGCAGCAGTGGAGGGATTTGGGAACCATTAAGCTGGATGCGACACAGACAGCCCCTAACACAATGCTGGGTGCCACTCATCTTCAAGTCCCTGTTCCCGATCACTACTCTTCTCTCTCCTTCTGCTGTACTAATGCCAACCTGGCGAAGACATGTCACTGGAGACCGGCTTTAGGTTTCATTTACTGGGAAGGGAGGCGGATGGAGTTTGAGGTAAAGAGACTTTCCAAAGAAAAAGAACAAAAGATAACTGTTACTCAGGGAAAGAGAATGCTTCTCAGAGCTGAACAATGTGTCAAGGATTATGGGGCTATGGAAGGAAGGGTGACAGGCCATGAATAGGTGTGAATCATGGACAAGGAGGTTATCTATTCCTGGAGTACCTGTGTAGCCTCATGACTCTCAGAAGTCTAAGCACAAGTCCTATAAGCTACAATCATGGGAAAAACGGAAGTCAAAAGAAACTTCACCTCATGAGAAAGGGATATAAGACTTCTGAAGCTTAGGGCTGCGGTGGCCTTAGAGTGGCCTGGACAGGTGACCTCCTTCTGCGGTGTAGACCTCTGTCCCTGCACGTCTGTGAGGAGTGCAGTGTGGTAGGGAAGGCCTGGGCTCTCTAGGTGGGTAGATAGGAATGAGTTCCAGTCCCAGCTCTGCTTTGTGGCTCTGGGAAAGTTATACAACCTGTTTGATTCTCAGCTCACAGATAGCATTATAATACCTATGTGTGGAGTCATGGTGGGGGCTAAATGAATAATATTTATGAAATATTTTGGGGAATGTGCAGTTGTGGTAGATAGTTTTTTAAAGATTGAGTTAATTAGTTTTTGACTGTGTGGGTCTTCACTGTGCATGTGGGCTTTTCTCTAGTTGAGGCAAGTGGGGGCTACTCTTTAGCTGGGGTGCACAGGCTCCTCATTGCAGTGTCTTCTCCTGTTGCCAAGCACGGGCCCTGGAGCACTCGGGCTTCCGTGCTTGTGGCACGTGGGTTCAGCAGTGCTGACTCCCGGGCCCTAGAGCACTTGGACTTCTGTGCTTGTGGCACGTGAGTTCAGCAGTGCTGACTCCCGGGCCCTAGAGCACTCAGGCTTCCATGCTTGCGGCACGTGGGTTCAGTAGCCGCTGACCCCCGGTCCCTAGAGCACAGGCCCAATTGTTGTGGCGCACAGGCTTAGTTGTTCCACAGCATGTGGTATCTTCCTGGATCAGGGATCGAACCTGTGTCTCCTGCCTTGGCAGGCAGATTGTTTACCACTGAGCCACCAGGGAAGGCCAGATAGCTGTTTTTATAGCAGGCCATCTGGAAAGCAGAATTCGCCTGGGCATTGCTTGTTGTGTGGAACCACTGTTTTAGGCAAACGAGTCCCACTGCTACAAGTATGTTCTTAGTTCATTTCAGTTCAGTTACTCAGTCTTGTCTGACTCTTTGTGACCCCATGGACTGCAGCACACCAGGCCTCCCTGTCCATCGCCAACTCCTGGAGTTTACTCAAACTCATGTCCATTGAGTCAGTGATGCCATCCAACCATCTCATCCTCTGTCGTCCCCTTCTCTGGTTAACGTGTCCTTGACCAAAGCTGAAATCGGTCTCCTGGTGAAAGTGAAAATGAAGTTGTTCAGTCGTGTTCAACTCTTTGCGACCCCATGGACTGTAGCCTACCAGGCTCCTCTGTCCATGGGCTTCTCCAGGCAAGAATACTGGAGTTGGTTGCCCATTTCCTTCTCCAGGGGATCTTCCCAACTGAGGGATAGAATCCAGTTCTCCCACATTGCAGGCAGATGCTTTACCCTCGGAGCCACCAGGGAAGCCAGTCTCCTGGTAGCTAAGCTGCAATGAGTTCTCCTGTGCACAGAACATGGGACAAGAACACATCTGACTCCTGTTGCATGAAATATTTAAGATGTTTGGCCGTGGTGACAGCTTCTTTCTCTGCCTCAAGCACGCCTTCTTCTGGCTAAAGTGTCCTCAGTGCCTCTAAGTGTCCCTTTCTGTCACTGATCAAGCCTGACATCAAGAACAAGAATTGGATAGATGACGGCACAGTTACTTATTCACAACAATATGATAATGGCAGTTGTATCTTGTCATTATAGAGTATTTTCAGCAATGCGTTCCCAACATATATTATCGCATCTCATTTACATCTCATCTGAACCTTGTGAATTAAGCATAGGATTTATTGTCGTCCTGTTTGAAAAAAAATTAAGACAGTGATATTTGGAGCATGATTTCACTTGCCTGGGAAGTAGGGTCTGGGACTTGCATTGGATCTTTCCTCTGAGTCCCAGTCCAGTGCACAGGCTGTATCCATTCACATGTCACAGGACACTGAGTTATCGTTCTCCACTGCCAGAGACTCAGCTGTGCATGGCCAACATATTCGTAGGCTCTGTGACTCTCTCCCCTAATAAGGGAGAGACAGCAAATATGGAAGAAGGTGCTTAAGACCATTTTTGAAGGTAAAAATCCACATGTTCAAGTTGCCATGGAAGCTTGAGAGTGCCTGGTGTACACAAAAGGCCTGACTGGTTCATTTGGGGAAATGGTTGTTGTCAAGCAGAGTCAAGCCAGATGGAGCTGGATCTTGAACAGGGCTTACAGGAGTGAGACATATGGTGATAAGATGGAGGGTGGTGTGGAAGGGATAGAGCTTGTGGGAACTGGGATAAAAACTGTGAGTTGCTTTCCAGTGAGAGAAGAGTGGACTAGAGGCAGGATGACACAAAGACCAGATATCCAAGCAGCCCCCTTCTGAACTGTTGGCAAGGGGCCCATATTAAGCAACCTAAGGACAAACAGACATATAAACATCATCAAGAAAGGCCACACAGCAGTGTCTGAGCTGTCACCAGATGCAGTCTGACCACTAAACATGTGGCAGAGACAAGTGGGGGAGGAGTAGGCAAGGCTCCTCTCCAATCTCCGAGATTTAAAGCACGAGCAGATCCAAGGTCAATAAAGCACTGCCATCAGAGCAGGAGCAGGAGGGGGACGGGGAGGAGAGAAGCGAAAGCAGAATCGTGGTTGAGTAATTCTGGAAAGAACGATGCTGCGCAGAACGGAGAAGTTATTTCAGTGGGTGGCGAAAAGAAAACAAAAGTCTCAAAACTGGAGAGCAGACTGAGAGGGGAGAATGAAAAAAGAAACGAAAGTGGGAGAATGATTTAACGAGTTCTGGGAAGAAAGTGTGGGGAGCTGAATTGGGGGTCGATGGAATGGATTTTAGAGAGAAAACAGAATCTTAAGAGAAGTTGGGAATGTCTGAAATGGTTTCTGATTCATCAGTTTTGAATTAAAATTTTATATGTAAAATTAAGTTATGTTCAGCCTTTGCCGAGAGGATGTATAGCATCTCTATTGATACTGTTTACCACTCTGAGGGTTGACAAGGAGAACAGAATTTAAAGATGCCATGTATCCCCCAGGAGGGAAGGCTGGAAGTGATTAGGAAGAACCTTTCGCTAGTTGCTCCAGTCTGTAGCTAAAAGAGAGAAGAAATGAAAATAGGTACGAATTTCCAGTGGGCTGGAATCCCAACAATTTAACTAGCTTTTTAGAGGCACAGCTCCATGTGGAAAGATGGAGTGGATGATAGAGGTAATAGCTGACTGAGGAGGCAAAAAGGGGGAAGAGGGCCTGAGACCTGAGTGTGAGAATCCTTAGCCGTGGGGTTGAAAGGTGTCAGCATCACTGTTACTTGGCATGGAAAGTTATCCGCTCTGAGAGGCCTACACTGGGGGCAGCTTATGCAGGGACATAAATGTCAGATCGGCCTTTGAGTATTACACCAAGAGGTAAGAATCATTAGAGGTATTGCTGCTGAAGAATTCTCAATCAGGGTTACCTTTGAAAGATCGCCGTGTGCCTTCATGATCAAGGTTCTTCAGGGAAACAGAACCAACACTATATATATATGGAGAGTTATTGGCTCATGTGGTTATGAAGGCCCAGAAGGGCCACCCACAATCTGCTGTCTGCAAGTTGGAGATCCAGGAGTTGGTAGTGTAATTCAGTCCAAGGCTGAAGCCTGAGAACTGGGGAGGAGTGTGGAGCTGAGGATGTGAATTCCAATCTGAGTCTGAAAGTCTGAGAACCAGGAACACTGGAGTCCAGGGCAGAGATGGTATCTCAGTTCCAGCAGAGATCCCTCTACATTTTGGACCTTCAGTAAACTGGACATTGCACATCTGTACTGGGCAGGGTGATCTGCTTTGCTCAGTTGCCTGATTAAAATGCTAATCTCTTCTTGAAACAGTATCAGACAGGCCCAGAAATAATATTTTATAAGCTATCTGGGTATCCCATAGCCTAGTCTAGTTGATACAAAAAATTGGCCATTACAATCAGTGTAGCAGTATTGACTCCTCTCTCCTCCCAAGAGCCTGGGTCAGAAGATAGACCACCCTTACTTATGCCCAGGCAGAGGGTGGGCATTGTCTGGAGGTGCTGATGAAGAAGGCAGGAAATGTGGTCATGCATTTTGACTGCAGTTGCAGGAGGAGAGCAGAGAATTGGAGTGATTCAACTGGGTATCAGCTGCTACAGAGCCACACATAGCTTTACAAGTGACGGGCTATACTGAGGCCTTTTAGCACGCTGTGCAAGTGCACTATGGCTCTTCACTTCAGGCCTTTGGTCTGGGCTTGGGTAGGAATAATTTATTTTTTTTCAATTTAGAAATAACTTCAGACTTACAGAAAAACTGGGGAAAATGTACAGAGAATGCCCATATATGCAGCTTTTGGGCAAATAACTGGGAAGGAGTTCAGAGAACAGAGAGATATCTCCATAGCACAACTCTGTTCTTTTCTTCTTATTTCAGAGTGTAGTTTCTCAAGACTTAGATTTATAAAAGCTGAAAAATAAGTAATGTTCATCTTTGTATGCATGAACTGATTTCTACAAATATCTCATCCATCTCATTAGGCAACAAGTTTACCATGACATTTTGCTTTTCACACACTTTATCCAAATTTAAATATTTGTATTATTGCCATCAATTACATGCTATTAATAATTATAATAATTATCTAATGATAAACATTGTTAGCAACTATTAGGCCTTGTAACCACAGGAAATATTTTAAAAATCTATACTCTGTTTATATACACATAAATGAGAGTGTGATAAAGTAATCAGTAATAGACTTTCAGCCATGAAAATACATTAGAAGAAAATTCAGTGGTGGAAATGGGAAATGGAAATGCAATTCAAGGAAAAAAAGGAACACATAAATTTCCAGCTATTAAAGTGCTGGTTTAGTCACTGAGTCATGTCCGACCCTTGTAACCCCATGGATTGCAGCCCACTGAGCTCCTCAGTCCATGGGATTTCCCAGGCAAGAATACTGGAGTGAGTTGCCATTCTCTTCTCCAGGGAATTTTCCTGACTCTGGAATCAAACTCGGGTCCCCTGAATTGCAGGCAGATTCTTTCCTGACTGAGCTATGAGGGAATCCTAGGTTTAAATATATTTTCTTTATTTTTTCAAATGAATTTAAACATAGATAATAGCATCAAATTGTAAGGTATTTAAATTCTATCAGATGTGTTTAAAAGGAGTATTGTAATATGTTTGTTTTAAACTGTCAGTGTTTATAATATGCAAATTGCATCCCTTACAGTTATAGAAATATAAGATAAAATAATTCAAGTGTCTTTGAAATGTATATCGTTTTCAAAATTCCTGGGGGATATGCAAAAACAAATGAACAACAATAAAAAGCCCTGCAATAATTGAAAGCTGCAGCTTTGGAGGATGCCTCGAGTCTGTGTATTCATCTCCCTGGCTACTTCTCTGGATCATACCCTTGGCACCTTTTACCTGGACAGGAGCCTGAACCCCCCAGGGTCTCTCCCTGTGTGGTCAGAACTGACTTGGCTGCCAAAGGGGCCTCCCTGCAGACAAACCGGGCAAAATCCCTGTTGGGTGTTACCCCACTTGCAGCTTGTTGCTGGGCTAGGTGAACTTTTACAGGAGTCACTGGTTGAGACAGAGGTATTGGAAATATTGACTTGGAGTTTACTCTTTCTAATAAAGATTTCTGCCTTTAGATGGCAAAGGACAGAGGTGGAAAATCAATAGCTCCTGGGCCATATCTGTTTTGCAGATGTGCTTGGTTTGAAATCTAAAACATTTGAAAATACTTTGAAGGAGAAACATTGGAATCTTGCTAGCAGCAAGCTTTGTGGCATTTTAACTTGCCGTATTTCCATGCCCCCTCCCAGCTGTGCAGTAGCCTTGGAAAACAGCAACCCACAACAAAGGTGAGAGCCAGCAGACTAACAGCCTTTGGAGGGGCAGGACGGGGTTGGGACCCCTCCAAGGACCCATTTCCAGAGAACTGTCATTGCTTCTTTTTCACCTGTCTACTGACTCCCCATTTGCAAGAGTTTTCCTTATTTGATGTGACTTAGCATTTTCCCAGGGCAACAAAAAAGCATTTATAAGAAACAAACAGTGGTGACGGTCTAGTATAATAGCTCCCTGAGATGATGATAGCAGTGGGGCAAACAACAAGCTGATCAAAAACCAACCAATCAAACAAAAAACCCAAAAGGGAAAGCTGGAGAATGATATTCCATTGGAAGTTTTGAAAAGCTCTGCTATGTTCCTGTGAATCTAGAAGGCCATGTTCATGCATAGACTCATGCACATACACAAAGCTGTGCATAGATCTGAGAAAACTCTAAGCTTCTGGTTTTGGGCTAAGGCAGAGCTGTCAAATTCCTGAGTGCTGAGTCATGCCCCCAAATGCACACAGAGACTCTTGACAAAGATGGGGAGAATTATTGGTTCCAGCCATTTGAAGAAATCTATGTACAACCATTAACCAAACCCTTAAGTTGACTAAACAGAGACTTCACATACGATAATGAATACAGACTTTAACATTATTATTAGTTCAGGAAAGTTGCTAACAAACGAGCAGCAACAAATAGCAACAAAAGTAAATCCTGAGAAGTGGAGAGAATCTGAGTTCTGGAGTAGCCACATTACATGATTTAAAATGTCCTTTTCAGCATACAAAGGAACAAAAAATATATGATCCACATAAAGGGGAAAAGAAGCCAGTAAGACACTGTCCTTGAAGAAGTCCACACACTGTACTTACTAAATAGCATTTAAATCAGTTATTTTAAATATGAAGAACTAAAGGAAACATCATCTAAAAAACTAAAGTATGAGAGTAGTATTTGACAAAATAAAGAATATCAAGGAGATAGAATTATAAAAAAGAACAAAAAAGTAAGTTTAGAGTTGAAAATTACAATAACTGAAATGAAAAAAATAACTAGAGAGGTTCAACATCAGATTTGAGTTGGCTGAATAAAGAATCAGCAAACTTAAAGATATGTCAAGCAAACAAGTATGCATAATTCAGGTCTCAGAAGGAGAGGATAGAGGAAGGAACAGAAGAAACATCTGAAGAAGTAATTGCTGAAAACTTTCCAAATTTGATGATAAATATTGACCTATACAAGAAGCTCAATGAACTCCAAGTATGATAAACTCAAAGGGATCCATACTTAGACAAATAATAATCAAACTGTCAAAAGCTGAAGATAAAAAGGGAGTCTTGAATGCAAGCAAGAGAAGTGACTTATCACACATAAAGGATCCTTAATAAAATTAGCAGATAATTTTAAAATCAGAAATGGGAATATATTTGTCAATCATATCACAATAAAGCTGAAAAAAGAAGTGGGAGACAGAAGGCATGGGAGGGAATATTAAAAATGCTGAAAGAAAATGTCAACCAAGGATTTTATATATAGTGAAACTATCTTTCAAAAATGAAGGATGTAAGATAAGTGTCCATTTTATTCTTTTTTATTGCATATGGTTGTCCAGTTTTCCTAGCACCATTTATTGAAGAGACTATTCTTTCCACACTGTATACTCTTGGCTTCTTTTTTTATTCGCTAATCATATAGACATGGGTTTATGTCTGGGCTCTCTGTTTTGTAACATTGATCTATGTGTCTGTTTTTATGACAATAACATACTGTTTTGATTACTGTAGCTTTGTGATGTAGTTTAAAATCAGGGAGTGTGATGCCTCCTGCACTTTTCTTTCTGGAGACTGTTTTGGCTTTTCAGTGTCTTTGTAAATCATATGACTTTTAGAATTGTTCATTCTACTTCTTTGAAAAATGGATTTTCTTTGAAAATGTTTTGGAATTTTGATAGGGATTACATTGAATTTCTTTGGGTATTATGCACATTTTAATAGTATTTGTTATTCAAATCTATGTACATGGAACATCTTTTCATTTATTTGTGTTTTCTCAATTTATTTCATTACTATCTTATAGACTTCAGTGTATAGGTCTTTTACTTCTTTGGATAAATTTATTCCTATGTATTTTATTCTTTCCTTTGCTATTGATAATGGGGTTGTTTTCTTAGTTTCTCTCTATAGAAACATAGTTTTCATGTACTATAGACACTAAATTGGCATTAATCTGAACTAATAAGGATGTTATGAGTAAGGATGTTAATTGTAAAGCTGTTGGCAGCCACTAGTGAAATAACTCAAAATATATATTAGGGAAACAATAAGGGAATTAAAGTGGTACTCTGGAAAATGTATATTTACAAAGAATAGGTGAGAGACAAACTTTGCATGTATGTAGAAGAAATTATTTTATAAGAAATTATTTTATAAGTCTATCTTCTGTTCTTCTGCTTGGCTGCTGACAGCTTTTAAGCCTTGCCTCTCCTCACACTTCTGCCCCACATCTGAGCAAGCTGCTGAGAAGTCTGGGTACTCCTTTCTTTGGCATGAGTGAGAGATTCTAAACATACCAGTAGCCAGGACTGAGGACACATGGCAGCAAGTTTGTGGGAAGAAAAACACAGTGAGATAATTTTTGGAGATAGTCGTGTTTCTTCGGTACGTTTAGGTGGAGAAGTTTACCTGGCAGTTCAGTGTTTGGGTCTGGCATTTGGAAGAGTGGTTTGGGAGTTTTAGGGTTTCATCCGTGTGTAGGTCATAGAGGAGACCGGGGCTGTGAATGTGGCCACCCAAAGGTGGTAAGCAGAGGGCATACAGGATAAGGGAGCAGCCAGCCACTTGACTGATCCTTTCTCCTCCTGAGCACACTCTACCTAATTAACTCTGTCCTATGCAAAGAGTTCCACCCAGGCCTCCTATAGGAGAGCGTGTCCCTGTTCCTGCCCATACTCTGTACTTCTAGGCATTTACATGAGGATGGTTATGAGGCTGGTGAGATGGTATCTGTAGTCCATGAGAGCTATTCATATATGAAATGCTATTCATGCCTTGATCTCTCATACAGTTAATAGGGCCTATAAGTAGAATCTTCTATAGTAGAATCCTTATGTTATTTATATACATGGGAAAATGATCACATTTATGGGGTACCCAAGGACTAGTCTCTAGCTCTAGAGCTGGCAAAGATCAAGAGCTCAAAAAAAGACATATGGGAAGGATGAATGAACTGGAAGCTAAAGGCAGTGTTCTTTCAAATTGTCAGAAATCTGGGCAAATCACGTCTCTGTATTGTTTCCTTATCTGTAATAGGATAATCATACTGCCTTCCTCAGAGGGTTCTTCTGAGAGTTAAGTGAATTTATATGTACATGCATATATACATGTATCATGCATATGTTCATAGATCTGATATTATGTGTATATACATATGTACACATATATTTATATATACAGCATTAGAAAAGGGCCTGACACATACTAGCACTCTATAAATATTAGCTGTCATTTGTTGAATTGTATTAAATAGTATGTAACTATTCAGTTTCCTTTTAGCAAGCTTGTGAACTTTTTTGTGAACTGTTTAGGCCAGAATGGAGACAGGGAGACAGACTAAAAGATACTCCTACTGGATTAAGATTGGAGCCTCCTGCCATCTGTTCTTCATTTGTTTTTATTAAGTCTAGAGCAATATAAACTCTTCAGCCTCTCCCTGGAAAGAGTCCTGGGTTGGAAAAAGCAAATACCGTTAAAGTATTTATTCACTTCCAATCTTAAAATGGTAGGAAAATGATTGTTTTCCCCTGCTCACAGTGTTATCTGAGGGTAGTGGGTGCTGTTGTGTGCCACCCAGATCCCCCTTCAGGACTGAGGCACTCCATCTTGGCAACTGAAAATTCTTAGCCAGATCCCTCTCTGGGAATTGCCTTTTGCCTTGCCCAAGGCTGCCTGTCTCCTGTGGACAGCCTGCATCCAATGACTGGTTGGGTGAGGAGAGGTATCAAGGTTCAGACCTCTACTGTCAAGAGTGAAGGGTAGCACAGTGCCATTCCAGCATCAAAGATTCTCACAGGATCAGCTGAGATCAACTTGCCATTCACACTGCAGTTCAACTTATGCCTGGTCACGCTTCCCTCACCCTTACCGTTGTGATTTCCCAGAGTAATCCTAAGAAACATTTACATGAAAGTCTCAGAGCTGTAGAGGGTAATTTTTTCTGATGACACTTGACATTTGGTATCAGAAATGACCCTAGGAAATACCATCTAAAACTGGATTTTGCAGGCAGAGCACCCATTGGCCTTCTGGCAGTGAAGACCGCATCACTGGGGGCGGGTAGAGAATGGATACTGAAGATGTGGTACAGCTGTTGACATTGTCAGCAGTGGTCAACTGAGATGGGGCGCTGGTGGGAGGCAGCTAGCACATGGGCAGATTCAACCTCTCAGGTAGTTAAGAGTCTGGGGATGGGTGCATAGTCATTATAAGAACTATAATCAGAGGCTGTTATGGGAGCCACGGAGGCCTTGGAGAAAAACAATGAAAGCTTGAGAATAATCAATCACCAGTATAGAGAGTGGGGTTCCCAGGTGGCTGAGTGGTAAAGAATCTACTTGACAAGGCAGGAGACATGGGAGACGTGAATTCGATCCCTGGGTTGGGAAGATTCCCCTGGAGAAAGAAGTGGCAACCCCCTCCAGTATTCCTGCCTAGAGAATTCCATAGACAGAGGAGCCTGGTGGGCTATGGTGCATGGGGCTACAGTCAGTCCATGGGGTCGCAAGGAGCTGGACACAGCTGAGCACACATGCAGCACAGAGCATAAAAGTCAGGTGATCTTTTTGAAAGCATACAGTCTCTCCTCTCTTTATGCTAAAACGTAGAAAAACCAAGGTGAAACAGCTCCAGAGAAAGTTCAGTTTTCAACTTTGATAGATCTGCTTCATCAAGAGTAGAGCTTTGATTGGGAAGTAATGAGGCCTTGAGTCTGTAATAAGGTTACCTGTATTGACACACTCAAAAATCTTGAATGCTCTGCTCCTAGGCCTTCGTTGAATAAGCTACTCTTCTCAATTGATAGCTTGAATGTAATGTACAGATTAATGCTTATAAGAAATGTGCATCCCCTTGGAGGGGGTGGGTATCTACTTCCACTTCCCTTCATAGTCACCAGACCAATAACTAGAGTTAAGTCACAATATAAACTGGCTAGGGACAGGCTAGGCCTGCAAGGAAGGAAGGCGATTGCAAACTGCAAGATCCATCAGACATAGCCGACTTGTACCAGGAGGCAACAGTAGAGTGTATATGGTGCTGGATCACGATGGGATATAAAGTTGGAAAAATGAGAGTATTTTGATATGATAGTGCTCTTTCATGACAGAGGATTTAACCCCAGTAGATGGTATTAATACACTTCTAACATGGCTCTTGAAAGCTTGAAAGAAGCTTTTCTATTAATACTTCACAAATTTCTTGTCTTTACTGGATCATTCTCTTACCAAACAGAATGCTGCTATTTCTTTTGAAAAATCTGTATTTTGATCCCACATTTCATGTTCTTGCTGCCCAATTTTTCTGTTCTCCTACAGAGCAAACTAAAAAAAAATTGCCCATTTTGTCCTTCCACTCTTTCTTTTTAAAAAGTAAATTTTACTGGGGTATATTTTCATGCATTAAAATTCTCGTACCAAGTGTAGAGTTCTATGGGTTTTTACAAATGGATAAAGTAACCACTGCTTGAGTCAACATTTAGAATGTTTTCATCACCCAAGGATAAATTATTTTCGCCTGTTTTAGAACTTAATATAAATGGAATCATGCTATGAACTCTTTTCTGTCTTTCTTCTTGTCATAATAATATTTTGGAGAGTCATCCAAAATATTGTTGTTGTATCAGTAGTTTGTTCTTTAAACAAAATTGCTAAGTAGCATTCTACTATATGGATGTTTCACAGTTTGTAGGTCCATTCACTAATTAATGGATATTTGAATTATTTCTGATTTCTAGCAGTTGTGAATAAACTTTCATGGACAAGTCTTTGGGTGAATGTATGTTTTCATTTTTGTTGATTAAATATGTAGGAGTGGAATTTCTGGGTAATGTGGTAGTTATATGTTTAACTTTGAAATTGTCAAATTGTTTTCTAAAGTGGTTGTGCTATTTCACATTCTTACCAATAATGTATGAGGGTTCCAGTGTTGCACATTCTTGCCAAAATTTAGCATCTGTTTGGTATCTTTCCAATTTAAAAATTTAAATTTTAGCCATTTTGACTGCTCTGTAGTAGTATCTCATTGAGGTTTTGATTTGCGTTTCTCTGAGGACTAAAAATATTGACTACCTTTTCATTTGCTTGTTAAACATTTGTATATCCTCTTTCATGACACATTGATTCGAATATTTTGCCCATTTAAAAATTGGATTGTTTGTCATCTTATTGACTTGGAAGTGTTCTTTCCATGTTATAGAATCAAGTTCTTTGTCAGATGTATGATTTGAGAATAGTTTTTCTCAGTCTGCAGCTTAATTTTCAATTTTCTTAGCAGAGTCTTTTGAGGAACAGACGGCTTTAATTTTGATGAAATCTAATCTATCTTTTTTTGTGTGTGTGTGGTTAACGCTTTTTGCCATCTACAAAAACCTTGCCTGCTCAGGTCAGAAAGAGCTTCCCATTCTTTATCACATCCTCACTCCTCGTATTTCTGCTCTCGCCATGCTACTGTAAATTCTCTCACCAAGTTCACCACAACAGCCGTCAATTCTTAGTTCTCTTGTTACTTTGACCCGCCAGCAGCATCTGACACATCCTCCTGACATGCCATCACCTTCCGGCTCTCCAGACTCCACATCCTCATAATTCTTCCTCCTACTTCCCTGCCTACTTCTCAGTGTTTGCTATGGATCTCTCCTTTTCTCTTTGCTCCCTTAACATTACAGAGCCCCAAAGCTCAGTCCTTGGTTCTCCTATTTGTCTGCCTTTCCTGTGGTCAAGCCACAAAACTTGGAGCCAGACTTGACTTATTTCTCTGGGTAGGAAATAGGCAAGTCGGTCTTTTAGGGGACCCGAGACAATGGTAGCAACGGGTCTCAGGTTAGGGAAAGGCGGTAAAGGGGAACGAACTCAGGTGCAGGAGAAAGAGACTTAGTGACGCCCTTGGAGGATCACTAGCAGGACGGGGGTGAGAACAGGGAGACACCGACGGCAGTTGTATCGTCGGTGTCACTGGGAACTTTGTCTCAGTATAGTGAACCCATGTGTGTAGTCTTGGGACGTCCCCAAGGGGCAAAGTACCCTCATTTTTAGCGCCAGGAGTATATTCCCGGTCCTCTACGAGATGCCTCAGGGCGGGACAGAGACCGGACATTTCTTTGCTTGACTCCACCCAGCCCTACTGGCCTCCTTGCTGTTGTTTGAATATGACAGGCACATTCCTATTTTGAGAAATTTAAAAAATGAGATATTATTCATTCATCGTAAAATTCACACTCTTAAAGCGTACAATTCGTTGGTTTTTAGTAAATGAACAAGGTCGTTCAGGCAGCTCCACTATCTAATTCCAGAACATTCTCCATTTGCCGAAGACCCCTGGCCTGTTGTCTCAGGACTTCTGCATTGGCTTGTCCCTCTGCCTTCCCCTAGTCTTGTCCTCCACCCCTTCACCCGCTTCAAATCTTTGCTAAAATGTCACTTTACAAGGGAGTAGACCGTAACACCCTGGTCAAACTTGTAACTTCTCCCACATTAAGCAGTTTTCCTATTGTGCTCCTCACTTTCTAACATACTGTGCAACAGTGCATATAATACAGTGCACTGGTGCCCCGTCCACTCTCCAGCAACTATGTGGATTTAAGGAGTTTAGGGATATTTGTGCTGTTCACTGATTGCATCTAAGCAACTAGAACAGTGTCTGGCACATAGAAGATTCTTATTAAATACTTATTAAAGGAACAAATAAGCTAATGAAATAAATGATTATAAATGAATACATGATTATAAACCATATTTATCTGTATAATTTGTAACTGGCACCAAGCACCTCTCTTTGGGATAGTCTTACCTTTTTCTTTTTTTAAAGTCATGAATCCCCAATTGGTAGAAGCAATGCAGATATTTACTTCAAATGGAAGTTCTTGGGGGAGATGGAGGAGGAAGAAGTTACAGAAAACGTTAAGCCATAACATTTCTTAATATCCTCTTTTAATAGTTCATTTCTGTCAAATTCTTCTCCCTGGAGCAGCTGACTCGCTTTTCCTATTTTTTCCTTTTACCAAATCTCTCTCCTCCTTCCGCTGGCTCTCTGTGTCCTGACCTATAACCACCTCTTGTCTTGCCTATCGCATCCACCAAAACAAAGCCTGACATTTCCCTTCTTGACCAGGTCAGTGATAGACAGAGGGGTGGTACTCTGGCATTTTGAGAACAACTACCCTCAAGGCCCCTCTATCTAGATGCATCAGGGATTTATTCTGGGTGCTCATCCCATAACATTCTTAGATAAGACCCAACTCTTCAAAAAGTATGAATTTCACTCTCGCTTTTGGAAGCACAGAAGAGAATTAGAAAATTATCTTCTGATCTTTCCCTTGTGGACAGAACAAAAACAAGTATTTCTGGACGTGAAAATACTAGAGGCTGAGAAGTAGTGGAAGCATAATTAGAGACCTGCAGTCCCACAGGTGCAGGCTCCCCAAAGCAGAAACTCGAGCCTCATCCTGGGGTTCATTGCTCTTTCACAGCGGATTGGGTGGGAAAGCCTAAATGAAGGGAAGGAAGATGATAGCGCTCTCTGCTAGAAGAGTGGCAAACTTGGTGGGAAAGCATCCTGTCCCTTCCAGGTGGGCCGAGGGAGACCTTGGAGAGTGGCCTGCACCGAGGAGGTAGTGAATCAAGCAAGAGAATGTTCTCAGTCACTCCCGTCTCCCCTCTAAGGTGCAAAAGGTAGGGACTGGTGCTTGGCTGATGGTTCCATGTACTGTTGTGTTTATTCACTGCTGCTTTTATGAAATCATAAAAGGAGTGTGTGCTTATTGTAACAATAAAACACAGGAGTAACATAAAAGCTAAAGGCTCCCCAACACATATGATATTACTTTTTACAAACTGAAGTGGAAGGTATGTTACATAAATTGCCTGAAACCTTTTTTGTTTCATGTCTATCACAGGTACACCTGTGTAAGTGCATGTAGATCTCCATCATTCTACATAATAGTTGTGTAATATTCCTCTGTGTGGGCTTTTTATAATGTATTTATGGTTTTTCCTGTATTCATGTATGGATGTGAGAGTTGGACTGTGAAGAAAGCTGAGTGCCGAAGAATTGATGCTTTTGAACTGTGGTGTTGGAGAAGAGTCCTGAGAGTCCCTTGGACTGCAAGGAGATCCAACCAGTCCATTCTGAAGGAGATCAGCTCTGGGTGTTCTTTGGAAGGAATGATGCTAAAGCTGAAACTCCAGTACTTTGGCCACCTCGTGTGAAGAATAGACTCATTGGAAAAGACTCTGATGCTGGGAGGGACTGGGGGCAGGAGGAGAAGGGGATGACCGAGGATGAGATGGCTGGATGGCATCAC
>SJYV01026152.1:288434-309792 GCA_006410875.1 Neotragus pygmaeus
GACACGACTGAGCAACTTCACTTTCACTCTTCGCTTTCATGGATTGGAGAAGGAAATGGCAACCCACTCCAGTGTTCTTGCCAGGAGAATCCCAGGGATGGGGGAGCCTGGCGGGCTGCCATCTATGGGGTCGCACAGAGTTGGACACAACTGAAGCGACTTAGCAGCAGCAGCAGTATAAGTTTCCATGTTACTCTTTGCATACATCTCACCCTCTCCTCTCCATGTCCATAAGTCTATTGTTTATGTCTGTTTCTCCACTGTTGCCCTGTAAGTAAATTCTTCAGAACCAGTTTTCTAGATTCTGTATATAGAATATGGTATTTATCTTTCTCTTTCTGACTCATTTCACTCTGTATAATAGGTTCTGGGTTTATCCATCTCATTAGAACAGACTCAGCTGCATTCCTTTTTATGGTTGAGTAATATTCCATTGTGTATATTTACCATAGCTTCTTTATCCATTCATCTGTCGATGGACATCTAGGTTGCTTCCATGTTTTAGCTATTGTAAATAGTGCTGCAATGAATGATGGGATACATGTGTCTTTTTTCAATTTTGGTTTCCTCAGGGTATATACCTAGGAGTGGGATTTCTGGGTCATATGGTGGTTTTATTCCTAGTTTTTAAAGGAATCTCCATATATCCTCCATTGTGGCTTTATCATTTACATTCCCACCAATGGTGCAAGAGCGTTCCCTTTTCTCTACACCCTCTCCAGCATTTATTGTTTGTAGACTTTTTGACGAGGGCCATTCTGACCAGTGTGAGGTGATATATCATTGTAGTTTTGATTTGCGTTTCTCTAATAATGGGCAATGTTGAGCGTCTTTTCATGTGTTTGTTAACCATATGTATGTCCTCTTTGAAGAAATGTTTGTTTAGGTCTTTTGCACACTTTTGATTGGGTTGTTTGTTTTTTCAGTATAGAGTTGTATGAGCTGCTTGTATATTTTGGAAATTAATCCTTGGTCAGTTGTTTCCTTTGCTATCATTTTCTCCCATTCTGAGGACTGTCTTTCCACCTCGCTTACAGTTTCCTTTGCTGTGCAAAAGCTTTTAAGTTTAATCAGGCCCCACTTGTTTACTTATGTTTTTATTTCCATCACTCTAGGAGGCGGGGCACAGAGGATCTTGCGTTGATTTATGTCATCGAGTGTTCTGCCTATGGTTTCCTCTGAGAGTTTTATAGTTTCTAGTCTTACATTCAGGTCTTTAATCCATTTTTAGTTTATCTTTGTGTATGGTGTTAGGAAATGTTCTAATTTCATTCTTTTACATATAGCTTTCCAGTTTTCTCAGCACCATTTATTGAAGATGCTGTCTTTGCCTCATTGTGTATTCTTGCCTCCTTTGTCAAGAATAAAGTACCCATAAATACATGGGTTTACTTCTGGGCCTTCTATCTGGCTCCATTGGTCTATGTTTCTGTTTTTGTGCCAGTACCATGCTGTCTTGATGACTGTAGCTTTGTAGTATCATCTGAAGTCAGGAAGGTTGATTCCTCCAGCTCCATTCTTCTTTCTCAAGAACGCTTTGGCTCTTCAGAGTCTTTTGTGTTTCCACATTAATTTGAAAGTTTTTGTTCTAGTTCTGTGAAAAATGCCATTGGTAATTTGATAGGGACTACGTTAAATCTGTAGATTGCATTTGGTAGTATAGTCATTTTCACAATATTGGTTCTTCCTACCCAGGAACATGGAATATCTCTCCATCTGTCTATGTCATCTTTGATTTCTTTCATTAGTGTCTTACAATTTTCTGTGTACAGTTCTTTTGTCTCCTTAGGTAAGTTTGTTCCAAAATATTTAATTTTTGTTGCAATGGTGAATGGGATTGATTCCTTAATTTCTCTTTCTGATTTTTCATTGTTAGTATATAGAGATGCAAGTGATTTCTGTGTATTGATTTTGTATCCTGCAACTTTGCTAAATTCATTGATTAGCTCTAGTAATTTTCTGATACTGTCTTTAGGGTTTTCTATGTACAGTATCATGTCATCTGCAAACAGTGATTGCTTAACATCTTCTTTTCTTATCTGGATTCCTTTTATTTCTTTTTCTTCTCTGATTGCTGTAGCTAAGACTTCCAGAACTATGTTGAATAATAGTTGTGAAGGTGGATACCCTTGTTTTGTTCCCGATCTTAGGGGGAATGCTTTCAGTTTTTCACCATTGAGAATAATGCTTGCTGTAGGCTTATCATATATGACCTTTATTATGTTGAGGTAGGTTCCTTCTATGCCCATTTTTTGAAGAGTTTTCATCATAAATGGGTGTTAAATTTTGTCAGAGGCTATTTTTGCATCTATTGAGATGATCGTATAGTTTTTATCTTTTGTTAAAATGGTGTATCACTTTGATTGATTTGCATATATTGAAGAATCCTTGTATCCCTGAAATAAACCCAACTTGATCAGGCTTTATGAGCTTTTTGATGTTTTGCTGAATTCTGTTTGTTAAAATTTTGTTGAGGATTTTTGCATCTATGTTCACCAGTGATATTGGCCTGTAGTTGTGTGTGTGTGTGTGTGTGTGTGTGTGTGTGTGTGTGTGTGTCTGTGTTGTCTTTGTCTGGTTTTGGTATCAGGGTGATGGTGGCTTTGTAGAATGAATTTGGAAGTGTTCCTCCCTCTGCAATTTTTTGAAAGAGTTTTAGAATGATAGGCATTATCTCTTCTCTAATGTTTGATAGAATTCTGTGAAGCCATCTGGTCCTGGGCTTTTGTTTTTGGGGAGATTTTTGATCACAGGTTCAATTTCAGTGCTTATAATTGGGGTGTTCATAATTTCTATTTCTTCCTGGTTCAGTCATGGAAGATTGAACTTTTCTACAAATCTGTTCATTTTTTTTCCAGGTTACCCACTTTATTGCCATATAGTTGTTCATAATAGTCTCTTATAACTCTTTGTTTTTCTCCATTGTCTGATGTAACCTCTCCATTTTCATTTCTAATTTTGTTGATTTTATTCTTCTCTCTTTTTTCTTGAAGAGTCTGACTAAAGGTTTGTCAATTTTGTTTATCTTCTCAAGGAACCAGCTTTTAGTTTTATTAATCTTTACTATTATTTCTTTCATTTCTTTTTCACTTATTTCTTCTCAGATCTTTATGATTTCTTTCTTTCCACTAATTTTGGGGTTTTATTGTTCTTTTTTACCCAGTTGTTTTAGGTGTAAATTTAGGTTGTATATTCGATGTTTTTATTATTTCTTGAGGTAGGATTGTATTGCTATAAACTTCCCTATTAGGACTGTTTTGCTGCATCCCATAGGTTTTGAGTTGTGTTTTCATTGTCATTTGCTTCTAGAAATTTTCTGATTTCCCTTTTGATTTCTTCAGTAGTCTGTTGGTTATTTAGAAATGTGTTGTTTAGCTTCCATGTGTTTGTGTTTCTTACACTTTTTTTCTTGTAATTGATATCTAGTGTTATAGCATTGTGGCTAGAGATACTTGACACAATTTCAACTTGCTTAAATTTACTGAGGTGTGATTTGTAACCCCAAATGTGGTCTATCCTGAAGAATGTTCCATGTGCACTTACGAAAGTGTATTCTTCTGCATTTGGATGAAATTCCCTGAAGATATCAATGAGATTCATCTCATCTAATGTATCATTTAAGGCTTGTGTTTCCTTATTAATGTTCTGCTCTGATGGTCTGTCCGTTGGTGTGAGTGGGGCGTTCAAGTCTCCTACGGTTGTTGTGTTACTGTCAACTTCTCCTTCCATGTCTGTTAGTGTTTGTCTTATGTATTGGGGTTCTCCTGTGTTGGGTGCATAGATATTTGCCATTGTTATGTCTTCCTCTTGGATAGATCCCTTGATCATTATGTAGTGTCCTTCCTTATCTCTTGTAATCTTTATCTTACAGTCTATTTTGTCTGATATGAGGATTGGTATTCCAGCTTTCTTTTGTTTCCCATTTTCATGGAATATGTTTTTCCGTGCTTTCACTTTCAGTCTATATGTGTCTTGAGGTCTGCAGTGGGTTTCTTGTAAACAGCATATATATGGATCTTGTTTTTGTATCCATTCAGCCAGTCTGTGTCTTTTGGTTGGAGCATTTAATCCATTTACATTTAAAATATGAGGAGGGAGGTGGGAGGGGGGTTCAGGATTGGGAACACGTGTACACCCATGGCAGATTCATGTTGATGTATGGCAAAACCAATACAGTATTGTAAAGTAAAATAAAGTAAAAAGAAAAAGTGAAAAAAATTATTGATATGTATGTTCCTATTGCCATTTTCTTAATTGTTTGGGGTTGATTTTGTAGATCTTTTTTCTTCTCTTGTATTTCTTGACTATATAAGTCCCTTTAACATTTGTTGTAAAGCTGGTTTGGTGGTACTGAAATCTGTTAACTGTTGCTTGTCTGAAAAGCCTTTTATTTGTCCATCAATTCTGAATGAGATCCTTGTCAGGTACAGTAATCTTGATTGTAGATTTCCTCCTTTCAGTATTTTAAATACATCCTGCCATTCCCTTCTGGCCTGCAGAGTTTCTGCTGAAAGATCAGCTGTTAAATGTATGAGGTTTCCCTTGTATGTTACTTGTTGCTTCTCCCTTTCTGCTTTTAATATTCTTTCTTTCTGTTTAGTTTCATTAGTATGTGTCTTGGCATGTTTCTTCTTGGGTTTATCCTGTATGGGACTCTTTGTGCCTCTTGGTCTTGATTGATTATTTCCTTTTCCATGTTGCAGAAATTTTCAACTATAAACTCTTCAAAAAATTTCTCATACCCTTTCTTTTTTCCTTCTTTTTCTGGGACCCTTATAATTCAAATGTTGGTACATTTGATATGGTCCCAGAGGTCTCTGAGACTATCCTCAGCTCTTTTCATTCTTTTTATCTTCAGAAGATATTTCTGCTAGTTTATCTTCCAGCTCACTTATTCATTCTTCTGCTTCAGATATTCTGCTATTGATTCCTTCTAGAGTATTTTTAATTTCAATAATTGTGTTGTTTGTATGCTTATTCTTTAATTCTTCCACATCTTTGTTAATTGATTCTTGTATTTCTTTTCCATTTGTTTTCAAGGTTCTTCATCATCTTTAATATCATTATTCTGAACTCTTTTTCAGGTAGTTTGCCTATTTCCCCTTCTTTTTCCAGTGTGTTCCTTCGTTTCTGCAGTATTTCTCTACCTTTTAATTTTTTTTTTTTAAAGTAATTGTGTTTGAGGTCTTCTTTTCCCAGGCTTCAAGGAAAATTGAATTCTTTCTTTGAAGAAGGTTGAATTCTTTCTTTCTTTTGGTTTCTGCCCTCCTAAGGTCAACAAAGAGTCTGAAATGCAGTACTTGGATGCAATCTCAAAAACGACAGAATGATCTCTGTTCATTTCCAAGGCAAACCATTCAATATCACAGTAATCCAAGTCTATGCCCCAACCAGTAATGCTGAAGAAGCTGAAGTTGAACAGTTCTATGAAGACCTACAAGACCTTTTAGAGCTAATACCCAAAAAAGATGTCCTTTTCATTATAGGAGATTGGAATGCAAAAGTAGGAAGTCAAGAAACACCTGGAGTAACAGACAAATTTGGCCTTGGAATGCAGAATGAAGCAGGGAAAAGACTAATAAGAATTTTGCCAAGAAAATGCACTGGTCATAGCAAACCCCCTCTTCCAACAACACAAGAGAAAACTCTACACATGGACATCACCAGATGGTCGAAACCAAAATCAGACTGATTATATTCTTTGTAGCCAAAGATGGAGAAGCTCTATACAGTCAACAAAAACAAGACTGGGAGCTGACTATGGCTCAGATCATGAACTCCTTATTACCAAATTCAGACTTAAATTGAAGAAAGGAGGGAAAACCACTAGACCATTCAGGTATGACCTAAATNGATGGACATAAGTTTGGGTGAACTCCGGGAGTTGGTGATGGTCGGGGAGGCCTGGCGTGCTGTGATTCATGGGGTTGCAAAGAGTCGGACACGACTGAGCGACTGAACTGAACTGAGAGTAAACAAACCAACAAGAAGATGAAGAGTATGTATAGGATAGAGAAGGTGATTCATGCTGTGGAGAAAAATAAAGCTGGGGAGGAGACAGGAAGTGCCTGTGGTGGGAGTTGGCTATCAGAGGGACACAATTTAAAATCAAGTGGACAGGGAAGGCGCCGCTGAAAGGTGTTATCTTTTTGGATTGAAGAGGTGAGGAAATGAGCTGTGGTGACATTTGGGAGAGATTTTAGGTGCAGCAACTGCCTGCAGAGGGTACGGTCCTGTGCATACACGATGTGTTCAAGGCTCAGCGAGGAGGGCAGTCTGACAGGAAGAACACCAAGTCCATTCTGACCATGGGGAGAACTAGCTTTTCCTGGTAGCTCATTCATCATTCTTTCCTGGCTAATTCATCTTGCTAAGGAGGTCAAAGTCATAGGCTTAGGATACATTGGTTTCCCAACAAATGTCATCTCACAAGGGCAGAAGGGACAATACAAGAGAATGGATGGTCTATCACAACTGTCTTTCATGCTGGTCTGGAGCCCAGCGCCACTGCTGCTACCTGTCTGCTTAGGCAAATCACATTCTCTGAGCTCAGATAGATCGCATTCCCAATTTTCTCTTTTGCAAAATGGGTACACGCTTAATAACTTTCACCCGAAGACATGGGACTAAATAGGACTATATTGTATAAAACATTTGTAAACTGTGATGTGCTATAGAAATTGTTCACTGTTGTTATTATTGTACCATAAAGCAATTCAGGGGCTCTGTTCAGCTCATGCTGGATCTATAAAGCCATTTTAACAGGCAAATATAATTTCTTAGTTCTGTGTGCCAAGTTACAAAGACTATTTTTACTTATTATTTGGAGTGGGAAAAGACTGCATGAGGCTCTCTGGATGATCTATCAAGCCATTTCCCAAACTTCAGATAATCCTACGATCCCCACCCTTATCCCACCCCCATCTTAGTTTCTGTCTCCCAGCCTCACTGGAGAGAGCTGTGTGCCTGTGCCAGTGGCCTCTGTTACTGAATCCCATGGTGTGACCTCAACCGGGCTCTCAGTGCTGCCAACAGCTTCCATCCTTTGGTTAAGCCCTTGTTTGCTTCCTGCGGTGAGAACTCCAAACCCAAGTCCCCAACTCCATATCCACTCCCCTTGTTCCCGGCAGATGGCTTGGCTTTGGCCACACTAAGGTGCCAGGTCAACAACATGGGCTTTTCCCTGCCTGGACGTTTCTTGTGTGTGTGCATGCCAAGTCACTTCAGTCATGTCTGACTCTTTGCAACCCCGTGGACTGTAGCCCTCCAGGCTCCTCTGTCCGAGGGATTCTCCAGGAAAGAATACTGGAATGGGTTGCCATGCCCTCCTCCAGGAGATCTTCCTGATCCATGGATTGAACCTCTGTCTCTTATATCTCCAGCATTGGCAAGCAAGTTCTTTACCACTAGTGCCACCTGGGAATGTTGGACATTCCTTACCAAACCTTAATCTACTCTTTACCCATCTTTTCTAGATCCAGAGCCAACATTATCTCCCAGTGGAGGGGATAAGGTCTTTTTGTACGGGTGGGCACATCATACTTTCTATAAAAGCAATCAGAGCGAACAAAAAGGATTTATCTGTAAGAAAGCTTATCACTGTGCTGTTTTTAAGAGCTGAAGCTGGGAACCAACTCTCTATGTCTAACAAAAAGGGACTGGTTGAATTCATTATGGGTTCAGCCATGAGATGTCAAGAAAAACTTTATAAGTAGTAAGATTCCAATTTTTCTAAGGGCCAAAAGAAACAAAAATTTTTTTTTTTAACAACAACACAAATACGTGCATGGGGGTAAAAAAGACTGGAAGGAAATACACAAAAATATAAATGGTGATTATCTTCAGGTGATGAGTGTGTGATTTTTATTTACTCTTAGTACTTTATCATGTTCTGAAATTTCTACTGTAAACGTATAGTATTTTTATAACTAGAACAAAAGGCAAAAATAGTATTAACAATGTTTCTCTGAAGAAAGGCCACTGGTGATTTAGTTCTGCTTGTTTCCCTTTAAACGCAGCCTTTTTGGGTGGTGTCTGGTTGACAGCTGCACAGTAACTCTTGTTACATGTAAGGACTAGAAGCAGAGAGAACCATAACCAATTAACATTACAGCGGGAACCGAGGCATGCAGAATGGAAATGCCTCAACGGGAACGTGTTAGTACTAATTTTTTTTCCACTGTTGGACAGGTGTTTAGGGGAATGCGCTAAATTTGCTCCAGATAATTTATATTTTAAAAAATGCTTTGATTACTTCATTTTTCTGCCTTCTTTTTCATGGGAACTTTTCACATGTGGAACCATTTGGTTATGGCTATTTCATTCTAAGTCTACTTAATCTATTTATCTGAGGCCCTACTGTGTGCCAGCGCTGGTAGTGTAAGGGGTTGTCTACCAGGGGTTCTCAACAGGGGACAGTGTGGCTCCCCCCACCAGGGGCTTTGGAAGTGTTTGGCGGGTGTTTTTTTGATTGTCAAAAGTCACAGGAGGAAGGGCACTATTGACTTACAGGGGGTGAGGACCATGGTTGCTAAACAGCCTGCACTATGTAGATAGTCCCGTGTAACCAAGAATTGCCCTACCCCCGGTGCCAGCACCCTGGGGGAGAAGAACAGAACTGGATAGTTGATGCTGGCCACGTCTGGGAGGGACAGAGAGAAAGGAGAGTACAGCTGCTTCTCAGCAGCAGCCTAGTATCACCGTGCTTAGACAGGGTTGCTGGATCGCCCAGGTTTTCCAGCAAAGCCAGAAACGTAGATGATGATGTAAAATTTCCTGATTTTTAAAAAACACTGCATGGGCCAAACAAAACACATCTGTGGGCCAGATTTGGCCCTCAGGTTGCCAATTTGCAACCCTGTCTTAGGGAAAGACACAGTCCCTGTCTTCATGAGAGTATAACGGAGCCCTTATGAGTTCAAGTTCAGGTTCAAGAGTAGACAAACCTGGGTTCAAACTGCAGCTCTGTCATTCACTACCTATGATTTCAGGCAAGTAAACATCCTCTGAACCTCACTTTCCTACTCCATAAAACAGAACACTCATTGGGAGTGTTGTGAAGATTAATCTTAGCAGAAGTCCCCAACAACTTGCACATGGGGAATGCATAATAAAGTAAAATGACCATTATTATTAAGTATGTCACAGCCTAAACCAAGCACCTACTGTGTACAGCGCACTGTGCTAAGTGCTAAGGACTTAACAAATAAGTGCGAGGGAGAGTCCTTGACCCAAAGGGGTTTTCATTCTGGAAAGTGAGAGAAACTCTGGATGTTGTGAGTCAGTCAGCTATAAGAATGTTACCTGCAACAGTTACAGGAGACCAGAGGAGGGTCCTTTGTGTGGAGGGGGGTCAGGGTTGGGGGAGTCCTTCCAGAAAGAGAGGGAGCAGGAGGGGCAGCCCAAGCAAAAGCAAGAAAATAACATCATCATAATAACTGGTTAGTACAATGATAGCTGTGACATGCTAGGCCCTCTCTAAGTACCCTGTGGGTTGGTAAGCACGCTCCTCTGGCTTCATACACATAAGGGACAAGGCATGAGATGGGAAGGGTCACCCGGAGCCATGTGGATGCTGAATGCCAGGCCAGAGCATGGCAGGCTATCTCATTTGTTGGCAGGGAAGGGGAAGCATAGAAATGACCTGTGGGAGTGGTCATCAGGGGTCGGTGAGCACAGGATAAAGCAGAAGTGGAGACGAGACAGCAGACTTGTGGGGAGACCCCGCGTGGGGCCTGGGAATGGGTGGGGAGCCCTGTGAAGGATGCTTTCTTTACCAGGTCTCTGGATGGATGAAATTTGGGAGGTGGTAGGGGATGCTGCCCAAACTGACTGCCTCAGGGGATAATGGAAATTTTATAGAAGGAAAACATTTTAAACTCATCTCTTCCCACCTGCCTGCTCCTCTGTCTCTCCTCCACCAGCACGTCCATGTTCTCTGCTGACCAGGTCTTGTGGTTGTAAACACCTTTTCCTTAACTAATTTTGAAAATTTGGAAGCATCTTCTTCTTTTGCTAATGTACTATTATCTTTAAGTCTCTCCAGAAAATACTCAGCCCCTCTTTGTCCCCAACTCTCTGTAACAGAGATTATTGCCAGGGTCGATGGCTTGAGCACAGCAAAGCTTCCAGAATTCTGACCCTTCCAGGCTGGCTGATATAAAATCTCTTACTGCATACAAAGGAAGAGTGTGCAAATTCTGTAAAACAATTTTTTTTTTCAGGGGGAAACTGGTAATCCACTAAAAGAACAAACTGTTTCTAAGCACTCCCACACCATTTATAGTCCAACAGGCAAAATGCTGTTTATACATGAGGCCCATCTACTTCTCAAAGTAGAGCAAGCCACACCTCTCCCAGAGAAGATTTTTGTTAGCTGTGATTGTGATTTATTCGACAGGATGAAGAGTAATAAGACTATTTGGCTGGGCTTGCTTGATGCCTGAGGCTCTCTAGCCATAACCTGTATTAGTCTGAATCAGTGCCATTTCATTGCAATGCATCTGGAAAAAGAAAAACTCCATGAAATATCACTGAACACCTCAGTCCCACAGGTGGACTCTGTGGTGGCTCAGATGGTAAAGCGTCTGCCTACAATGTGGGAGACCCAGGTTTGATCTCCGGGTCGGGAAGATCCCCTGGAGTAGGAAATGGCAACCCACTCCAGTACTCTTGCCTGGAAAATTCCATGGACGGGGGAGCCTGGTGGGCTTACAGTCCATTGGGTCGCAAAGAGTCAGACATGACTCAGCAACTTTTTCTTTCTTTCTTTGTTTCGGTCCCACAATGACGGTACAACTCTCATTGGGGATTATGCACCTTAAGGCTTCCAGGAAAGGACCCCTTGCTCTGAAGTGAGTCAAACACTGTTGGGTCCCCACTTCTAGGAGGCAAAGTGAACAAGCACCAGTATGTGGTGGACGGACACTGTGCAGAAGGGAGCGTCTGTCTGTGCTGTGGACACAGGAAGGGAGTGGGGCCTACTGAGGAGAGCTGAGAGGGTCTCTCCAGGTTGCTACACTGGACTCTGAGATGTCCAAGACCCACTAGTTCTTTTCCCAAAGCAGGAGAGCCTGTGTGCCCCTTCAGACTCCCTGCCTCCCCCCATTCTTCTCCCAGGTCCCACCCTACCCCGTGAAACAGGTGTTAGGCAGCAGTCTGAGCTGACCAGCATTTTCACAGGCTGCCTCGTGTAGACAAGTTTCCTGTCCCCAGAGATGACCAAACATCAGTTCAACATCTATCAGCAGTGACTGCAGCTTCCTCAGAAACAAAGAAATACCTATCAGACCCTTCTTCTTCTAGAGCCTCCTATAAAAACGTATCTGGGGCATGGATGAAGTACCAGATATAGGCTAACAATCCCATGGTTATTGGGTCCTGTGATTTTGTGCAGGTCACTTCTCTTTGGTCAAATGGAGATCTGGGCTCATAGAAATCTGGGCTGGCTCCTGGGGTGAACATTCTGTGACTTGTAGTTGTTGTTGTTAGTCACTCAGTCTCTTTGAGACCCCATGGACAGGCTTCACTGTCCTTCACTATCTCCCAGAGTTTACTCAAAATCATGTACATCATGTCAATGATGCCATCCAACCATCTTATCCTCTGTCACCCTCTTTTCCTCCTGCCCTCATTCTTTCCCAGTATCAAGGTCTTTTCCAGTGAGTCAGCTCTTTGCATCAGATGGCCAAAGTATTGGACTTTAGCATCAATCAATGGAAACAGTGAGAGACTTTATTTCTTTGGGCTCCAAAATCACTGCAGATGGGGACTGCAGCCATGAAATTAAAAGATACTTGTTCCTTGGAAGAAAAGCCATGACAAACTTAGACAGCATATTAAAAAGCAGAGACATTACTTTGCCAACAAAGGTCCATCTATTCAAAGCTATGGTTTTTCCAGTAGTCATGTATGGATTTGAGAGTTGGACTATAAAGAAAGCTGACCACTGAAGAATTGATGCTTTTGAACTATGGTGGTGGGGAAGACTCTTGAGAGTCCCTTGGACTGCAAGGAGATCCAACCAGTCCATCCTAAAGGAAATCAGTTCTGAATATTCATTGGAAGGACTGATGCTGAAGCTGAATCTCCAATACTTTGGCCATCTGATGTGAAGAACTGACTCATTTGAAAAGACCCTGAAAGACTGAGAAAGAAAAAGGGAACGATTGAGGGCGGGAGGAGAGGGGGATGACAGAGGATGAGATGGTTGGATGGCATCACCGATGCCATGGACATGAGTTTGAGTAGGCTCTGGGAGTTGGTGACGGACAGGGAAGCCTGGTGTGCTGCAGTCCATGGGGTTGCAAACAGTTGGACATGACTGAGTGACTGAACTGAACTGATTCCAATAAATATTCAGGACTGATTTCCTTTAGGATTGACTGGACAGTGGCTCAAAAACTGGGGCCGTTCCAAGTCCAGCTTAGAGCCTTGGGGTTAGCTTTGTCCTTCAGACAGGAGGGACAGCTGGAAGCATTATCTGGTGGCTTTAGAAGGACCTGACATGGCCCTGGGCTCTGAATTCTCTCAGCTCCCACCCTGACTCCCAAAGCCTGAAATGTCAGCCTCCTAGTTATTCCCTGGGGATTTGAATCCTCCCAGAGACTGATCAGAGTTCTGCACTCAAATGCAAATTATGCCATTAAATGCTATAGGAGTGGGAGGAGGGATTAGCTGACAACCTTGGGAGCCTTGCCTAAGGCCCTTGGGAATGACAGCCCCCGACAGGGGTAGGTCAGGAGGGAAAGAGTGGGAAAAGGGAGTGAGCTCAGGAGGGGTCAGAGGCCTCTGGCCGCCCCCACTTCATCTCCAGTGTGCTCTGGAGCATGGGGCCCTGGGGGGGGGCACTAATCCCCGGGCCACTCACCCTCTGCCTTGTCATGGCAGGGTCAGGACCCCCACCCCATGTGTCACTGGCTACACTTTTGGCCCAGAGTGCCCTGTGCTAACTTGCAATTCTCCAGGCTAGGCTCAGAAACCAGGCACATCCCTTGTTCCTTTCCTTTCTCAGAGGCTCAGAGAAGTTAGGACTGAAAGCAAGGAGAGGGGCTGCTGAGGCTGCAGCCTGGGGAAGGGCATACAGAAAGTGAGTGGCAGGCCCAGCTAGGAACCAGCTCCAACAGAGGAAACCAAGCTCTCCTTCCTGCCCTCTCCCCATTCCACCCCACCACCCTTTCCAATCAGCCAGTCTAAAATTACCATAGTTACAGCATCTGCAGCCAAGCCGAGCGCTAAACAAGATGAAGAGCCATGAGCACGAGCCGAGTAAAGCATGCGGCAAGGCTGGGCTGGGCTGGGCCCCAGAGCGAGCGAGCCGCAAAGGGAGACTGGTGCAGTCCCAGGCAGGGTGACGGACAGGATCCACCTGGCACTAAATGGAAGTGAGGGAGGGGCAGGGAAGCCCTAGCAAGGTCAGTCTGCTAGAGAGAGAGAGAGAGATGCAGCAGTTGCCAAAGGAGGGGAGAGAGAGAGCTATAGACAAATGGATGGATATCGTTAGATGGATGTGCTGTGCTGTGCTAAGTCGCTTCAGTCTTGCCCGACTCTTTATAGCCCTACTGACCATAGCCTGCCAGGCTCCTCTGTCCATGGGATTCTCCAGGAAAGAATCCTGGAGTGGGTTGCCATGCCCTTCTCCAGGGGATCTTCCCAACCCAGGGATTAAACCTGTATCTCGTACCTTTCTTGTATTGGTAGGTAGGTTCTTTACCACTAGCACCACCTGCGAAGCTAGACAGCTGGATAGATAGATAGAATATGAGAATATGATGCTAACTTTACAAAGCTTCTCCTTTTCCTCCTTTTGCTTTCCTCCCTAAGAGGAAACTGTTGAGGCCTGTAAGACAGGATCCTTTAAATTGTGTGTGTGTGTGTGTGTGTGTGTGTGTGTGTGTGTGAGTCCTCCACTGGAGACTTGCTTTAACTTCTTACAGTGGGACACCCATGTCTCTGGGTCCCCAGGCAGTCTTTGCCAGGTAAGCTCTGCTCAGCTACACAGACTAAATGACTCCATTCACAGAAAGGGTCTGAAAGGCCGGGCAATGAAGCTCTGGGAGAAACCAGGGGGACGATGGGAGTGTGTTCTGAGTCAGGGTATCCAACATTCTGTCCCAGCCCGACCTGTTCTTTCCCTGGGAGGGAAAATGCCCCCACAAAGAGAGTGGAGACTCAAGACCTGCAGATGCTTTCTCAGAGAATTTCAGAGCCAGGAGGAACCTAAATCCACCGTTGATAAAGGGAAGAGATGGGCTAAAGGAATCTAGGTCTGCAGACTCAGAGACGTGACCTGGTTCAGAGACGTGACCAGAGGCGCACAGCAGATTCCCTGGCGCCCTAGGGCTCTGAGTGAGTGGGACTGCTGGACCCCTAAGCTCCTCCCTGGAGTCAGAGCCCCTCCACTTTGGTCTGCTTTCCAGGCTTCTCTTTAGGTTTTCAGTTCTTTTCCACAACATTTTCAGGGACGAAAATCAGTGTGGAAATCACTGGTCTGTCCTGGCAAGCAGGAAGTGGAAAGCAGTACACGGAGGCTGGAAGGTGGGCAGGCAGAAAGCGGGTCTGTAAAAACAGGGTGGGATGTGGCAGAGGCCGCTGCGAAAAGGAGTGAGCCTTGAGGGGTGGTTGGGATCAGCTCTTCCGCGTGAACCAGCTCTCAGAGGAAACCATCTCCCTGAGAGAACTGGAACCAGCCGCCAGTCGCCAGCTGCCATCGCCCTGCTGGACCCTGAACCGGACCCCAGAGTGGGGGCTGTCTAAAGCCACTGGCAAGTTCCCTTGAGGCATTCTCAGCAGAAGGTGATAAGAGGCAGGACGTGCTGGTGTTGGAGTCATAACTGCCCACTCATAACTGTTTCCAAGCTGAGGCCATCCTCAAGTACACCATGCGGCACAAGTCTAAATCTGGCCCTGCCCTCCGGGTCTTTCAGTATGTGAAAATACTGATAAACTACACAGAGGTGTTTCTGTTCTTCTCTGTGGCCCAGAATTGCTAAGAACCACCCCCCATACATCATTACTATGGGAAGAAGTAGGCAGTTAATCACCAAGATGGCGGCTGCCGTTCTCTTGGCTCTGTCCTGGGTGTGTGAGTGCTCAGCTGTGTCCACCTCTTTGCAATCCCATGGACGGTAGCCCTCCAGGCTCCTCTGTCCATGGGATTTCCCAGGCAAGAACACTGGAGAGAGTTGCCATTTCCTTCTCCAAGGGATCTTCCTGACCCAGGGATCAAATCTGTGTCTCTTGCATCTCCTGCATTGGCAGGCAGATTCTTTGCCAACTGTGCCATCTGGGAAGCCCTGGGTAGACCCATATTTCTCATTTAGCCAGGAACCCCTCCTCCCTTCTCCTCCTATCTCTAAGGCCTCATCTTCTGTCTCCTCCACTGGCTCCTCCTTGCCAACCTCCCTTAAAATATATTTCTTCCAGGTTTGGGCTTCTGCCTTCTCTGAACTTTACTCTGAGTGCCCTTATTCTCTGCTGGCTCCATTCATCACTGAAACCCTGTGACCTCAGCCCCCACCACCTCCTGAATTGCTTGCATATATTTCCAACTGTCTGCTGAACATCTCCAGTTGGACGTTCTACAGTTGTCTCAAATCACACATGTCCAAAACTGATCTCATTATCTACGCTCTCCTGCTTCCCATGACAAGCCCCTCCATGGTCCCTCTGCTATCCTTTCTCTCTCAGTCAGTGATATCACTGGCCACTCAAACATCCCAGTGGAAACCTTAGAATCACCCCTGACCCCTTTCTCTCCCCGATCAAGGTCTGTCAGTATTAACTCTGATGAGCCCTTTAACTCCCTCTCCCTTCCATCTGTGCCACATTTAGGCTCTTAGCATCTCTCTGCTATTACAATCCCTCCTATGGGATCTCCCAGGCTTGCATCTCCCTCCACTTTACAAACAGGAGACAACTGTCTAAACACAGATTAGATTCAGTAAACGTTTGCTGAGGGCCCACTCTGTGCTAGAACTGGGCACACAACAATAAATATGACCAGGAGGATCTCTGTCCTCATCGGGCTCACATCTCAGTTGGGGAGTCAAAGGGGAAAAAGCACAAGACACATGAGTGAATAAAATACTTTTAAATTGTAGTAATAAGGGATGAAGTGAAGTGAAGTTGCTCATTTGTGTCCGACTCTTTGCGACCCCATGGACGGTAGCCTACCAGGCTCCTCTGTCCATGGGATTTTCCAGGCAATAGTACTGGAGTGGATTGCCATTTCCTTCTCCAGGGGATCTTCCCAACCCAGGGACTGAACCCGGGTCTCCCGCATTGTAGACAAATGCTTTACTGTCTGAGCCACCAGGGAAGTCCTTAATGGCTCTATGGGGTAGGGTGAGTGTCTGTGCCACCAGCCATGTAAAGATCTCCAAAGGCTCCTCAATATCTACAGAACGAAGTTCAACTCCTTAGCTTGGCATGTGAGGCCCTTGCCAATCTGGCCCAATCTTTTTTCAATTCCTCTTCCACAACTTCCTCTATCCTCAAGCCCCTCCATTCTGTGCTCCAAATCCCATTCATCTTTGAATCCCAAGTCCCTTGTTACTGGCAAATAACCGATGAGTAATAAATGTTTGGGAAATCAATGTGTGGATGAATGAATGATGGATAGGGTTCCAACCAGAGTAATGCCCTCTCCCTTCTCATGTCTGCTCTTTGGTGAAGCTTCTTTGTAGTGGCTCCTTCCCCTGAGTTTCCATGGTGTTTCCACTGTTTCTGCCCCAGGTACTTGTAATATTTGACTGTCTCTCCTGCTAGCCTGCTAAGGCATTGAGGGAGGTCTTGTTCCATTCTGAAAAAATGCCTGGCACAGACTGGACGCATGAAACATGCCAGTTGAATTGACTGTGAAGAGCATGAAGCAAAGGCAAGTGATTGTTGTCCTTTGTAGACTATTTCTTGCTAAAACAATTTTAGTGGCCAAAATATTTGGATGGAAAGAAGCAGTGTGGAGACATCCACTGCCAAGTGGATGGCCAGAGGTACACAGCTCCTCCTGTTCAAGGAACAGCTTCAAAGAGCCTAACTTTGTCACTGTGTCTTTGCCTTTGAAAATATCTTTGCACAACCAAGGAGAGAACAATGAGGCAGATATGTGTCAGTGAAGACTGGTGCTCAAAGATTTGCCTGTATTCATGTGAACAGACACTCCCCTGGGTTGTGAGTTGGTTCTAGGGATCAGTTCATCCCTTCAAAAGATTGCAAAGAAACAGCACCATTTCCATCCTAGCAACTAGGGTACTTGTTTCTTTCCAATGACCTTAAATGGAACCTATCTTCTGTGCTGTTCCCACCTCTCATTCTTCCTAATCATTATTCCCTAAGACCAGATTAATTGAACACAGGGGTCTGTTGGTCTTTGGTAAACACATTCAGAGTCCCTGGCTCCTTTGGTAGGATGAGGGAAAAATGGACAGGGAACCAAGAGTAAAAATTGCGATAAAAATCCGATTAAAGGTAAGAATGAAAATAGGAGTTAGATTTTCTGAAACTTTTTTTAGGCTTGGTGCCTGCTCTCAGAAAGGTACTGGGCATGTGCCAATCTGCCTGGCTTTCTCAAATCACTGTTGATTCATTTGAATTTCACACATGGTCACCTCATCCTCTTTTCTTTTCTCAGTCTCCCCAGAAAGCACCCCACCCCTGACCTGAGCATTTCATTACTCCTATGTCCCTAGGGATCGTTTCAGATTTTTTCTTGACAGCCGTATTTTATTCACTCTGGTTCAATGTTGCCAACTCAACTGTCCTCAGCCAAGCCTCCAAAGGAAATATGATCCACTTGCTGCGTCAGATCATTTGGAAATAGATACGACTGGCTTGGAGTCACTCCACACGGGCCTGTAAAACTGCTCTCTCTCCTTCTAAGTGGGTTGGGTCAAACCCAAACTGAGGCAAGAGGTTTCCAAGGAACACAGTGGAAAGGACTGGAGTAAGTGGTGGTGATTCAGTCAGTGGACCTCTTGCTTCTGAGTCAGTATTAACCTTCCACTGGCAGCAAGTACATGTAGGCGGCCTTCACAGTCAAACTAAAACAGTGAGGTCTTCAACACTGGGGTTCATGAAACATTTTACAAGAGTAGCAGGGATGCAGGCTTGGTGTGAATCTCTTCATTCAAGCCAATTTCTAGCTTAAAATTTTGTGTTTCCAAAATAAATGAAGGTTAGCTAAATCAATTTTGAGATTTATGTATCTTGTGTAAAGTTGGCAGGGTATCTATACTTCCATTGGGCTGGCTCCATAAAATACCATTGAAATTCTCACATGTATTGTCCCAAGTCTCTCTGGAATCTTAAATAGGGGTAATTTATTTTTTGAATTAATTTTGCATTGTGTCATTTTGTTCTTAACAATTAAGAGGTGTCTGGTATAATGAAAGAGCCTAAGAGGGGAATCAGAAAACCAGGTCAAAGCTCAAGCTACGTCATTCATTGGGCAACTCCCTTACAATACCTCAGTTGCCTCATCTACAAAATGGGAATTGTGCTACATGTTTTGTAAACCATAAAGTATCATATAAATTTAGGGAGGTTTCGGTCTTAGAAATGCCTCTGTGATTGAAAATGAAGGGCTTCTCCAGGTTCCACTGAAGTAGTGAGTCAAAATAGCATGATAGGGATATGAACGTGGGTGCTCAGATCAGCAGGACACTGGCCTGTTAGCAAGTCTAGTTCCTACTGAAGCAAAATGCTTTAATCTCATTAATTAGAATTTTTATATTCTTTTATTTAGAGTAAGTCTTAGAAGCAAGCTATTCAATCTTATACTCAATAGAAGAATTTTTCTAGATTTTCCTGTCATGGTAAAGCTTAAAAATCAATAATATGCCTTTGCTATTGGTATAGCTACTCTGAACAATGTATGGATGATTAAAAAAAAAATTAAAAATAGAGCTACCATATGGGCATATATCCAGAGAAAACCATAAATTGAAAAGATACATGCACCCTAATGTTCATAGCAGCACTTTTTACAATAGCCAAGACTTGAAGCAGGCTTAATGTCCATTGACAGATGGATGGATAAAGAAGATGTGGTACATATACATATATACAATGAAATATTACTTAGCCATAAAAATGAATGAAATAATGCCATTTGCAGCAACATAGATGGACTGAGAGATTATCATACTAGGTAAGTCAGAGAAGGACAAGTTATTAATAATAAGAGATCACTTACATGTGGAATCTAAAAGATGATACAAATGAGCTTATTTACAAAACAGAAATAGATTCACAGACATAGAAAATAAATTTATGGTTGCCCAAGGGGAAAGAGGGGAGATAAATTAGGAGTTTTGGATTAACATATATATATATATAAACAAATAACCAACAAGGACTTACTGTATAGCAAGAGAACTATACTCAATACTTGGTAATAATGGAAAAGAAAGTTAATAAAAAGGATATATATATCTTATATATCTGAAACTAACACAATATTGTAAATCAATTATATTTTAATAAAAACTGAACTGGAATAGTATGACTTTGCCATGCTATGTCTTGCTAAATTGCTTCAGTCCTGTCCAACTCTTTGCCACCCCATGGACTGTAGCCCACCAGGCTCCTCTGTCCATGAGATTCTCTAGGCAAGACTACCGGAGTGGGTCACCATGCCCTCCTCCAGGGGATCTTCCTGACCCAGGGGTCGAACTTGCATCTCTTGTGTCTCCTGCATTGGCAGGCAGGTTCTTTACCATTAGCACCACCTAGGAAGCCCCAGTATGTCTTTACTGAATGACTTCTAGGCCCAGGACTTCTAGGTTCTAGAGAAGACGTTTAAAGGTCTTCGACTTCAAGGAATTCTGTGTGTTGGGGAAGGGGAGACTTTACACAGATGATCCTGGAGAAAAAGCTGGAAGTGGGATGGTAGAAGCTCTCTATGGAAGAAGTTAACAAACAGCAGCCCTAGGGCCAAATCCAGTCTACCTCTTATTTTTGCAAAGAAAGTTTTGTTGGAACACATGCTCATTGGTTTATGTCTGTATTGTCTGTGGCTGCTTTTGAACTACAATGGCAGAATTGAGTAGTAACAAAAACAGTATGGCCTATAAAACTTTTCTGGTCTTTTACCTCTGGCCACAAAGTTTACACTGACAATATAGCTTTGCAATGAACAGAGTTATTTGGGTGACATAAAGCACAGAGGAAGTTTTGGGGATGAGAAAACATACCCAAAGAATATTGTATGCCATCCAGACTCAACTTCCTCTCTGACCTGTAAGGGTTTCCAAAGCAAGGAATCTTCAACCACAAGGGACATAAGTGTTGTTTCAGTCACAGAGGACATTCCCACTGTGGACAGGCATGATTAATTGATTGTGATGGGCAGGCTCATCCTATCAAGACTCTGCGTGTAGTAGGATGTGGCTTCTTGGAAGGACTATGGCATTTCTCCTTGGAGAGGGGCAGGTGGGCCATTTAACTATTACAGCCAGTTCTCTTTAACCATCTATTCCGTACCACAAAGAACCGAGTTGCCAGATTTGAATAACTTAACCTATATCCTGTCAAGTCTTTAAGGAAAGAAGAGATAAATTGAATTGTGCAGGATAAGAAACTCCAGGGGGTACAGAGGTCAGGCAGTCTCTGGGCAGGAATAGGCACTAAAAACCCTGAAACATTCTAAGAGAGTTATCTTCTCTGGGCTCCATGAAGGAGAGTACACCCTCTTCCTTTCTGCTTTTCTTATTAAAGCACTTGGAGGGGAAAATGAAAATAAAAACAAAACAAAAGCAATTGCAACCATTTTTTTTATGGCCAAAGATGGAGTTAGGAAAGAAAATAAAAAACAACGGCACAAAAAAACATGCTCTGGTTTTCACAACTCTAATCATCTGGCCCTACTCTACAAAATCTTAAATCTTAAGCCTCATGTGAATGCTTCATTCTAATGATGTCTGTTTCCTTCTCGCAAACACACCATTCAATTTCACCCTTTGCTCCTGATGGAAATTCTGTTTCATTTGGAGTCCTCTCAAGCCTCTCTCCAATTTAATTTAAGTCTGAATTTGGTAATAAGGAGTTCATGATCTGAGCCACAGTCAGCTCCTGGTCTTGTTTTTGTTGATTGTATAGAGCTTCTCCATCTTTGGCTGCACAGAATATAATCAATCTGATTTCGGTGTTGACCATCTGGTGATGTCTGTGTGTAGAGTCTTCTCTTGTGTTGTTGGAAGAGGGTGTTTGCTATGACCAGTGCATTTTCTTGGCAAAACTCTATTAGTCTTTGCCCTGCTTCATTCCGTATTCAAAGCCAAATTTGCCTGTTTCTCCAGGTGTTTCTTGACTTTCTCCTTTTGCATTCCAGTCCCCTATAATGAAAAGGACATCTTTTTTG